>CM018041.1:28950847-29550847 GCA_008638375.1 Nyssa sinensis | reverse complement strand
TTTTGAGTGAGGTTAGGATTAGATTGATCATTGGTCGTAAGCTCTCACTATTTAAAATGATCATCTAACGAATAACCTCAAATGATTTTTTCAAAACAAAACCTTTAAATTAGAGTTTTAAAAGATCAAAAGGTTTTAACAAAAGTACACTTAAAAAGAAATAAGCTAGAAGACATTCACTATTTAAACCAATCAACTAGGTCTTAAAACCAATCGACTAATTTTTAAAGCTTATTTGTCACACTGATAAAACTAGTTGACTGATCTTAAGAATCAGTCGACTGAGTGAAGTTTTATAAAATTGTCTGAACACACTGTCCAAATCAATCAACCTCCTAGGAAACTCAGTCGATTGTCCTTAAAAGGAAAAATAAGTGTAAAAACAAAACCAATCGACTGATTCATAGAACCAGTCGACTGAATGACCAATTGATGAATTGCCTAAGCATACTGTCTAAATTAGTCAACATAAAAATTATATCAATTGACCACTTCTCAAAGGCAAAATAATGTACAAATAGAACTAGTCAACTGACTGTTCTTAACCAAATGAACCTCAAACCCTTTAGACAAATCAGTTGACCTAATCAGTCGACCAGTCCTCATTGAAGTTGGCTAGTTGGCGATTCAGTTGACTGATTCTGTCGATTTGGCACTCACAAATTCAAATTTTAAACAGACAAAAAATGGGGGAAATGACTCTTTTGAAAAGCAACGGTCACATACTTTAAAAGGCTATAAATAGAGGTTTTCTAGGGATTTCTAAGCCATCTCTTACAAGCTTAGATTATCACATCGTAGCTATTGACTTTAGATCTACCATCTTCTAAATCTAGATCTGAAAGTTCTCCTCATCTTAAATACTCAGAGCTTACACCTGATCAACTTTAGAGAGTGAGAGATTTTATTGCACCAAAAATACTCTAGAAGAGAGTGTTATTTGGTAAACATCTTTGTATCAACTCATTACAGTAAGAGTTGTGGGTAGGTGTTACCTGGTGAGGCAAAATGGCATATTTTGGTAGGATAAAAGGCTGCAGTCTTCGCTTTGTAAAGATTTAGTCTCCACCTGCAAGGAGGTTGCTGTAATAGAAAAACTCAAGTGGGGATACTTGAGTCGAGGACGTAAGAAGTTTCTGAACCTCGTAACTATTGTGTTTTCTCTCTCTCTCTCTCTCTACTCTTATTTATTTACTATGCATTTACAACATTCATTTTTGAAAAACCTAAAAGAAATCAATATTTGTGAAATACCCTTTTCACTCCCCCTTCCCCCTCTAGGTAAATATATGGGCAACACTCTACCATGGTAACTTCCATCTCTCCTTCTACCTCGTCGGGGTACACCTCTTTATTTCCTCGGGGTGACCCCTCACACAATCATAATTCGTACATAATTTCCAATTTTCCCTCTTAATTCTAGTGCATGTGGCATCATCCTCGAGCTCCTTGTATTTTATCGATGCCTTGGCTGCCAAGATGTCTTCCCATTTTGGAAAGGGGATAGGTTTCCCCATGTTTCATCTAACCCATCAAAACATTCTATCTCAGCTAGGTGGACTTTTTTAGGAGCAAAAGGGAATTTTCTTGGAATGCACAGAGATTGTCCTCTTTTCAACCTTCACCTTCATGATATGGTGATATGACAAAGGAATCACAGAGTAAAAGTGCATCCAAGGTCTTCCGAGGAGGACTTGATAAGATAGTTCCCCTTGGAAGACATAAAACATGGTTGGAGATCTTATAGCACCCACCGCTAGACCCATAGAAAATGTCCCCTACTGAAGCCTACAATACTTATGGGTTGCTTGATAAGATTTAACTCTAGAATCCCTACAGATTTGTAGGTGTTAAGAGGTATGATGTGTCACATCCCGCACTCTACCCTTCGTGCATGCCGAAAATATGATGCCAGTTAGCCGCCTTGTCGGTCTCTCTGCCGACAATGCGACCAACCAAAGGCAAACTTCTGAACTTAATGATGAATTGCATTTTAAATGTAGGGTCAGAATAGCTGAATTTAAACTTTTCTCATGTCGGGAATGCAACTCATCTATATACCACAAAGTTATATACCACAGAGCAAGTTTATAACCAGACATCTAATATCTCTAGAGTACTAATATCATGAGCCATGTCTCAATTCATCCATTGCATATCAAGGAATTCAATCATATCATGTCACTCACCTGATTAGCCTGAATTAGTCCACAAGAATCCAAGTCTCCACAAATCAGTGCCATCAGATCCTTACTTGGGATGTCTCAATCATATCATGTCACTCACCTGATTAGCTTGAATTAGTCCACAAGAATCCAAGTCTCCACAAATCAGTGCCATCAGATCCTTACTTGGGATGTCTCCTAATCTACTAATGTCATCTCATTGTGCCTTCTAATCCAATGGAGATAAATCCTGAAAAATATTAGATAAATAGAATGAGCTTAAACAAGCTTAGTGAGTAACATAGGTTTCTGCCATGGGTTTCAAAACTAGTTCATATATACATGATATCTAAAATAAATGCTTGCTCAAATGCAGCTCAAGTAAAACAAGCAGATCAGGTCAGAATAGAACAGAACAGAATAGAGCAAACAGATTAGAACAGAGCCAGAACAGAACAGATCAGAACTGAACTGAACTGATCAAAACTGAACTAAACTGAACTGAACTGAGTATCAATCAATCAAAGGCATATCATCAAATGTGTTTAAACCTCTCCCAGCTGCCCATAAGCGGACTACTCATGGGGCCTCTACCCTCTGGGATCAGATCAGAACGGAGCAAGACAGAATTAAGCGGGACAAAAATAGAACAAAGTACCAATCATATATACGAGCCTTTCCTAGTTGCCCATAAGCGGACTACTCGTAGGGCCTCTACCCTTTGGGTCATACTCTGGCATAAATCACAACGCTCAATCCTGTAGTGGGCCTAAGAGTAAGACACAACATATCAAAATAGAATCGGAACAGACTCCAAATGGCGTATAACAGAATAGAACAGACTCGAACAGAATCAAAACAGGACATATCTAAAGTAGGATAGAATTGAATCATGCCACATGTAATGCAGTACAAAGAGTATGCATAAAATCATATGCATTAAAACAGTACAGTATATGAAACAGTATAGTATATGAAATAGTACAGTATATGAAACTAGATAGTACAGTAATATACACCAAGTCAGGGTTCCGAGTTACTCACAAATTGTATGCTTATCTCCATTTAAAGATAATCTGATAATCTTTAGATACGTCATGCACATCCTTGCATATCCTGAATAATTATCATTAATCATAGAAAGATCAGAATTCATCCATTCATGTCTTATTCATCATCTTAGGAATCTATCAGATGGCCTAATTAGGTCCATTGGCCTATTTTTCACTCATTGGGTTTCAATTTATGTTCTTAAGTTCCTTAAGTAGGCTTAGTAGCTGTCAAGATTGTAATCTAAGTCATTTGGACTCCAGTCGGTATCAATTAAGCACGTATTTAACCTTAGGGAAAAATGATAATTTTGTCATTCTTGCCCCAAACCCTATCATGGTCCTCAAAATATTTCATATATCTCATATATAAATTTTTAAGTCTTTTGGACTTCATTTAGTATCTGCTTTTGATCATCGGGACACATCGATCATTTCTCATTTTATACGTTGACTGTTCTGGAGTTTTATTTAGCCCTTTAATTCACATACATATACTTATGATAGTACATGATATCAGATTGGCCTTTATTCGGCCTTCACTTGGTAGTTTCTATGCTCAGGGATATTTTGGTTATTTTACATTTTATGATATTCTGACCCCGAATTATTATTTAGTCACATATACGAGTTCATAGTTATTTGGGTTTCCGTTGGTATCAATTTCGTCTATTTCGGACTTTATTTGGGCTTCGTACTATATTAGGGGCATTTTGGTAATTTTACATTTTATGGTGGGACCACCCCGGAATCCTCGGATGTCCAATCTGACATTTTCATTATGTCCAAAATGTTCAAAAATATTAAAATAACATTTTTTGGATCTTAATTTAGACTTCATTTGCTTTATTTATGGCCTAGAGGTAAAATGATCATTTTACCCTTTTTATAAAATAATTTAATTAATTAATTATTTATTTATTTTCTAGGGGCTTATTTGCATGAGTTTCTCAAAGGCTGGGCCATAACAGGATTATTCAAAATATTGGGGCCAAACCGTAATTAAGAAAGTTATGATTTTTCTTATTTTTATTTAAACATTTGAACCAATAGGATTCATTAGTTCTAGCCCTAGACCTGGCCCAAGGGGTCACTGAACTAGCTGTTTCATTTTTCTTTGAACCGAACCATCATAAATTCGTTCTAAACCAACCGGTTCAGTTCAAGTTCATTGAACCGGGATAACATATCCATGTTATCCACATTTGACCCTTATCCGTGTTTAGTTAAGCCTTATTCTTATTTCGGATTTATTAACCTTGTAACCAAACGATCGGATTTCAAATTTAAAAAAACCAAACCTATATGCTTAAAACGATGCAGCTTAACTTACTCACTTTATGTTTGGTCGGGTCCCGACCCGACCCAAGGTCCGATACAACAAGACCCGTCTTCTTCACGATATTTCAATTATTGTTTCGGTGTCTTCTCCGACGCGGGCGCCGGAACTGCAGTCGATTTTCTCCATTATTCTCTATCTTTTGACGTCGATTTTTGGATCTTTTTACACCAAATTCATCCTATAGCTCTCTACAATCATTTGGAAGCATTTTGGACCTCAAAACTTACAATTTTCCAACACCCATTTGCTATTCCGGCCATGCACCGGTGAGTTCTAACTTAGTCATTTTTGGACCATTTTACTTAATTTCAAGTGTTTTAGAGTCCTGTCATGATGTCCTATCAGTTCCTATTCCTCAAATTACGTTTGGTTCATCTTTGAATTGTTCTTGATTTCGGCTGTCCATTATAGAGGCAATTTTCTTAGGTTTCTTTCAGTTTTTTCTTACTGAGTTTAGTTCCTAATGTTTTGCAGAACACAAGGGGAAGAAGTTGAGCACGTACCTTGGTTCAGGCTCAGCTTCCTGAAGCTTCATCTCCCTCCATCCATGGCAGTTCCCTCTACTACAACAGCCACTTACATTTTTCCTTTCTCTCTCACTTCCTCTTTCTCTCTTCAGTCTCTTTCTTCCTTGTTTCAGGAGTAGGTTGCTTACAATTTTGCCTATATGCATATCTATCGATATATATATATATATATATACATACAGACATGTAGATAAGTCTAGAAATCCCTAGCTTTCCCCATAGTCGACTAGGGCTGTTTGCTAAAAGCTTCTCATGCACCGACTCTTGTTATATAATTCGAGATCTAAAAGCTTCATGGTTCTTACTTTTTTTCTCCTGCTTTGATATATTATATATTATATATGCGCATGGGTTGGTAGGGCAACTTTTGTTGGTAAAATTTTTCAGCTGCTTACCAATTTTTCCAACAACTTCTTCATGAATCTATATTCATATATAGATATATATAGAGACAGATATACATATATATATATATATATGTATTTTCATTTATTACCTAGTAAGTAGGTATACCATATACACATGTATACGTAGGACATTTTTTTTTATGTATATATTACCGTTTTTAATATTATTTTATTCCATAAAATATCACTTTATAGAATGCGAGCAAATGTGGTATAAAATTGGGATTCGGTATTACCGTTATTCATGTTGCTGATATTGGGTTCCCATTAGTGCTTTATTCTAGATTCATAGTATTTCCATAATTAATTCCTATATCGATCCCATATGTCCCTTTCGGTGCTCAATTGATCGGGTTGTCAATTTCTCGAACATGCACTATTTTTGGTGTTTTTGGGTTAATCTCATATTATCTGATAATTTATCCCATTCATATGAGCTCGGTTACTGTTCTAGTCTTATCAGAGTTTCAAAGTATTACATGATGTTCACTAAGGCCCCACTATCGAGGAACCCTCTCTTAAATTCCACCTCATTGATTCTCGCAAGGACATAAAGGAGATATAAAACTTGCCAGTCTTCTTGGATAAACCTGATGCCACTCTGGTATTCGAGGGCCGACCTCATGACCGTTCTCCCATTCATGCAGACCTTACCATGTGCCGAGGTGATGTTGATAGTTCAAACATAATGTACTATTTTTCCTTCTTCTTTCACTGCTACTTTGGTCAATTCAGGTAATACTACATGTGTAGCCCATTCAACGTCGTCTTGGGTTATTGACTCTGAAGCTAGCTCCTACGTGTCTGGTATACCATCTCTCTTTTCTGATTTAAATCCTCTTAAATACCATATTATTTTAGCTGATGGGTCATCTCGGTCAGTCTTTGGGATAAGTTTTCATTATCCTACTTCATTATTTTTACCTTCTAGTCTTTATGTTCATAGTTTTTCTTTTAGTTACTTTTTTTTCAATCAATTGACTAAGAAGTTTAACTATTTAATAACATTTTTCCCCACTTCTTTTATTTTTTATAACTTTAAGACGAAGAAGACAATTAGTTCGGGACATAAGAAGGATGATCTCTACTACTTCGATTTTAGTGGTTCCTCCTCCCTTCCTTTATCTACCCTTGAGTGCTACAGTTTTTCCTCTTCAATGGCACTTTCGTTTGGGTCATCCTTCTTTGGACAAACTTAAGTTAGCTATTCCTGGTTTGATTCATGTGTCTATTTTAGCATGTGATGCTTGTCAATTAAGGAAGCATCACTATAGTTCTTTTCCGAGTAGTAGACATAGTCGTCAATCTGAGTCTTTTGTTATAGTTCACACAGACATATGGGGACCTTCCCATTCTTCTAATTTGAATGGATTGAATTATTTTGTGATTTTTGCAGATGATTCTTCGTGTATTACATGGTTGTTTCTAATAAAATAGCGATCTGAGGTTCTAATTTTTTTTTTTTTAATTCTATAATGAAATCTTTATTCAACTTGATAAACAAATTAAAGTTCTTCACTCAAATAATGCATGGGCATATACACATTCTGTTATGAATTATTTTTGTACCACTCATAGTTTTATCCATTAAACTAGTTGTGTTCACACATCTCAACAAAATGGTGTTGTTGAACAGAAGCACCGCCGTGTGTTGGATGTTGCTCAGACCCTGATGTTCAATATGCATGTACCCAGACACATTTGGCATGATGTCCTTCTTACTGTGTGTTATTTTATTAACCGTATGCCATATGTTGTTTTAAATAATCCCTTCTCTCTTTTAGATTTTGGTCTTTCCTCTTTTCAGCTTATTCCTTGTGTGTTTGGATGTGTAGCTTTTGTTCATATTTTAGATCCTAATCAAGATAAATTATCACCTCGTGCTCGCAAATGTGTTTTTCTTAGGTACTCCATAACTCATAAGGGTTATCGTTGTTTTAGTCTTGAGTCTCGCCGCTACTTTGTCAGTGCTGATGTTACCTTTTTTAAGTCCACCTCATTATTTTTCTCGTCTAGTCAATTGTTGACCCTAGATCTCATATATTTTCGTAAGGGGGAGCCTTTCGCACCTTCTCCTACTCTTCATTTGCTTATTTATTCTTCATTTAATTCTCTTGTGCAGGTTTATTAGAGCTCCCGCGATAATCACATTGCTTTTTATAGCCCAAATGCCACATCTTCATCGTTCGAGGTTCCTGCTCATTCTTTATTTATTCTTGATACTAATGATTTACCTATTTCTCTAAGAAGAGGTAACTACATTCGTACTTAACATCCTATTGCTAATTTTGGGTCTTATGATTGCACTTCTCCGTGTTTGCAATCTTTTACTTATGCTTTGTCTTCTATCTCTATTCCCACATCTTATAAGCAAGCTCTGTCTTCTCTTGGCCAGAAGCATGTCATAGATGAGGAAATTAGTGCACTTCATAAGAATTAGATTTGGGAATTTACAAATCTTCCTCCTAAGAAGAAAATGGTTGGTTGTCGTTGGGTTTATACAGTTCAGTACCTTCTTGATGGTTTTGTTGAGCGTCTTAAGGCATGCTTAGTTGATAAAGGGTACACGCAAAATAAAGGTGTTGATTACTTTAAGAGCTTCTCTCCTATAGCCATATTAATTCTGTTTGGACTTTTATTTCTGTTGTTGTTAGTTGTTCCTAGCCATTATACTAGTTTGATATCAACAATGCTTTTGTTGATGGTAAGCTACATGAGGAAGTTTACATAGCTCAGCCACTTGGCTATGTTGTTGCTAATAGTGAACACTTTGTCTGTCAGTTGTGAAAGGCTTTGTATGGTCTAAAATAGACACCTCATGGTAGGTTTGATAGATTTAGCGTTGTTGTTCTTGAATATGGGTTTTGTCGTTTTACTTTTGGTCATTTTATCTTTGTTCATCACTTTTTAGCAGGTACAATTGTCCAAATTATTTATGTGGATGATGTAACACCCTGACCAGAAATACCGAGTAATGTGACACGTATTACGAGGTTATAAACCGTGGTTTAAAATTAACTACAAGCAAACTGAAATTCGAAGAATACCCAAATAATTATATCTCTATATGCAACATATTATGTGTCTGGACAATATACAGTAATATACATGTGATTATGATATGTATATTATCATATGGAAAAACACACACTAAGTGTGTATTTGGTGTGCAAAGTATAAAGTATGTATGTATATATATATATATATACACATGTAAATAAGAAAATATATATATATATATATATGCATGTAAGTATATATGTGTGGGAAGAATTGTGAAGTGTGTGTGTGTGAGTGTCGGCAGCACACACTAGAGTGTGAAAGTGTGTGTTTGTGTGCTGTAAAGTATATGTGTTATATATATATATATATATATGTATGATACAAAATATCAACACCATTTAATGTAAAATCTGAAAAGGAAAGAGAAAAATTTAATAGAACAGTGAAGAAGTCATGGACAGAGGCTGTGAGGTCATAGAGAGAGAGAGAGAGAGAGAGAGCAAGCGGTGGAAGCTTGCTTAAAGCAAGTGCATGTATTGCATGCTAATTCTTGAGAAGGAAATCAAAAGAAAAGGGAACAAGGAAGTTTAAAGAAGAAAAAGAAACGGTTCAGAAAGAAAAAAGATAAGAGAATTAAGAGAAAAAAAGGTGAGAAAATGTTAAAGCAATATTTTCTCTCTCTAAAATATTTTGCATATATGTAAGTAGTTTAAGCTTTGTTATGCATATATGATGCTTAGTATAGGTTTAAACTAAATCAAGCATGAATTAAGTCTTAAAAACAGTTAAAAACACAAGACCCACGAGAAACCACCATTGATGGACCATGCTTAGAGCAGGTCTGAATAAATGGCAACCAAACCCCATTTAACCTATTAGGGATGTCAACTAGACCTTCAAAGTACCTTAAATACACTAGATCGCGACCAAGAAAACCAAAGGAAACCCTAGCAATGGGAGTTGCAGGTTTCGGGTTTGAAACCGAGCCTCTAAAATGGACTCCTAAACCAAGTTTATGGAATGGGAATATGAAGCCCTATGAACAAGGAACACAACAAGCCAACTCCCATGAAGTTTCATGGAGAAATTGTTATTTACAAGATTGAAAATCGAGGGGTGTGTATGTGATCAACCAACCCTTTTTAATCAGATTCGATCCCTCAAATGAATGCCAAAACCCTCATTGATGTTCCAGAAGTGATTTAGAATGAAGACAGTAAGATATCATCAAGCCAAAATGCACAAAATTGAAAGAAATGGAAGTCTGGATATTAGGGCAACAATGACTGAATGATGGGGAAGACGAGGAGTCAACTCGCCACTCGTTTGAAGCGAGTGAATGGACTCGGGACACATGGTGGCCTTCGGAGTGGCCACCGCATTAATTGGACGACGTCGTTTGGGGCTTTAGGGTTTAAAACCCTAATTTAACCTGTTTGGTTACGAGGTTTGGGCCCAATTTAATAACCTACGTGCGAAGGGGATAGCCTATCCACGGATAAGGCCCTTATACGCCGTTTGGGTCAAGAAAAATCAGAAAAAAATAAAGGGTCGTAGCCCTTGAGGTTCGAACGCCCGACCTCACGAAACCAAACCCAACTCTTTACCACTGGAACAGCCGGTGCCCATGTTATATATTAGGGAAAAATATATCTATATATATATATAATGAAAAATAAAAATAAAGAAAATAAAAAGGGTATTGCGCACCCTGGGACTCGAACAAAAGACCAAGGGGAAAGAGTGAAGCATGCTAACCATTTTGGACAGGACAATCCCGTGTCCCTTTTATGCACGAAAATATATATATTATATATAAATTACAATAAATAAAAATAAATTAAATTAATTAAATTAAATAATGACGAAAAGGTCTGATGTCCAAATGGGACAAGTTATTAGTGTGTTCTTACTATGTTGGACCTTCTGAGACCAATAGTGAGGTCCGTGTTGTGATATGAGACCCCGAATAATAAAGACACGTAAAGGGATAAAATTACCATTTTGCCCCTAGTGCCCCTAAAGCCAAATTGAAACTAGAGAGTGTCTAAATTGACTTTCTTTGATGTTCCAAACTCAATAGTAAAGTCTATTTGACCAAAAGAAGTACTTATAATGAAGAGACATAAAATTTGATGAATAGCATAAAGTCATGTAAACTAGAACGTTGTTCGATGTTCTGAGCTAAATAGTAGGGTTCGTAGTTTGAAATAAAATACAGAAAGACATGACACGTGAACATGTGAAATAATAAAATTAAACTTTAAATTAATGGAGCTACCAGAAGAGTATAAATTGAAATGAAATAAATTCCTAACACACTAAATTGTGTTATAGGTTAAGATTACGAGTAAATTAAGTACGCATGAAATTTATGGAATATTCCTAAATCATTTAGGAATTAATACGATCTAAGCATAAGTTAAGAGGCATCAATAGGTGATATTATAGTGAATGTGAAGTTAATGAGACTATTTATGAATTATTCTTAGGAACTACAAGGAAAGTGCGAAAGCGCATTATTAGCACTAACACTAAATATCGAGGTGAGTAACCCTGTATTTGAAGTGGAGATTTAACTCCACGGATTTGAAGATGTTTTAAGTTCAAAAGATATGAAGTATTGAATCTCAAATTCAGTAGTTACATGATTTCAGTTTTAAATTGCTCTGTTCTTATAAACTAAATTGTGACATGCTCAGTGAATGGTTCCTAATATAGTTTTCCTAAAAATATATTTCAACATGTCTAAGTTTTAAATGCCAAAATTATGTGAAGTGTTCTGCATTTGCATATTCCAAGTATTTGAAGATTTTACCATGAAGTCATGAACATCATATTTTGAATGTTCATAAAAGCGTCTATGTGAAGAAGTTATGTGTTAAATGTTTCTAAATGCAAGAAAAACTATGCATAAGTACCACGGATTTGTTACGTATCTTCAGAACTCAACCACGAAACGAATAAATGCCAGGTAGCAGGATCTAATCCCCCAGGTATACGAGATGTCTCCACGTAAAGTAAAACTGGAATCTAGTTCGAAACGGATTCCACTAATGGAAGTGATAAGGTGTGTGTTGAAAATTGAAGCACGTTTTACCCTCATTTTCACTATGCATATGTACATGTTTTGAAGTTCATATAGTCTATATGAAGAAGTACATGTTTAGCTTGAATACTTTAAATGGTTCTAGCTTTATGTTTCAAAGGAATGCATATACTCTATGTTCAAAGTATACGAGCAATTGGTAGTGATTGTCTTACAAACTCTCATGTGCTAAACCACTGTCAATTAAAACCCTATGGTAAATGCTGGAAATTACTCATAAGCTTAGATTAGCTTACCGGATTTTATCCGACCCCCCTTTCAGGCAACAGAAGTGATCTTGCCCCTTTTTTGTGATGAAAATGTGAAAGCCTTGCCCATTTTGAGGAAGGGCATAGGAAGTTACGTACAAGGTAGCATGGAGGTAATAGGACCATATGTTGGTCACTTTTGTGTTGGCAGTTTATGGATGAATTATGGATTTGTAGTTCATCACTTTGATTATAATGAATGTAAGAATGTTATATAATTAAGTCCTGAGGGACAACGGGATATGTATTATGTATAAAATCCTTAGAGTTTTTATTATGCTCTGAATGTATAATCATGTGTACTAATGTGAAGAGCGGCAGTACCGGGCAGATGTGCCTAAATTTGAAATAAGAAAAGAAAAGAAAAATATTTTCACGCTTCCGTAACTACAGGTCGCACCCCTGTCCGATACCGTTGCTTATGTGAGCCTCGCCCTAAGGCTCCCAGGCCTGAAGGTGGCGATCGCGATGCGAGATCCGTACAGGGTGGCTTCCGGGTTGTGACAATATGGCATCAGAGCTCTAGGTTAACTTAAACCAACTTAATGACCGTAGAAGAATTAGAAACAGAACTATGAGTTTGGTAGGTTCTCGGCTACCTAAAATATGTGAAGTATGTGATTGAAGTAAAGGTGGGGTATGGGACCCGCGTTACATGAAATGAATATGTAGAGTACATGATATGATGTGAAGGCGAGGTATGGGACCCTCATTACATGAAATGATTATGTAAAGTACGTGATATGATGTGAAGACGGGGTATGGGACCCACATTACCTGAGTAAATATGTGAAGTACATAATTTAATTTGAAGGCGGGGTACGGGACCCGCGTTACATGAAGTAGATTTGTGAAGTACATGATTTGACTCGAATGCAAGGTATGGGACTTGCATTTGAGTTAAGTAAATGATTTGAAGTATGTGACTTGATTTGAAGGTGGGGATATGGGATCCATATTAGAGTAAAGTAAGTGATTAGAAGTACGTGTTTTATAAGAAAGCGGGGTATGGGACCCGTAGTTCAATAGAAATAGTAAGACAAAAAAAAGAAGTAGATGTGGACTATAAAACTCATTACGAAAAATCAAAAATGATAAACTCTAAATTTTAAATTCCAAGTAGGTAATTATAACCTTATGTGATTATAACATGTGATAAAAAAAAAAAAAACTAACACTACTTGTTTTACAACAAAAATGGCTGATATACAAGGAGACACGAGTAATCAAAAAGAACGAGTAGAAAAAATCGAACATATCCCAAAACAATTAGCTCAAACTGTGTACGATGCCCAAAACCAGCCACAGGAACGACCTATTGTAAACAACGATACGAAGATAGGAAGAAGCATTAGTAAAAAGACAGCTCTACTATGCCTTGTCTGCAAAAAAAAAAAAACATTATGCACCTTGCCGTATGATCAAAGGAACTTGTTATAAGTGTGGGAAAGTTGGACATTTCATAAAGAATTGCCCGAAATGGGGTCAGACCAACAAGGGACCCATCTGAGGGTCAACTAGGTATTCTGTCTAAATACTTAAATTTTGTCTTATATATATACATGATTGTCATTTAAATTGACTACGAGATACACGAACATGACATATAGAAGTAACAAGAATGAAAAGTTAATAGGATCTTCTCAAGATTAAGAATACTCGAGTTTTGAGGACAAAACTCTAATAAAGAGGGGAGAATGTAACACCCTGACCCGAAATATCGGGTAATGTGACACGCATTACGAGGTTATAAATCATGGTTTAAAATTAACTACGAGCAGACCGAAAGTCAAAAAATACCCAAATAATTATATCTCTATATGCAATATATTATGTGTGTGTATAATATACAGTAATATACATGTGATTATGATATGTATATTATCATAAGGAAATACACACACTAAGTGTGTATTTGGTGTGTAAAGTTTAAAGTATGTATATATATATATATACACATGTGAATAAGAAAATATATATATATAAATATATATGCATGTAAGTATATATGTGTGGACAGAATTGTGAAGTGTGTGTATGAGTGTCGACAGCACACACTAGAGTGTGAAAGTGTGTGTTTGTCTGCTGTAAAGTATATGTATTATATTATATATATATATATGATACAAAATATCAACACCATTTAATGTAAAAGCTGAAAAGGAAAGAGAGAAATTTAATAAGACAGTGAAGAAGTCATGGATAGAGGCTGTGAGGTCAGAGAGAGAGAGAGAGAGAGGGCGATGGAAAGAGAAAGAGGAAGCGGTGGAAGCTTGCTTAAAGCAAGTACATGCACTGCATGCTCATTCTTGAGAAAGAAATCAAAAGAAAAGGGAACAAGGAAGTTTAAGGAAGAAAAAGAAAGGGTTCAGAAGGAAAAAGGAAAAGAGAATCAAGAGAAAAAAAGGTGAGAAAATGTTAAAGCAATATTTTCTCTCTTTAAAATATTTTGCATGTATGTAAGTAGTTTAAGCTTTGTTATGCATATATGATGTTTAGTATAGGTTTAAACTAAATCAAGCATGAATTAAGTCTTAAAAACAGTTAAAAAGACAAGACCCACGAGAAACCACCATTGATGGACCGTGCTTAGAACAGGTTTGAATCAATGGCAACCAAACCCCATTTAACCTATTGGGATGTCAACTACACCTTCAAAGTACCTTAAAAACACTAGACCGCAACCAAGAAAACCAAAGGAAACCCTAGTAATAGGAGTTGCAGGTTTCGGGTTTGAAACCCAGCCTCTAAAATGGACTCCTAAACCAAGTTTATGGAATGGGAATATAAAGCCCTATGAACAAGGAACACAACAAGCCAACTCCCATGAAGTTTCATGGAGAAATGGCTATTTACAAGATTGAAAACTGAGGGGTGTGTATGTGATCAACCAACCCTTTTGAATCAGATTCGGCCCCACAAATGAATGTCAAAACCCTCATTGATGTTCTAGAAGTGATTTAGGATGAAAACAGTAAGAAATCATCAAGCCAAAATGCACGAAATTGAAAGAAATGGAAGTCTGGATATTAAGGCAACAATGACTGAACGATAGGGAAGACGATGAGTTAACTCGCCACTCGTTTGAAGCGAGTGAGTGGACTAGGGACACGTAGTGGCCTTCGGAGTGGCCACCGCATTAATTGGACGACGTCGTTTGGGGCTTTAGGGTTTAAAACCCTAAGTTAACCTGTTTGGTTACGAGGTTTGGGCCCAATTTAATAACCTACATGCGAAGGGGGATAGCCTAACCACGGATAAGGCCCTTATACGCCGTTTGGGTCAAGAAAAATCAGAAAAAAAAATAAAGGGTCGTAGCCCTTGAGGTTCAAACGCCCGACCTCACAAAACCAACCCCAACTCTTTACCACTGGGACAACCGGTGCCCATGTTATATATTAGGGAAAAAAAAATATATATATATATAATGAAAAATAAAAATAAAGAAAATAAAAAGGGTGTTGCGCAACCTGGTACTCAAACAAAGGACCAAGAGGAAAGAGTGAAGCATGCTAACCGTTTTGGACGGGACAATCCCGTGTCCTTTTTATGCACAAAAATATATATATTATATATCAATTACATTAAATAAAAATAAATTAAATTAATTAAATTAAATAATGACGAAAAGTTCTGATGTCCAAATGGGAAAAGTTATTAGTGTGTTCTTACTATTTTGGACCTTCTGATACCAATGGGTAGGTCCGTGTTGTGAGACGAGACCCCAAAAAATAAAGACACGTAAAAGGGTAAAATTACCATTTTACCCCTAGTGCCCCTAAAGCCAAATCGAAACCAGAGAAGGTCTAAATTGACCTTGTTCGACGTTTCGAACTCAACAGTAGAGTCTATTTTACCAAAAGACGTACTTATAATGAAGAGACATAAAATTTGATGAATAGCATAAAGTCATGTAAACTAGAACGTTGTTCGATGTTCTGAGCTAAATAGTAGGGTTCGTATTTTGAGATAAAATACGGAAAGACATGACACGTGAACATGTGAAATAATAAAATTAAACTTTAAATTAATAGAGCTACCAGAAGAGTATAAATTGAAATGAAATAAATTCCTAACACACTAAATTGTGTTATAGGTTAAGATTACGAGCAAATTAATTATGAATGAAATTTATGGAATATTCATAAATCATTTAGGAATTAATACGATCTAAGCATAAGTTAAGAAGCATCAATAGGTGATATTACAGTGAATGTGAAGTTAATGAGACTATTTATGAATTGTTCTTAGGAACTACAAGGAAAGTGGGAAAGCGCATTATTAGCATTAACCCTAAGGATCAAGGTGAGTAACCCTGTATTTGAAGTGGAGATTTAACTCAACGGATTTGAAGATGTTTTAAGTTCAAAAGATATGAAGTATTGAATCCCAAATTCAGTATTTACATGATTTCAGTTTTAAATTGCTCTGTTCTTATAAACTAAATTGTGACATGCTTAGTGAATGGTTCCTAATACAGTTTTCCTAAAAATATATTTCAGCATGTCTAAGTTTTAAATGCCAAAATTATGTAAAGTGTTCTGAATTTGCATATTCCTAGTATTTGAAGATTTTATCATGAATTCATGAACATCATATTTTGAATGTTCATAAAAGCGTCTATGTGAAGAAGTCATGTGTTAAATGTTTTTAAATGCAAGAAAAATTGTGCATAAGTACCAAGGGTTTGTTGGGTTTCTTCAAAACTCAACCACGAAACGAATAAATGCCAGGTAGTAGGATCTAATCCCCCAAGCATATGAGATGTCTCCACGTAAAGTAAAACGGGAATCTAGTTCGAAACGGATTCCACTATTGGAAGTGATAAGGTGTGTGTTGAAAATTGAAGCAGGTTTTACCCTCATTTTTACTATGCATATGTACATGTTTTGAAGTTCATATAGTCTATGTGAAGAAGTACATGTTTAGCTTGAATACTTTAAATGGTTCTAGCTTTATGTTTTAAAGGAATGCATATACTCTATGTTCAAAGTATACGAGCAATTGGCAGTGATTGTCTTACAAACTCTCATGTGCTAAGCCACTGCCAGTTGTAACCCTATGACAAATGCTGGAATTACTCACAAGCTTGGATTAGCTTACCAAATTTTATCCAACCCCCCTTTTAGGTAACAGAAGTGATCTTGTCCCTATTTTGTGATGAAGATGTGAAAGCCTTGCCCATTTTGAGGAAGGGCATAGGAAGTTACGTACAAGGTAGCATGGAGGTAGTAGGACCATATATTGGTCACTGTTGTGTTGGCAGTTGATGGATTTGTAGTTCATCACTTTGATTATAGTAAATGCAAGATTCTTATATAATTAAGTCTTGAGGAACAACGAGATATGTATTATGTATAAAATCCTTAGAGTTTTTATTACACTCTGAATGTATAATCATGTGTACCTATGTGAAGAGCGGCAGTACCGGGCAGATGTGCGTAAATTTGAAATAAGAAAAGAAAAGACAAAGATTTTTACGCTTCCGCAACTACAAGTCGCACCCCTGTCTGATATTTTAGGTAGGTTCTAGGCTACCTAATATATGTGAAGTATATGATTGAAGTAAAGGCAGGTTATGGGACCCGCGTTACATGAAATGAATATGTAGAGTACGTGATATGATGTGAATGCGGGGTATGGGACCCGCATTACATGAAATGATTATGTGAAATACGTGATATGATGTGAAGGCAGGGTATGGGACCCCCATTACCTGAGGTAAATATGTGAAGTACGTATTTTAATTTGAATGCGGGGTATGGGACCCACGTTATATGAAGTAGATATGTGAAGTACATGATTTGACTTGAATGTAGGGTATGGGACTTGCATTTGAGTTAAGTAAATGATTTGAAGTATGTGAATTGATTTGAAGGTGGGGTATGGGATCCATATTAGTGTAAAGTAAGTGATTAGAAGTACGTGTTTTATAAGAAAGCGGGGTATGGGACCCGTAATTCAATAGAAATAGTAAGACGAAAACAAGAAGTAGATGTGGACTATAAAACTCACTACAAAAAATCAAAAATGATAAACTCTAAATTTTAAATTCCAACTAGGTAATTATAACCTTATGTGATTATAACATGTGATAAAAAAACTAACACTACTTGTTTTACAACAAAAATGGCTGATATACAAGGAGACACGAGTAATCAAAAAGAACGAGTAGACAGAATTGAACAGATCCTAGAAGAATTAACTCAAACTGTGTACGATGCCCAAAACCAGCCACAGGAATGACCTATTGTAAACAAGGATAGGAAGATAGGAGGAAGCATTAGTAAAAAGATAGCTCTACTATGCCTTGTCTGCAAAAAGAAACATTATGCACCTTGCCGTATAATCAAAGGAACTTGTTATAAGTGTGGGAAAGCTGGACATTTCATAAAGAATTGCCCGAAATGGGGTCAGACCAACAAAGGACCCATCTGAGTGTCAGCTAGGTATTCTGTCTAAGTACTTAAATTCTGTCTTATATATATATACATGATTGTCATTTAAATTGACTACGAGATGCATGAACGTGACAGATAGAAGTAACAAAAATGAAAAGATAATAGGATCTTATCAAGATTAAGAATACTCGAGTTTTGAGGACAAAACTCTAATAAGGAGGGGAAAAGGTAACACCTTGACCCGAAATATTGGGTAATGTGACACGTATTACGAGGTTTTAAACCGTGGTTTAAAATTAACTACGAGCAGACCGAAAGTCGAAGAATACCCAAATAATTATATCTCTATATGCAATATATTATGTGTGTGTATAATATACAGTAATATACATGTGATTATGATATGTATATTATCATAAGGAAATACACACACTAAATGTGTATTTGGTGTGTAAAGTTTAAAGTATGTATATATATATATATATACACATGTAAATAAGAATATATATATATATGCATGTAAGTATATATGTGTGGGAAGAATTGTGAGTGTGTGTGTGAGTGTCGGCAACACACACTAGAGTGTGAAAGTGTGTGTTTGTGTGCTGTAAAGTATATATATTATATATATAGATATATATGATACAAAATATCAACACCATTTAATGTAAAAGCTGAAAAGGAAAGAGAGCAATTTAATAGGACAGTGAAGAAGTCATGGATACAGGCTGTGAGGTCATAGAGAGAGAGAGAGAGAGAGAGAGGAAGCGGTTGAAGCTTGCTTAAAGCAAGTGCATGCATTGCATGCTCATTCATGAGAAAGAAATCAAAAGAAAAGGGAACAAGGAAGTTTAAGGAAGAAAAAGAAAAGGTTCAGAAGGAAAAAGGAGAAGAGAATCAAGAGAAAAAATGTGAGATAATGTTAAAGCAATATTTTCTCTCTCTAAAATATTTTGCATGTATGTAAGTAGTTTAAGCTTTCTTATGCATATATGATGCTTAGTATAGGTTTAAACTAAATCAAGCATGAATTAAGTCTTAAAAACAGTTAAAAATACAAAACCCACGAGAAACCACCATTGATGGACCTTGCTTAGAGCAAGTCTGAATCAATGGCAACCAAACCCCATTTAACCTATTGGGATGTCAACTAGACCTTCAAAGTACCTTAAACACACTAGACCGCAACCAAGAAAACCAAAAGAAACCCCAGCAATGGGAGTTGCAGGTTTCGGGTTTGAAATCCAGCCTCTAAAATGGACTCCTAAACCAAGTTTATGGAATGAGAATATGAAGCCCTATGAACAAGGAACACAACAAGCCAACTCCCATGAAGTTCCATGGAGAAATGGCTATTTACAAGATTGAAAACTGAGGGGTGTATATGTGATCAACCAACCCTTTTGAATCAGATTCGATCCCTCAAATGAATGCCAAAACCCTCATTGATGTTCCAGAAGTGATTTAGAATGAAAACAGTAAGATATCATCAAGCCAAAATGCACGAAATTGAAAGAAATGGAAGTCTGGATATTAGGGCAACAATGACTGAATGATGGGGAAGACGATGAGTCAACTCGCCACTCGTTTGAAGCATGTGAGTGGACTCGGGACACGTGGTGGCCTTCGGAGTGGCCACCGCATTAATTAGACGACGTCGTTTGGAGCTTTAGGGTTTAAAACCCTAATTTAAGCTGTTTGGCTACAAGGTTTGGGCCCAATTTAATAACCTATGCACGAAGGGGGATAGCCTATCCACAGATAAGGCCCTTATATGCTATTTGGGTCAAGAAAAATTAGAAAAAAAAATAAAAATAAAGGGTCGTAGCCCCTAAGGTTTGAACGCCCGACCTCACGAAACCAACCCCAACTCTTTACCCCTCGGACAGCCGGTGCCCATGTTATATATTAGGGCAAAATATATATATATATATATATATATATATAATGAAAAAGAAAAATAAAGAAAATAAAAAGGGTGTTGTGCACCCTGGGACTTGAACAAGGGACCAAGGGGAAAGAGTGAAGCATGCTAACTGTTTTGGACAGGACAATCCCATGTCCTTTTTGTGCATGAAAATATATATATATATATATATATATTATATAAATTACATTAAATAAAAATAAATTAAACTAATTAATTTAAATAATGACGAAAAAGTTCGATGTCCAAATGGGACAAGTTATTAGTGTATTCTTACTATTTTGGACCTTCTGAGACCAATGGTGAGGTCCATGTTGTGAGACGAGACCCCAAAAAATAAAGACACGTAAAAGGATAAAATTACCATTTTGCCCCTAAAGCCAAATCGAAACCAGAGAGGGTCTAAATGACTTTCTTCGACATTCCGAACTCAATGGTAGAGTCTATTTGACCAAAAAAACATACTTATAATGAAGAGACATAAAATTTGATGAATAGCATAAAGTATTGTAAACTAGAACGTTATTCGATGTTCTGAGCTAAATAGTAAGGTTCATATTTTGAAATAAAATACGGAAAGACGTGACACGTGAACATGTGAAATAATAAAATTAAACTTTAAATTAACGGAGCTACTAGAAGAGTATAAATTGAAATGAAATAAATGCCTAACACACTAAATTGTGTTATAGGTTAAGATTACGAGTAAATTAAGTACGCATGAAATTTATGGAATATTCATAAATCGTTTAGGAATTAATACGATCTAAGCATAAGTTAAGAAGCATCAACAGGTGATATTACAGTGAATGTGAAGTTAATGAGACTATTTATGAATTGTTCTTAGGAACTACAAGGAAAGTGCGAAAGCGCATTATTAGCACTAACCCTAAGGATCGAGGTAAGTAACCCTGTATTTGAAGTGGAGATTTAACTCCACGAATTTGAAGAAGTTTTAAGTTCAAAAGATATGAAGTATTGAATCCCAAATTCAGTATTTACATGATTTCAGTTTTAAATTGCTCTGTTCTTATAAACTAAATTGTGACATACTCAGTGAATGGTTCCCACTGCAGTTTTCCTAAAAATATATTTCAGCATGTCTAATTTTTAAATGCCAAAATTATGTAAAGTGTTCTGAATTTGCATATTCCAAGTATTTGAAGATTTTATCATGAAGTCATGAACATCATATTTTGAATGTTCATAAAAGCGTCTATGTGAAGAAATCATGTGTTAAATGTTTTTAAATGCAAGAAAAATTGTGCATAAGTACCACGAATTTGTTGGGTTTCTTCGAAACTCAACCACGAAACGAATAAATGCCAGGTAGTAGGATCTAATCCCCCAGGCATATGAGATGTCTCCATGTAAAGTAAAACGGGAATCTAATTCGAAACGGATTCCACTAATGGAAGTGATAAGGTGTGTGTTGAAAATGAAAGCAGGTCTTACCCTCATTTTCACCATACATATGTACATGTTTTGAAGTTCATATACTCTATGTGAAGAAGTACATGTTTAGCTTGAATACTTTAAATGGTTCTAGCTTTATGTTTTAAAGGAATGCATATACTCTATGTTCAAAGTATACGAGCAATTGGTAGTGATTGTCTTACAAACTCTCATGTGCTAAACCACTACCAATTGAAACCCCATGACAAATGTTGGAATTACTCACAAGCTTAGATTAGCTTACCGAATTTTATCTGACCCCCCTTTCAGGTAACAGAAGTGATCTTGTCCCTATTTTGTGATGAATATGTGAAAGCCTTGCCCATTTTGAGGAAGGGCATAGGAAGTTATGCACAGGGTAGCATGGAGGTAGTAGGACCATATGTTGGTCACTTTTGTGTTGGCAGTTTATGGATGAATTATGGATTTGTAGTTCATCACTTTGATTATAGTGAATGCAAGATTCTTATGTAATTAAGTCCTGAGGGACAACGAGATATGTATTATGTATAAAATCCTTAGAGTTTTTATTATGCTCTGAATATATAATCATGTGTACCAATGTGAAGAGCGGCAGTACCGGGCGGATGTGCGTAAATTTGAATTAAGAAAAGAAAAGAAAACGATTTTCACGCTTCCGCAACTACAAGTCGCACCCCTGTCCGATACCGTTGCTTATGTGAGACTTGCCCTAAGGCTCCCGGGCCTGAAGGCGGCAATCGCGATGCGAGATTCGTACAGGATGGGTTTCGGGTTGTGACAGATGATATTATTATCTCTAGGAGTGATTCCACCAATATTATATATTTAAAAAGACATCTAAGCAAGTACTTCCATACTAAATATCTATGTGCCCTTTGTTATTTCCTTGGAATTGAAGTTGCTTGTTCTTATTAGGGAATCTCGCTATCTCAAAGGAAGTACATGCTTGATCTTCTTTATGAGAATGGTCTCTTAGGTTCTAGGCATGTTGATATTCCAATAGATTTTATGTTAAGGTTGATGGTGAACATGGAGAACTATTTGTTGATGTCGATCGCTACCGACGACTAGTTGGAAAGTTTATTTATCTTACTATTATTTAGCCAAACATTACTTATGTTGTTGGTATGGTTAGCCACTATATGCATTCTCCTCGTCAACCTTATTTTGATATTGTCTGCCATATTTTATGTTATCTGAAGAGTGCTCCTAGATGAAGACTTAAGTATAAACCTTCTACTTCCCTTTTGTGGCTAGTTTTAGCGGTGCTGATTGAACTAGTTGTTGCTGTGATCGGTGTTCTACTTCTGGTTATTGTACTTGTGTTGGAGGAAATTTGGTTACATGGCGCATTAAGAAGCAAAATGTTGTTACTTGCTCTAATGCCGAAGCCGAGTATAGAGTTATGGCACATACTACATGAAAAATGTAGTGGATCCATTCTCTTCTTTAGGATCTTGGAGTTGTTGGGTTCGTAACTGTAGTGGAAGCGATTTCAAAAATTTATTTTGATCTTTTTCTTTACATGAATTATACAATCTTAAAAAAATTAGTTAGAATCACCTTATTCTTGAAAATCTTGATTGTTGAAGAAGCCTTCTTTAAAAGATTGATGCAATCTTCATTCTCTTACTCCTTTAGGTCTTCTCCTCTTTTTCCTCTATGCAAACCGTACACCAGTGAAGAGACTGGACTCTTTTTTTGCTCTCTCACAGGAAAATAATATATTAGCTTGTATGCAGCTATCCTCTTTATATCACATAGTTTATAGGGATTTATAAAATTATGGCAAAATGAGGGATCTAGGGTCGCACCAAATTAGCTCCACTTAGTCAATTAATTTCTAATTAACTCTTAATTAATTAATGACTAATTAATTCTACTAAATAATTAGAATTGCACTCTAATTTGGTGAAATAGAGAAAAATCCAAAATCACTAAACATGTACAGTGGGTCCATCTACTTGGACATCAATAATTAGGATTTGGGCTTATACACCATCAAATCAATTTCTAATTATTTTTACAACTTCATTCACTAATTATTAATCACTATTAAATAGTCAACATCTCAATAAACAATTTATTAAAAAGAACGAATCCGAATTTCAATGATTAATCAATTGAATTATTACATTGGTGATATCATTCTCTCTAATTTAGAGTATAGATTTCATCTTGAAAATATATGTTTCCACAATCTAAACAATGATTTTTCAAGATACCGAAGTGTTGATCTAAGAGACCTCACTCATTGGTAACTCAAAGTCACCACCATTAAGAACTTGAGTCCACTATTCTCTCGGGATTAAGAGCTTACTGCGAATAGTGAATATAAGAATCACGTAAAAAATGATAGCTTTATATGACGTGTTTCTTATAGGGGTCTAATTCAGTGTATTCCAAATACACCAATACAATAACTTAGAGTCCATTACTCTAGTAGTTGAGATAAACCACCCTATCACATAGAGGTCAAGTGTATTACAGTCTTACAGACAAGATGCCAATCTCATCAATGACTGCGAACTATTCTGGAATTGCTTAGTCATAAGTTCATATCTCCTGTACATAAATCTCATTGATATACATGAACTATTTCCAATAACAATTCAATGACTAACCATCTCATGAAATAAGATAACATCTACATGTATGATAATATAAAACTCAATAATAATAAAGCAAATTTATTAAATGATAGCAAAATGTCTTGGATGTGAGAGCATATATCCTAACAAGAGTTTTTATTTTCGCCCTATGGAGATACATTGTGATAATCAAACAGTTATCTTTATTCCTAATAATCATGTTTTTCATAAACATACTAAACACGTAAAAGTTAATTGTCAGTTTATTCGAGATTTGTTGATGAAGAAACAAATTGTCACTTTATTCGAGAATTGTTGATGAAGAAACAAATTGTCACTTCTCATGTTCACTCAGATACTCAGCTGGGTAATATTCTCACAAAACTGTTAGCTCCAGCTTCTTTTCCCCGTTTGTCTTCCAAATTGAGCATGTTTGATTTGTATGCTTCAACTTGAAGAGGAGTGTTAAAGTATTTATTAGTTATTTGTGTCCATTGCATTATTATATTTTTGCCCATATTAGTATATAAATGCAAGATGCAAAGGCTGATGGATTAATGAAGTCCATAATCTTCCTTTTCTAATTTATTTTTTCTTTTTCTTCCTAGTCTTTTCTCCTTCTACTTAATCCTAATCTCCATACAATAAACTCAACTATCACTTCATTAAAATCTCAATCATGTCATTTCACTTAACTGCCTCCGTATGTTTCCACGCTGCTTCACCTCTACCACCACGCTGCATCTGGAAATGATCGTCATTTTCTTCTCTGAGCTGAACCAGGGTAAAAGTTGTGTCATAATCCACACACACAGTAATGGTTGGCCGTTGGTTAGTTCATTTCCCACCCCCTAGTGTACACCACAGAGCTTGAGTCCAACATTTCTTCAAAACCTCAAATTGGGATGCCTCTGGACTCTTTACAGATGAAGGCTTCATCCATTTTTTTTATTGCTCTCCAAATTCTTAATAAAGGCTCCATAAAACTTCCCCAGTCAAAAAGGGGCATGAAAACTCGGAAAGGAAACATTACAAGTAAAATGTTAGAAAATTGACTGGAAAAAATTACCAAATCCTTTAACATGCTCAATCATCCAATCACACCACCAACACATTGTCATTCTATTCGGTTCAGTCAGTACATACGCAACACATTAACATTACAAGCTTATGCTTATCATTTCATTAACTATAATTACGCTGCAATGTCAACCAGAAAAATCACCCCCATAGTTATCAGCTCACTATTGAACGATACAATATTAGGTGTTCATCATATAGACTAAAAGGATTTGACCCTTTCCATGTCGGTGAAGTAGCATTCTTAAATAACAATTTTCTATTATAAAGGATGATTCAAATGAAAAACAAAGCAATGGATATGCATGCTGATGCTATATTTGAAGAAATACATATTCCAGAAAATGGTTCGACAAATTCCAATCTCGCGTTTTGAGTATCTTAACTAATTGTAGCACTTTAAACTTTTACCTGATTAAATGTTTCTCTCCATTTCTACAAACTTTTTCTTCACAATATGACACAAGTTGTACATAGACATCTCTGTTCAGCTTCAAAAAATGCATTTCAACCATTGCTCATTTACGAATGAAATTGTCAAAGTAGTCTTGGCTTGAAAAAAACATTCCCAATCAGAAAAATGAAAACTAGATCATCAAAGGTATGGATGCACAAAGCAATTTTAAGAAAAAAATAGAACAGAAACAATCTATTAGAGAAACAAGGAAATTCTGTTCCTCCCACCAATTTCATATCACATAAGAATACAACAATGGATGAAGATAAGATCTTCTTCATCGACAAGAAGTAATGCCTAACAGTTATCCAATGAAGGCCTTTCCACCACATACAAGGGCAAGAATAGAGGTCAGACATACAAGGAATGAACATTACCTCTTCCTCTAGCCAAGGATCCTGAGTCAGTACGAATACCAATAAGAACTTCTTCTGAGCCACTATTCTTCCAAATCCTCAGTCAACTGACGCGCACTATCCCCAGGTTTGGCCGGTGTGTGTTTCCTATGTTTCTTGCCCTTGGCTTTCTTGGCCTTCAGCCGGCGTTTCTTCTCATTAGCATCAACCCAGGCATAGTCTGATGGTATGTGGAAAGGGTCAATCTCATCCTTGAAGCTGCGGCATTCACTGTCACTCGATTGCCCACCACGGCTCCCTCTCATCCATGAAATCCAAGAAGTAGACCCCTCTGATTCCTTAGACTTGGCATCCTGGAAATGCGCAGGGCTGGAGAAAGGGGTTGAGAACTCCTCCATTGGCTGAAGTTCCTCAAATTTTGTAAAAGTGATGAGGACCCGAATGGTTGGAACAATTGGGATAGCGACCTGCAGTACAGAAACCATTGATTACTATAATGTTCAAGAGTTAAAGCTAGAATGCAGTTAAGTGTATATCTAATTAGTAAATGCAATTATTATTTTATAGAATAAAGAAATGAGCTAGCTAAAAATTCACATAAAATCAATATCGTTGATATAGTATAATAAATATTGAACGGACCACACCAATAGTCATAATAACACCCTAAAAAGGGATGCATCCCATTATTTTACCCAATGCGTCAAATGCAAACCATTGAACATCCGCGAGTTACAAGGACCAGCTGTTTTCATTATCTGGCTAAGTGTCACATTCCACAATGGTTGGATAGGAGGTACCCTTTTGAGATAAGTCCAAGCCCATGACAGTGTTATCAAGCCCAGTGCGTCACAGTTCTGTCAGCTGTGTGGGTCCCCCACTCTGGATATCAGGGTGGAGGTAGGCCCGGGCTGGGGTGGGCCAAGCCTCTCCAACAAAGTGGAGCCAGCCACGACCAGGGCATTGCATGTTTGGGTGGGGGAGAATGTTATATTCCACATTAGTTGGGTAGGAGGAGGCACTTGGGTCTATAAGATTCATGGGCTACGTAACACTCTTGAGGGTTGACCCTTTCGAAATAGCCCAAGCCCGTGACACTAAGTGTGTTGGCCATTAATCACCCTGACATCATAAATGAGATAAGTAGCATTGCTAGTACTAAAAACAAAAAACAAAACAAAAAAAGGAGCCCTGGTTTTGAGGTACACCCCTAGGCTATCAATTGATCCTTGCTAACACAGCAAAAATAGATTCCCCGCATAAGAATAATCTTAATTCTGGTTAATCGCCTTATATTTATGATTAAATAAAATAAAGATTCATGAATCAATCAGTCAGGCACTAAATTTAAAACTTCACTGAATGAACAAAAATCTCTTCTTTTTTTCCTGAAAAAAAGTAACGAAGGAAAAAAAAAAAAAAAAAGATAGCTCAAGAAACAAAGTTCCAACAGAAACTAATAAAAAAATATACTGAGGCTCATCCCTGTAGCATACCTTGTAAAAGAAGGCTTGAATAACATATCTTCTCAAGTTTAAAATAGTATTATTACACTATGGTATGGAATTTGAAAAACAGAAAGATACATGAATGTTAAAATAGGAGTATTATTACCGATAAAAAAAAGAAGTATTAATACAATATGGTATGAAATTTCAGAAACAGAAAAAGAGACTTGGGCTGTCAAATATGATAGAATTTAAGAAGAAGAAGAAGAAGAAACAGGGAAAATTGAGAAGAGTTTACTGAGATGAAAAAAAACAAAAAAAAAAGAAGAAGAGAGAGAGTCTCGGATGTCAAACATGGCACAAAAGGAGGGAGCCTTGTTCAGTGAGAGAGAGAGTAACAGCTTGGGAAGAAGAGAGAAAGTATTGAGCTATTAGTGAGAGAGATCATTGCTCAGCCACTGTTTTTGAACATTAGGGTTCTTCTCCCCTTTTGCAGCTCTTCTGTTATCTTTCCTCTTCTTTCTTTTTTTTTTTGTTGGGGTGGGGGGTGGTGTTAGGAGGTTGACCAGCCACTGTTGGCCGACCACTTGTTTAAAAATAAGTGCAAAAATAAAAGGGCATTTCCTAAGGGATATTGTAGAGCGCCGAAGCTACCATATGCAACACTTAAATCAACCAACTCAAATTACATGTATAAAAAAGTATCCCCAGAACGCCTTTTGGAGCCCTGTGCCTTGGCTAAAGGTGCATGCATCCGGCGCACCTCACCTGCGCCATGTTGACAGCACTAGGCTTGGGCCTCGCTACCATGCCCACACCTACGTGCACACCAACACCATCATCATATTTTTGTTGCCTCCACCACCGCCACCATGCTAATGTTGCCACTGTTGATTCCACCACACCATTGCTGCCACCACTGCAACCATAACCACCTCAACAATGTGTTGTCACCACAATCACCATGTCCGCCACCTTTCACCACCACCACCATGACATCACTACCACTAGCATGCCATTGCAACCACCACCAACACTACATAGCAATCACTACCCACCTCTACCACCAAATTATCACCACCACTGTCATTCCCATTACTGCCACAGCCAACATTGAGCCATTATCTTGATACTAATAACACCATCGTAATCACATATGTTGTCATAATCATCCTCATAAACCATAAACTTTTATAGACATACAACGTACTCATCCAAACTATAAATTCTAAAATGGAAATTTCAAGCACTTCATTACAAATCCAAGGGACAAAAAAACTTCATCCTAACTCACTCTTACTTTATCTAACATTGCAACAAACAAAAGCATAAATTAACTTTTAGAAGGGACTTATAATCTAATAATATAATGACTAGCACCAAGATGGGATGTTATCTGCTCTGAGAATTGACAATTCAAGCACCAAGTCCTCACATACATGGATCTATGGGGTGCCTAGAGACTATCAATGTCATCTGCCATTGCTTAGTATTCAATCTAGTTTTTGTGGTTTGCACAATGGAGAAACAGTTCCAACACCATTAGGTGTAATCTAAAGGATCAGTATGGATGTAATCCAAGGATAGATCTCTTATACTTTGGCCAAAAGTTCATAGTTGGGCAAGTGTTCTTAGACTTGGCTTAGCAACTGTAAGTGACTTATCTTTACATTGACCCAAATAGTAGGCAAGCCTTGTCCCACAAAACATTTTACATTTACGTTTCATTTTGGTGAACATTCATCAATTGTCCCATATAAACTCTAACCATGGTCAAGT
Organism: Nyssa sinensis; assembly: GCA_008638375.1. Taxonomy (NCBI): domain Eukaryota; kingdom Viridiplantae; phylum Streptophyta; class Magnoliopsida; order Cornales; family Nyssaceae; genus Nyssa; species Nyssa sinensis. The sequence continues at coordinate 29,521,521 of CM018041.1, read as the reverse complement.
GCAAAAGAGTTGTAAAAATTGAACCTGAGCCACAAATCGAGGTATAACTGATAATTCCAAACAATGGAACCACTAATCGAAGCATAACCCAATAATTCCAAACAATGAAAAGAGGCAGGACCATATCATACCATTCCAGATGGCCCTCTCAAGCCATGAAATTTATGCACAATTGAACTTTTAGCTTATCACCTCCTGGTCCAACAAAAACTTGTTGAGCGGTAATGGAATATCAACTAAAATTTCCTTATGCTTCTTTTGGGCTGAGCTTAATACACAAGATGACATTTATTGAGCCAATCAAGATTGACTGCATCATCTTCACAATAATGTGAAAGAAACAAATTTCAAAGAAAATGAAAAAAAAAATAGTTTTTGTTTAAGTACATTTGCACTTAATGAACCATCTTTCTCAATTGCAGACCGGGATTTATAAACAGTGCTAAAGTGCAAAATCGATGGTTTCAAAATAGTTCAAAGTTTGACTCAAGTAACGAAAGAAAACATCATATGGTGCATCTATCACTGATATGAGTATATCCCAGCAGTATGATGTAAGCCCAAGGCTGTGTTGACTACTCCCTGTTGGTATGAGGCCAGCCAAGCAAGGTGATCAAGATGTGCCCTCCCATGGCACATTGTGATTCACAGCTACATTGCATCCCCAAGGCCACTATAAGCCCATGATTGTGGTGTTCCAATATCGTGGACCAGTGTTGTCAGAGGCAACCAAGCACTTGCCTAAACGATTAGGCAAGGCAAGGATGAGGTCTAGGTTGTAGCACCTCAACACACTCCAGACAAGATGACTCCAATGATGTGTTGCCTAGGCGATCACCTTAAGGAAGATAGAAAGGCATTAAGGAAAGAGACCCATTTATGGCGTTAAGACGAGAACCTTATTAACTGAATTATTATTTTACCTAAATGTCCTCATGTCTTGTTGCTTTACAACTAAGGGTAGTTTTATCCGGACAATATTGGTTCAATATAAAAGAAATAGAAACGGAAGAGAAAACTCAGGAGGTTTCGTTGATTATAATTTAAATATGTTATATGTCATCTTTTAGATTAAAATTTTTTGTGTTATAAGAGAATTTTACGTAAGATATCTTAGAATAAATGAACTTCTACTGTCTAATACATTTTCTAATTGTTTTTATAAGTTAGTGTCTTCCTTCATTAAAGCTAGGCGCTTTTTTGTCAACTTGCTTCTTCAGAAATGTGGGACCGTGGCACCTTAAGGGCACCTTTAGGCTTTAGCTACACTGTTGCGGACCCACAAATGAGATGCGAGCACATAACACATCAATTGCTCAAACTGGCGATCGCGATGAGATGAAACTATGAGACATTATGTCATGATCCTATATTCGGAACATGAGATTTATTTGGCATGGAGTATTGAGATGGAGGCCAGGCACGGAAAAAGCAGGAGAGCATTTACTCATTGAGCCCAAAACTCTCCGACCATCTTTCACTCACAATGTTTGTTGGTTTTTCCGTCTGGGCATCAGCTGTTTGTGAGAGCACTGGCAAAATGTGGTTACATTCCTCAAGTGCCTTCAAAGGCGCACCCAACCCTCTTTTCCACATATTATATAAATGGGCAGCAGATTCTACCAATATTTCTCCAAATCAAACCGTCTATATTATTATAGGTCCTCAGCACATTGATGCATAAGCTTCAAATCCAATCAAGAGTCCAAGAATAGCATATCCTTTCTCCAAATCTTCGTCTTTTGTTTTTTTGGACTAATGAGGCTTTCCCTATAAATGCTTTCTCCTTAGTCAATTTTTGGGGGTCTTTGAGACCTTTGTAACTGGTTGCAACTTGTTCCCCCCCTTGGGCACCTTCTATAATAGTTTACTTATCAAAAAAAAAAAAAATAGTATAAACGGTGGAGCTGGACCACGAAGTAGCTGAAAACCGAACCGCATGACAAGAGTTAGATGTGTGTTCCTTGTGAAACTAAATAATGGTGTCACTGTTACAACATTTCTATAACTGAATGCCATTAAAACACTTTGGCATGTTCCAATGTCTCTCATTTGACCTCTTGCTGAAAAGCATCCATAAAGTAAACAACAGCAATGAATTTGAGGGGCATCATAGTTAGTTACATGGATCTTGACATAGTCCAACAGTGTCCACACTACAGCTTTCAACCAGACTCTTCCCTTTTTTTAGATAAATACATTATGCTAAAGGGTGCAAAACCCATGTACAAGCAAAGGATAGACTCCATCTATACAACACATGTCACCCAAAAGCTATAAAGCTAATGAGTCCTATTTGGGAATCTCAAAAAATGAAGAGAATCTACCATAATTTTCTTGAGTCTATGAATTTCCAATTCTAAATCCTCAAAAGAATGCCTATTTCACTCCCATAAAATTCTCCATATAAGGCAAAGAGGAGCTATTAGCCAAGCTGGCCAGTCTTTTTCTTTTTCCTTTTTTTTTGGGATAAGTAAGCTTGCCAAACTCTTTTATGGTATTGAGTTGTCAATTTTTCATTCAAGTTGTCATCATGACCTAATGTATACATGACAAGAGCACACTGCGAATCAAAGTTTAAAATGCAGGTCAAAGACAAAACAACTTGCTTTGCCGTTAACAGAATGTGAATTGTCAAAATGATGTGTTCTGAATTGAATATTGGGTCAACAACACCAGACACTTTCTCCAGCTCACAAGTTGTTCTGTTTTGAAGATGGCATCTAAGGTTAGCAAGTAAAGAAGATGTGCCAGAGTGAACAATAATGAAATTCCCAATCTACAGTCCAGGGCTCTAAGAACCATGGTGATGGTCTACATATCGCTGGTAAGCACAAGAAAATTCAAATGCCATGACAAACGGCTCATAAATTGGTGGGGGTTTTGGGGGGGAGGGGGGGGGGGGGGGAATCATAGAAGAGTTTGTTCAAATTAACACCTACACCAATTTGACCTTTTATAGCACCCACCAGTGACCTACCTCCAATATTAGTAATTCTATCATAAATAGAATGCCCCATTTTCTGGGTAAATAACAGAATGTCCTTGAGGGCTCAAACTCTAATACTGGATACAGATTCTGTAGATCACTAATGTCTGTAAAAAATATGGTGGCTGATAAACTAAAATAAACTCTTTAGCTAGGGGTTTACTAGGGGAGTCACATATATCAAGCTTTATGCAACCTCCTTGAAGCATAATTGTGCTTCAACACAACTTTAAGATAAGAAGTACGGACACGGACACGGACACGGATACAGACACGGACACAAATACGGGACACAGATATTACACGGAAATGCAAACACGTCATTTCTCAAAAACGTAGGACACGGAAGGGACACGTTAAATATATATAAATTTTTTATATTTTTAATATGGCCATATAATAAAAAAAATTAATGTTATTTCTACTAAAATTGGCATAGAAATATACAAATCACAAAAATATTATTAAGATATTAAAATAACATAGCCATTAAATAAAATTCAAGAACTTTTTTCATTAAATCATCAACATTCGTGATTCAAATTCACAAACATATTTCTAACTATGTAGAACATATATATGTGTGTGTGTGTGTGTGTGTGTGTGTGTATACAACCCAAAAAAAAACTAAGGAGAAGAGAAGAAGAGGAAAAAATTAAAAAAAAAAATAGAAAATGTGTCCATTCCACAATGAGTCCAAAATTCAGAATACAAATAAAAATAAAAAACTTGGACACACTTTTTCCGCATGTCCAGAAAGTATCCGAGAGTATCAATGTCTGACACGTGTATAACACAGACACATGAACCAAAATAGAGCGTTCGTACTTCATAAATTATAAGAGTACTGAGAAACGCAAAGGAGGAGAACTCTCAAACAAGTTGATCACCAATTTTGTGGAAGGAATAGACGTTAATAATTGTGTGCAGGCCATAAGCATTTACTTAGTTAAAGAGTTAGGACTTGCAAAAGTCTTACAAAGATAAGGTTAAGCGTCAAAACCTAATTAGTTCTCAAATCTCACACAAGAAAAGCAAAATTTCATGCCATTGTAGGAAGACAATTTTTAAGGAGTTTACCTTGGTTATGAAGAAGGGGACATTGCTTGGCGCAATGACAAAACGCTCAGGCTGTCAGCTGTGAGGACGAGGCTCATGTCTGAGAGCAGCCACTTTGTGCAAAAATAATAGTAAATGTTAGATCTGTCCCAATCTACCCCTTTTGGCACCGTGCATAAGTGGGATCAACACTAGGGTACTTTTTGTTTTCTAGGATGGTCACAAAGAGTCATGTCAGCCATATAGGAGAAATTGTAATTTTGCTCACTCAAATATCTATATTTTCATTTTATTCGCTTTTTTTATGGAGAGGGGGGGGGGGGGGGGGGGTTGTAATCTTCCTTCAAAACTACAAATAATAGAACATGTCAAAATCAGCCCCTGGGGAAGATGTTAAGAAACACTGCAATCCAATAGAACAAATTTTTTATAAGCACCCTCCATTAGAAAGATTAAAGATTCCTATTGGGTATATTCTTTCTTAAAATTTTTAGTAAAGGAAAAAGAAAATGGAACTTACAAGGATCACAGCTGATTGCTTGGGAATTTGGGAGATGTAAGGTCTTTGCAGTCAAGCTACAATTGGACAAGTGTAATGTTGTTCTTGTTGAATGTGATTAAGACTACATTATTCACGTTTGGAAAAGTTAAAAATATAGGAAGTTAGAAACACTCCACACACAACATATAAAAATAGAATTCTATAATTATGTAAATACCATAAGCGTTGATTAGTTACTAGTTAGGAGTTGCTAAAATCCAAAAATAGAATATATTAAAGCTCAAAATCTCATTAGTTCTCAAATCTCACAAAAGAAAAGCTCGCATCCACTAGATGAAAGCTGAAAGGCAAAGGCAAGAGACACTAGAAAAATTCGAGATGGCAGCAGGTTTAAGCTAGAAAACACATGACAAGAGGATAAACATATATTTCCATATTCATATTTATTCATTTACATCTATGCACTGAGAGCTAATTCATCATGTTTGTATTAGAATTACCATACTGGTCAAATGATATTTCATATGCCCTACGTAAATAACTTAGCAGATGCACTATGAAAACATATTGTGTACTCATAATCCTTCATTTACATCTTATGCACCGAGAGATCAACCCCATCCAAAGGTTTGATCATGTTTTGCATTGGAAATTACAACGGGTACATATTTTTATATATAATAATATTATTATTATTATTATTATATAATTAGTCTATTTATAATGCTTAAACATTTAGTAATGGAGGAAAAACTAAAATTTCATCACTCCCTCAAACTCTTCTTTTTCTTCTTTGGAAGTAAGACTCAAATCATTTTGGTTGAATCCCACATAGGTGTCTTGGATTCAATTTGCATGCAAGCCTCTCCTATAAATAGGAGAGAACTCTTCATGTTCACTCCCATGCTCAAAAGGTATTCCTCTCAAGAAGAGACCCATGGAAGAGAGCCTCAAGAAATAATTTTAATATATATATTTATAAGAAAAAAATAGAAAATCAGACAGGAGCGTTCAAACTGTGGTGTTTCCTTGGAACGCAGTAGCTTCATCATTCAGAGGTGGTTCTTCCTCGTTCAAACGTGGGCTATTGTCTGAACACGCACATGCATCGTCTGAATGCACCTGATTTTGTCATTTGTCTCTAAACAGCTATATTGCAAAAGAGTTGTAACTTTCAGAAGCAATACAACCTTTCTCGATGGGTGTTACCCTTGGACTCTATAAATAAAGTTCTTGTGTGGACAAATACAACAACCAACAACAACTATTTTTTTTTCTGAATCACTCTCTTTCTTACTTTCTAATCACTTCTGTAGTATTTTCAAAGTACTTGATTTGGGTTGGGTTTTGGTTCCAATACTACTAAGCGCAACCATAGACAGTCTAAAAGGTTAGGCATTGTATTCTAAAGATAAAATTTTTAGGAGTCCATCTGCATTAATGAGAAAATTATCATCTTGAAGTAAGCATCCTAAATGTACCTTGCCTAACAAATTTCTTTTCTTTAATTGTTACTTCTCTAACTATTCTCTCTCCTTTATCCTTTATTTTTTCGATGCCTATTTCTCACCGATTTACCTACAAGTCTACAACACATACTATACGTGACAACTCATATTTCATACATCCAAGGTAAATAATAGCACAATAGATGCATACCAACTCACAATTCAAATAGAAACTAAAAATTTTGGTGGTCCTCTGAAATATTGACTGATCAATGAAAGCATATTTTTTGAGGTTATGCAAATGAAACAATGGAAGAATATACAATAGAAAGCAGCCTAACAAGTTTGGATTTAAGTGATGAATGCGACTTGAAAATGAAAAACATTAAATTCATCAGATGATTCATTATAGTAATGGCAGGAAGTGCTTCAAAATATGCCAATTACAAACAAAGAAAATGTAACTATAATATACCATAAAAAGGAGAGGACAGGAAATAAAGCAACAGAATCAAACATACCAAAAAAGATCATAAATACCTTAACAGGAAATGTGCCATGAGGAAGTTTAGTAGTTAACAACTCCCTCAGTCTCCTAACAGCCTTCACCTTGTTGGCCAAGATGTCAAGTAAAGGCAAGAGCTCTTCCGTCTTCAAAGGGAAATCTGGTGTCAACCACAAAACAGGTCTCAAACCCTTTTTATACTCACTCTCATTCTTAGACTCACTTGTGGCCCCTTTCTTCTTTTTCTTCTTGCTGTTTTTATCTTTGCTCTTTTTAACATCCACCATATCCTCCCTATGAAATTCAGATGATGATCTTTGATTATCATTAGGTTTTTGGTTGCTACCTTCTGGGGCCAACTTTGAGAACTTCTTCAAAATCTTTGAATCCTCAGGATCATCACCTCCATTCTTGGAACCTTTCTTGTTCCAACCAAACCAACTCTTCTTCTCTTTCATAACACCTTCATAACTTTCAAAGGAACCTCCATCACCATTTTCATGGAAATCTTGAACTCCATGTTCCTCATCCTCACAAAGACCATCCGAATTACCCATGCGAAGTGCAGAATCTAACTGCATCCTCTCCTCAGCTGTTAATACATCATCATATTCATCATGTTCACCTCCATTTGCTACCCTTTCGTCATCGTCCACAGAAAAGAGCTCCTCATCAGTCATAGCACCAGGAACCCGCCTTGATTTCACGCTTACCATCACATGAAGCATATCATAGATCTTGGCCTTCCAATTCCCAACCATCTCTGTCCTCTCCTGCCGCCTCCAATTCAGATGGGAAACAAGCTCAGCCTGAGTAACATCAATACCTGGCCTATACATGTTAGTCTGAGACATCAGAGCCACTTCGTGGGTAACCTCAGCTTCTGTTGGTTGGGCACCAGCTCCCTCTAAAGCATTTGTTATTTCTCTCTCCTTATGAGCAAGCACAATCAAAGAACCAGGGGGTAAAGATATGTTACCATCTTCTGACGAATATCCCTCCCCAAGGAAGAGGAAAGTTTGATCAGACCGTTGAATGCGGAACCCATCAAAGCCAGCAAGGGTCATATCAGCACGGAGATTGGAACCACGCTTCCAAATGCGGTAAGTGTCCGACGGGGCGATGCGACCAATGAATGGAATGACTGAGCTTTCAAAATGGAAGGTTATCTCCATGTAGAAATCTCGAATTCGAGCTGTAGAGGCGACAATACGAGGAAGCCTACGGCACCATTTGGCCCAGGCAAGATGCTGGTAATGCCGGGCAATGATCATGGCAATATTTTCCTCTCTGGTGCAAACAGCTTCTTGGAGAGCACTCCAACCATGCTCATTCTGAAGACTCCAGTCTGCACCAGCTACCATTAAAATCTCTGCTGAGATTGGATCTCGGAGGTGTACTGCAAGATGCAGAGGGGTCTCGCGGCCTGGAACATCTCGTCGATCAATAACTGCAGACACAGCATCAGCTTGCAGCTCAGCTGCAAGGGATTCTGCTTCAGTGTTAACCTCACCAGCCTTGGCAAGCCGAGGGAGGTTAGAAACAATTCTTTTGAGAGCGGCATAGTCACGGCGGGCAATTGCCAAATGAGCAGGACTGTGCGCATATTTAGACCAATCTTCCATCTATTCTTACTCTTTCTATTACTATAATAAGGCTATAGTTTCTTCCATTTTCTTCTAAAATTTGAGCTACAGAGCTGAAACATTGGAAAATATCCTCAAATATTCATCTCCTCCAACTTCAACCTAGTTCTAGGTTTCACACACGAACAAAATTACAAAACCAGGATAACATAGGGTTTTTAGCCAACCACTCCTAGAGCACCTTAAGGTTCACAGCTACCACTAGAAGTTTCTTCAATGGTTCTCAACTAGTTCCCAAAATCCCAATCCAAACCCTTTAGAAAGAGAACGAATATCGTCAGCAATTTAAAATTCTAAATATTCCAAATTACAGTCACCTTATGTTCTTCAACATTGCCAAGAGACCACTTCTGTAGCTGAAAATGTGACACACTCTTCAAAAACCTTATCTGAAATCCATTGCAGTTAACTGAGGCTATCACAAAGCTCAAATCTGAAAAATCAAAATATACATATATAAATTAACCCAAAAAAATCACCCGAGTTGGCATAAGATTACCAGAAAAAGCAAATCTTACTCTTCCAAGACTAAGATTTATGTATCAAGTAACAGATACCAGCAATTTTTCAGTTAAATTTAGCTATTTCCAGTTTTATAAAAAAAATTAAGCTAATTCTCTCTCTCTCTCTCTAAAGCTAAGCAAGAATGTGAAGAAATATAGCAGAGAAAGAAGCACCTAAAACGCGTAATTCGAATCGATCAAGTGTTCTTTTAGCTGATAGCTCTTCTACTTGCTCCACTTTGTCGATTTAGTTTCAGGATGAGAGAAAGAGAGAAGAAATCAAACGATCATATGATATGATAAAGAGTGAGGGATCACATGTTGTATGTGGATCTTCTTCTTCCTCTTGTCATCTGCGCGGAGTCATCCATTACTGCAGAAACAGCACAAGACATGACCGACCCAATTAGCTCAGATCTCTCTCTCTCTCAGAGTCCCCCTCTATAGCTCAGGCCGAGTCTCGTCACGTTGGCCTTTTTCTCATCAGAATTCTTACTATTATTGGCGTTTTCCGAACGACTCGGGCCTTTTTAAAAATTATTGAGGGGATATTTTAACTTATTTTTTTAAAATTATGTCTTTTTTAAAAACGTTCTAATTTTAGACATTTTAAAGATTTTTTTTTACTAAAAGTGTATTAATCTTAAACGTTTTTAAAAAGTATTTTAATTTTATACGCTATTAATTAACTTAAAAATTTGAGATTAAATAAAGGCGTATAAATTTTAGACGTTTTTTAAAGACGTCTAAATTTTATACACTTTTAAAATAATACACTCTTTGTAAAAGACATATATAATTTAAATACACTCCTTTTTTATTACACATATACTAATAATTATCTTTTCAAGTGAGAAGCTTGGTTTGTTATGATTTTTAATAAAATTCTCTTAGTGTGTACTTAAAAGTTTTTGAATCATTTTTATCATTTTCTTCATATAGCCCCTAACCCGAGCCACTTTACAACCTTTTTTATGTTGATCGTTCTTATCATAAGTAAACCTGTGGAAAGAGTGGTAGAAGTATCATTTGTTAGTGCTCCTATCATAAGATCAATGTTTGCTTGTTGCTTATACATAATTGCCTAATTCTTCGTTGAGCGTGTACACCCCTTGTCAACTCCATAGAAAGAACCTCTATATAAAACACTTTTATACCCGTTAGATATGAAATTGAACCTTTTGCTTGAGATGTTATTGATGTTGCATGTGTCATGGTTTGTGGTTAGATGGATATGGTTTGGAGCACACACACACTCTATGAATTGCTATAAGTGGATTGATTGTTATATGGTTATTGAATTCCTAAAATTACTTTGATATGCGAATTTGAAAAGTGTGATTAGATGCCTTCTGTGTGTGATCTTCTTTGGTCTCTTTTATTATTTTTGCATGAAAATTGCTAGGGACTAGCAATAAGTAAGTTGGGGGGTATGATGAATGCGCGAAAGTGCATTCTAATTACCCTATTATTAGATTAAAATGCTAAAATGTGAATAGAAATGTTGGGATATAATTTATATTATTAAATTTAATTTCTACTTACAGTGAGATATGTTTGAGCATTATTTTATAATATTTTAAATTTCAAAAATTACATTAATTGTTGGTGAGAGATAGTTTGTAATTGTGTTTCATACTTAACATTTTTGAAACTTTACTATTTGGATTGAAAATTTGAATTTATTTTTATGGCAACCGTATACAAAATTCTTGGGCCACACACTCACACGTTCACACGGCATCTTACTTGAATAACGCATAGCACCTAGTTCTCTTGGATTAGACTTCAATTGGCTTTTAACTTGGAAACCCATTTTTGAATTGAGGAGGACTCTTCGCACATTGGACTGAAGGGCATAAACGAGCAACATATATATAGGAAGCACTGTAGGGGAGAGGAAAAAATGGGGACGACGGATGAAGGCCACGTACGAAACGAAATTCACTTGTGCCACCAGCTACTTCATGTTTTCTTTTCCTTGAGATTTATGTTGTCTATGATATATATAGGTAACTAAATTTTCAAGTAGGGCTAGGGATGAACTTGCACACTAGATGGTATTTTAAATTTATTTTTGATTCATGTACTTGATTTTCATTTACTAAAATTCTTTGTTTTATCATTCTCAATTTATTATTGTTGTTTTCTTTTCCGAATAATCATAAAGTTTATTCCGTTTATAGATTTAGTCATGATTTTTCTATTGAATGGATTATTTCTTTGATTTTGTTTGGATCAATTGATTATCTATATTGATTTAATTCTTTGCTGCAATATTGCTCACTGGGTATATTGTCGTCGTTGGGTTCTCTCAATGTGGATAACAATTTGCGTGATTTAAAAGTGATGAATGATTTTTCAAAAGGTTACATTTGGTTTATAATTATATATCTTTCGATTGGGACTTTTAGAATTAAATTCTCAATTGAGTTATGAGTGAATTAAGAATAATTAAAATATCGGATATGTGCAAGGGATTCTCGACGCTCTACTGCTCGTTAATTTGAGTACTTTTTCCGTTAATCACTTTGTTTAATTTTAATTTGCATTTAAAATCACTCTTTATTTTCTCATTAATCATTTAATATTTTCTTTAGTTTCTTTATTCTTTTTGTTGTTCTTTTAATCTGTCTCCCTGTGGAATCGACACCCTAAAGCTGCATTACAACTACCGCGTTATTCTTTGGGTGTAATCAAGTCTATATGGATTAGTTCCAATGGCCTAGAGGTTGATAAAGAGGAAGATTTTTTATGTGATACTCTAGTTTGCTTAGTTTTTTTATATGTACCAAATACACTTGTAGACGTCTTACCTAGTTTTGGTAGTCCACAGACAAGGTCTTTATTTGAAATAATTTTCATATCTTTAGTGTTCAAATGACCTAGTTTCTCATGCCACAAATTGCAACTTTCAACCTTAGCACTTTTACATATGATAGGGAGTTATGGTATTATTCCATAGCAATTATCAATTTTCCTAATCCCTTGTAGGACACACCTACCTTTTGTGTCAAAAACTCTACACTCCTTTTTAGAGAAGTGGACTGCAAGACTGTCATCACATAGCTGACTTATGCTAATTAAGTTGGCTTTCGGACTATCAACATAAAGAACATTTTCTAGTTTAGGAAGTCCTTTAAAAAGAACTGGACCTTTTCCCAGCACACTAGCTTTACTACCATCACCAAAAGTGATAGCCCCACCATTGTACTTCTCTAATTAAGAAAATAGGGGCCTATTTCCAGTCATATGCCTTGAACACCCACTGTTAAAGTACCATTGAGTGATATTTTGAGCACTCAAAACAATGTGAATAACAAGACAATTCAACCTATTTTTCTTAACCCAGACTTGCCTGAACTTCCTAAGATGACTTTTGTTATCATTAGTTCTAATCTTAGAATTGTATGATGATCTGGAAAAATTAGTCATATTATTAACTCTTTGAACTAAATTCTGAGATTTCTGAACTAAGGTGTACAATTGTTGCTTCATGATTGACAACACAGATTTTGGTATACTAGAGTTTTGGTGATATTTGACTCTTTGAGACTCTTTACAATATTGCTTTGTGTCCTTATTTCTTATAATAACTACAATACCATGCATTTGGTTAAGACACAACCCGAGGCTTTTGAGCAAGAGACACAAACTTAACTAGCATTGGAGGTGCCTTTTGAGATTGATTGGTAACAATAGGTTTTTTATAATCATGAACAATATCATATCTTAGACCAACCTTATTACTTTTGAAGGTGATAGTGTAACACCCCGACTCTGTATAATTAATAATTAAATAATTAATTATTAATTAGTACCGGCTTAGGGAATAATTAAGGAAATTAACCTTAATCTCCCGGTGGTCACACTAGACCAATAGAATGATTAAACATGTCCGAGAATAGGGTATAATACCCGAACCTAATTTTTAATTAATTAGGTGAAATAATGTCAATTTAACACTGACGGAATTCGAATTAATTAGCCACGGAAATCCCGAATGACTAATAAATGACACGGAACCTCTGACACTGTAGATAACTGAAATATGAAACTCTCGGAACAAACCGCATCGAAAAAGGAGTTACGGAACGAGAGTTATGAGGCAAACATCAGAAACCGAATTAACGTGCAGCCAAACAGGGCCTTAACCCAAAATGTGGAAAAATGGCCAAATTGGTGGTCAAGGGGAATTGAACCCTTGACCTATGGAGAGAATGAATTCCATCCAAAAACTTAACCAGGTGGCCATCCAGCACCTTTGTGCCTATATATACAACTTAATTGTATATATCTCTGAATTGCCCAACTTGCCACCCAAAGCAACCAATGAGGTTACATGCAAACCCCAAATGATGGATTACATCATCTCCCACCAGCTACTCCATTCTCTGATTCCCAATCACCTCATTGACCTACCTACATATAGTGATATATATATGTATAAGTGTATATACCTTATGCATAAAGAATTGGTGATTTACTTGGGTTACAAAAAGAGGTCTTGGGTGTAAATCATAAATGGAGAGAGTGACAAAGCTGAAGGTTTGCATGTGGCCGTGAGACTGATTGTCTAGAGAGAGAAAGAACCTGCTAGAGAAAATCCATGTGTGAGACCAAAGTGTGTGCATGCATGAGTGTGTGTATGTCTTCATGAGATGCACAAGAAGGAAGGGACTGAGGGCATGACTGAACTGAGGCAGCCACCGAGTTCGTGCCTGAACCAAGCCAGAAGAGAGACTGCCACTGTTGAAGGTAAAAATTCAAATTTTTCCTTCATTTATTGGTTTGAATTTTTAGAATTGTTTTGAGGAAATTTTGAGGCTATAAGGACTGTAATTGCATGCATGTTAGCTAGACTAAAAATCTGGGTTGTTTAAGCATAAGAAGGACCATCGGACTGCTTGGAATTCAAGCAAAAACCCAAAGCCGTGACCCATCCTCCATGGATGACCTTGCATGCAACCAATCTGAAATGACCAAAACCAAACCATGTTTGGATGGTCGAGACTTGATCTATAGGTCACGAGAGTTTCCAAAGCACCAACCCGCGACCCTAGAGCACTGATTTGGACCCTCAAAACCGAACCTATAGGTCTCGGCCATGGAACCCAAAATGTGAAATAGGTTTTTAAACTGAAAATAAACAATGGGGAATTTAAGCCCCTGTTCTAAGGGTCACAAAGAACCAAACCGTGTGCGATTTGGTTGAGGAATGAGGCCCCACGACCGAACTGAAACTCTGTGCGATAATCGGCTATACAGAGCTTAGTCCGTGGATTCAAAGCTCGAAATTAATGCCAAATTGTTGGCTTCACTTCCAGAAACCGATTGGAACCGAAAGCAGTTGAAAACCCTACCTGAAACATCACGAAATAGAAGAAGAAATCTGCAGAAACTAGGGCAACCGAGGGTAATTTGATGAAGAAGACGACCGAGTTGACTCGCTGCCTTGAGCCGAGTCAACCGGGCCAACTCGGACACGTGTCGCCTCAAGACCGTGCCACTGTTTTAATAAAACTGCACCGTTTTGATGTTTGATGTTTTAAATTTAAAATCTGATCCTACCTGTTTGGTTACGGCGATAACAAATTAAAATTGGGATTGGGCTAATCCTGAACACGGATAGGGGGGCAAATTGAGGTTAACTAGAATATTTAATTCCGGTTTTCCTGAAGGAACTGAACCAGTTGGTTCTTGATGATTTTGGACCGGTTCACTTGGTGAACCATTGAACCCTTGGGTTTGAACCCCTAAATTATGAAATTATATTTTTGACCCCTAAAGTTCCTAAAATTATGGATTTACCCCTACTGTTTGACAGAATTGCATAGTGGCCCAGACTTTGGAAAATTTCTTCATTTAAGCCCCTGGTAATTAATTAAATAATAAAATAATTATTTAATTATTTTATTAAATAGGTAAAATTACAATTTTACCCCTAGACATTAAATATGTCAAACGGAGTCCAAATAAATTAAATAAATAGTGTATTTTCACTATTTCAAGCATTCTGGACTCAATGGTACAGTCCGATTTTGGAAATACAGTCCCGAAAAATACAGACACGTAGGTGTAAATTACTGTATTGCCCCTGATGGCACCCAGACCCAAATAAAAATATCAGACAGTCTATTTTGACTGTCTCGGGCATTCTGAACTCAACGGTGAGGTCCGTTTAATGAACTGAGGTCCCGAAAAATACAGACACATAAAGTGTAAATGACCGAATTGCCCTTAATGATACCCAAGGCCGATTAAACATAACAGATAGTCCAACTTAATTATGTCGGACACTCTGGACCCAATGGTGAGGTCCATTTTATGAACTGACGTGCCGAAAAATACGACACATGAAATTACCAAATTACCCCTGATACCGTACGAGACCTAAACAAGGTCCGATTGGGACGAAACTGATACCAGTAGGAGCCCAGACACTGGTGAGACTGTATATTTGATTAGATGATGAATCGGGGTCAGAATTACACAAAACATAAAATGACCAAAATACCCCTGAGCACTGTAAGTGCAAAGTAGAGGTCGAATAAAGGTCAAACTGATCTGATAAATTATCACAGGGATAATTATGAACACTGAAGGGCTAAATAAGACTCCGAGACAGTCAACGCGTAAAACGAGAAATGATCGATGTGTCCCGACGATCTAAAGCAGATACCAAATGAAGTCCAAGGGACTTAAAAATTTATACATGAGATATATGGGACGTTCTGAGGACCATGATAGGGTTCGGGGCAGAGATGACAAAATTACCATTTTGCCCCTAAGACTAAATAAGTACCCAACTGATACCGATTAAAGTCTAAAAGACTTAAAACTTTGTACTTAAGATATAAAGACTATTCCGAAGACCACGACAGGGTCCGGGACAAGAATGGTAAAATTACCATTTTGCCCCTAAGGTTGAATGAGTGCCTGACTGATAACAATTGAAGTCTAAATGACTTAGGATATAATCCTAATAACTGCTAAGCCTAATTAAAGAATGAAATAGCCTCAGATGAGACCCAATGGAAGGGCGATAGGCTACTAGGCTATCTTAGGTAATCCGATAGATACCTAAGATGATGAATGAGACCCGAATGGATGGGTTCTGATCTGTCTGTGATTGATGATTATTATTCAGGATATACATGGAGATGCTTGACGTACCTGGAGGTTATCAGATTATTTATGCAAGGAAATAAGCGTAAAGTTTGTGAGTAACTTCTGACACTGTTTTGATACTGTCCCTTGATTTACTGATCTGTTTTGAATGCAATTATTTAAGTGCAATTATTTAAATGCATGTTTTCCGTACTATATCACTTATGACATGGTTTTAGTCTTTTTAAATAATTGACTATATTCCTGATCCCTGTGCTAGCATTCCGTACTGTTTTGCCCGTTTTGAACTGTTGAGATAAAATGGATATATTGAACCATTATTTTCGAAATGATTAAATAAACCATGTGATATAGGCAAAGAACAACATTTTTGTTGTATCGTACCGCTTTGTATAGTATACTGTCTGAATGCTATATTGTTCAAATGTATGTACTTATTGTACACCCTTTGTACCACATTCCACGTGATGTGCTTGTGTCCTTCGAATTAGGAATTCCGTTCAGTTCTGTTATGTGCTGTTCGTTAATGATATGTCTGCCTCGGTTGTTATGTTCCGTCCGGTTCTGACATGTTCCGTCCGTTGATGATCTGTCTGTCTTGATTGATATATGGTCCAGTTCCGTCATGATCTATCCGTTAATGATATGTCTTTGTTTTGACTGATGTTTTGTTCCGTTCGATTCTGTTATATTCCGTTCATTGATAATATGTCTGCCTTGATTGATATATGGTCCAGTTCCGTTGTGTATTGTCCGTTGATGATACGTCTGTCTTGATTGAAATATTGTTCAGTCCAGTAATGATTAGTTCCGACAGTGATGTGTCCCTGACTTGATTGTTATATTGTTTCTACCCAGTTCCGTTATGTTGTGTCCTGTTCATGATTTGCCTGTGTCTTGATTAGTGTATTGTTTCCGTTTAGTTCCGTTATAATTTTATCCGTTCACGATATGCCTTTGCTTGACTGATGTATTGTTTCCGTTCGATTCCGTTATATTCCGTCCGTTGATGACATGTCTGGCCTGATTGATAGATGGTCTAGTTCCGTTATGTTTCCGTCCTGTTATTGGTATGCCTTGTCTTGATTGATCTTGTTCAACTCCGTTATGTTCTAGCCATTGATAATATGCCCTGTCTTGACTGACTTATTGTTCCCACTCAGTTCCGTTATGATTCGCTCCGTTAATGAAGAGTCTGTGTCTTGACCGATATATTAGCAATAGTTATTGTTCTGACCGATTGGTTATGTCATGTTCCGATCCGTTTGTATTCTCTGTTCGATTCTGTTTTATTGTACTAGACTGCTTAGGAAATGGACTTATAAAAATAGTTATGTTTGAAATGACTAAATTATCCATGTGCCTTGGAAGCACAAAACTGGTTTTGAAACCCATGATAGGGAATCTGTGTTACTCACTGGGCTTATTTAAGCTCACCCCATTATTCTGACATTTTTTCAGGAATTACCTCCATTGGATTAGAAGGTACTATGACATGACGTGAATAGGCTAAGTGGCATCGCAAGTAAGGATCTGACGGCACTGAATTGTAGAGACTGGTTTATTGTAGATTGAACCTGGTTATTCCGGTGAGTGGTATGTTTTGACTGACTTGACTGATATATACTAGATAGACATGGCTCATGGAATTAATGGTACTCTAGAGATATTAGATCTGCTCTGTTGTTATATGATTGATTTTAGATATGCTCTGAGATTAGAATTGTTGACTGACTGGATCTAGTCTTGCTCTGTGATACATGTTCTTATGATGGATAAGTGAGTTGCATTCCCGTGACACAAAGAAAAAGTTTTAAATTCCGCTGCATCTGACCCTACAAGTTGGAGTGCAATTCGTCGGAAAGTTCAGAATTTGCCTTTGGTTGGTCGCGTCGCGACTGACTGGCAGTCACGTCCTCGACATCCGCGTAGGGTGGGGTTCGGGATGTGACAGATAGTGTTCAACATTTTTCCTAATTTATTAGACATGTCTGCAAGAGTAACTTTTACTTCATTAGCTTTTTTAAGTTCGACTTCAAGATTATGAATTAGACCTTGGAGATCAATCTTTTCAGATATATTAGAGACAAGATCCTTATTCAAACTATCAATCTACAAACCTAAGGAATTTCTTTCAATCTCAACTTTTTTCAACCTCTCAAGAAGTGTAGCTTGATCAGCCTTGAGCTGGCTAATAAGACTTTCATATTCAATATTAGCACTCTTCCCTTTTTCAGCTAGTTTTAATTTGGCCGCAAGCTTGAGATTTACTTCTTGAGTTTAAATGACTCTTCATACAATTGATCATAAGTTGCATGTATATTATGATCGATTTCACAGTCACTTGCACTCTTTGAGGAATCTTTACCATCAAAATATTTTTCACTAACATCATGGGTTACAGAAATTTTAGGAATATTGGTAGTGACAATGAAGGCTAATAACTGTTGTTCTTCTTTTCCCTCATCATTACCTTCACTTTCCTCATCCTCTTCATTATCATCATCGGTCAAGGTTGAGGTCATAGCCCTAGAATTACTATTCCCCTTATTTTTCTTTTTGTTGGGACAATCTGTAATAATGTGACCATACTTATGGCAATCATAGCATTCTATGGGAGATGGACTAGATGATTGATTTGAGGTTTTTCTGCTATCACTATTAGACGTTAATTCACCTCTTAAGTTGTTTGAGATTTAATTTGGTATTTTAAAAGATCTTCCTTGATTGGATGAACTATTTTTCCTACCTTTAATAAATCTATTGAAACTATTAACAAATAGGGCTAGATCAACATCATTAAAAGGTGTAAACTCAATGTTTTGTTCCTCTTCAGATTCTTCTTAAATTGATTTCAAGGCTATACTTTTCGACCTCTTATTATTTTTACAATTCAACTTATAGGTCTGAAGGGAACCTACCAACTCATCAACTCTCATGGAGTCAACGTCTTTCCTTTCTTCTATGGTAGTGACTTTGGGTTGAAATTACTCAGGTAGAGATCTCAACAATTTGCGCACAATTGTGTGCTTCTCAATTCTTTCTCCAAGATTAAAAGAAGAATTGACAACATCACTTAGTTTTGCATAAAAATCGTCAAAAGATTCAGACTCGTCCATTCTAGGTGATTCGAATTTAGAGGTCAACATTTGAAGTTTGGACCTCTTGACAACAGTAGTACCTTCTTAGGTAATCTGTAGGCTTCCCCAAGCATCCTTAGATGTCTCACATGTCATAATACGCCTAAACTCACCAGCACTAATAGCATTGAAAATTGCATTCAACCCCTTAGTACCATAACCACTCAATCTAAGTTCTAATTCATTCCATTCAACTTCTGATTTGAGTTTAGTTGGTTTTTCAACAATAGCTACAGTGGTGGGGTGGATCCAACCACTAACAACTATCAACCAGACACGTTCATCAATAGATCTAAGGAATGTCTTCATCCTAGCTTTCCAACATACATAATTAGTACCATTAAACAATGGAGGATGAGATATAGAACCTCCTTCACGATTATCCATCTAGACAAATATAGGATCAATCTAATACCTAATTAAGCTTTGATACCACTTTGAAGGGTCTAATCTATATCTAGATGTTAAGAATTTGACCTAGAGGGGGTGAATAGGTCTCAATAGCAAATAAGAATTCATTTGGTCAATTATGTTAAAATTCACTTGCTAGTGGGTGTAATCAAATTCAGTGACATGCAATAATAAACTATAGCAATCTTAAAAAGATAGATACAATGCACCAAATTTGTTGACGAAAAAACTGTCACAAATCAACTGAATCTACTTTGAAAAACCTCGGGCTGTTGACCTAGATGTGAATCCACTAGAAGAGGCTCAATGATTACAGACTCTCTATAATTCAGTCTTAGTCCCTCAAGCCTTGTTGATAATCTAAATCTTCTCAAACTTGAATCCATAAGTACTTTTCAAGTGTATCTTCCACTTCGAACTCCATGAACGACAATCCAAGCACAATTGTGAACTCCACGCAATCTCGAACTCTACCGATCACAAAAGTTTGAAATCCATAAGCTTGTAATCAACGAACAATGTGAAGATGGAATTCAGGTTATTTCTTTAAGGATTTGATCTATGTGTGTAATGTGCATATGAAGAAATATACTTTTGAAAAATTTAGGAAACCTATTTGATGGCAGCCAAAAGTCCTATTTCGAATTAGGGACCAAATCCTTATATAGGATAGGTTTCGAAAAGAAAATTGCACTGTTTAAATCCAACTAAGAAAGTAATATGTGCGACATTCGTTTCTATGAATTGGCTGTTCGTTCGCACAAACCTCAATTCGTTCGAATGAATGTGGTATGTTGGTTACTGGAATTTTTGTTGGATCATTCGTTCGAATGAACATCCCACGAATGGGTTACTGGAAAATTTGTTTGATTG
The DNA here is from genome assembly GCA_008638375.1 of Nyssa sinensis. Lineage (NCBI taxonomy): Eukaryota > Viridiplantae > Streptophyta > Magnoliopsida > Cornales > Nyssaceae > Nyssa > Nyssa sinensis. The sequence goes on along the minus strand of CM018041.1, from coordinate 29,501,314 downwards.
AAAAATCAAACGAATATTTCGTTAATATTTATTTTCGACAAGTTCACTAAAATATTCGTGCGAACGAATTCATAATTCATCCGAATGAACCAATGATTCTTTCAAACAAATATTTTGAAACCCTAAGAATTCCAGTTTTAGGTTAATGACATATTATAACCATTACACCATACATTTTTACTTATAAAAATAGTAATTTAATCATAATGCATGAGAGTGTGTGTGTGTGTGAGATAGATCCAATCGACTATAGAACACAGTCTTCAGAATATCTCCTTCCTTCATCCTCACCTAGTGATAACCCGACCTCAAGTTAATTTTCAAAAAGTATACAAATCCTCTCAATTGATCAAACAAATCATTAATGCACGGGTATGGGTACTTGTTCTTCATAGTCACCCAATTAAGCCTACGATAATCGATATATAATTGGAGTGATCCATCTCTTTTTTTCATGATGAGTGTTGGAGCTCTCCATGGTGAAGTACTAGGATGAATAAAGCCCTTATCTAACAACTCTTGTATTTGCACCTTTATCACCTAAAGCTCTGTAGGTGACATATGGTAAAGTTTCATTGAAATGGGTATAGTGTCAGACAACAAATCAATGGAGAACTTCATCTCCCGATGCGGTGGTAACTCAAATAAGTCATTAGGAAATATATTAAGAAATCTGGTACTATTGGCAGTAATTCTCTGTTGTAACACCCAGATCCTGTTATCGAAAATTTAGTTGCTAATTAAATATTAGATATTTTAAGAAGCAAAATAATGCTTATGGAAAGTTAAATTGAGACAATAAGGACTACAAGAATTGATAAGATTTTGATAAATGAAATCAACACATGAAGAAAGAAAACTAATGCAATAAGAAATGGGGATTAAGTGCAAAATGCCAAACAAGGCATAAAAAGAGAAAAAAATGAGAAAAGAAGGCCAAAAGTGTTGGCCCAAGGTCTTGAACCCAAGACCAAAAGGGAAGGAAACTTATACCCAAAAAGATTACCAGCTGGGTTATAAGCACTTTTGTGCTATATAACCCACAAGAAATGTATATAACATAAATAAATCTTCAAGTCTACATGCTCAAACACTAAAGTGTCAACACCTCATTGGGCCCCCAATTCCTCTAATAGAAATCCATGCACAAATCTGATATATATATATATATATATATATATGCTATATGTATATATGAAATGTGTGTGTTATGCGAGTGTTAAAGAAAAATAGAAAGGTGTGTGTGTATGTGTGTCTTTGTCTAGAGAGAGAGAGAGAATTATAGAGAAGCAAAAAGGAAAAGGAACAAGAAGAAAAAGAAGAAAGAAGGAGAAACCAGAAGCAAAACAAAAAGGGGGAGAAGTTGTTAAGAGTGAAGAAAGACAGAAATGAGAGAATTGAGAGAGGAAGGTAATTTCTCTCTCTACAACGCTTCTACATTTAGCTTCTATTTTGATGTTTTAATAACATGCATGCAAATGAAATTGAAAGAGAATGAAAATAGGAGAAAAATGAGTCAATTCAGTCTCAAGAAACCCTAAGAACCCTAGAACTCAAAACTAGGGAAAATTTAAAATTTACCCTAGCTTGATTTAAGATTTAAAATAAAAGCATGGCCCACAAGAGCATGAAACAATAAGTATGCTTCAACTTAAAGCATCAAAAATGGTCAAAAGACCATAAAGAAATATTGAGTTGCAGGTACGGTCGGGTAAAGTGGGTGATTGAAGTTTTAATCACTTTGTTTGGTTTGAGGAACGGGGAAACACTCCCCACACTAAAACACGTAAGAAGAAAAAATGAGCAAAATGAGTGACTAGAACTTGATGAAATAGAAAATATTGAACTCACCAAAAAGTCTAACCCTCGCCGAAGCCCGACTATAACCTCCTATTTCATGATTGAAGACCCACTAAATCAAGAAACCAACTGTAGAATTGGAATCCTCATGACAAAAAGGGTTGAACCCCGTTGGTCTGGTTGCCAGAAATGGTCGTCTGAGGTCGCCGGTGCAGGAGAGGGTGATCGAAACCCTTACCGAAAACTTAGGGAAGAATAACAATTTCGGGTCGGGTCATTCGAGTCGAGTTTCAGGTTCAGGTCAAAAACTGCCTAGGCACAGAAAGGGTAAGCTAAAACTACGTCGTTTGGGGTTTAATTTAAATGGGAATTAAGGTGTTTGGCAACAGAGGCAAGGCCTTGATTTAATATACTTGTTCAAACCTGGGACATCCTATCCCTGTTTTACTCACTGTTTGCCGTTTGGAAAACATAAAATCAGAAAATAAAGAGGAGCCGCAGCTCCTCAAGACTCGAACCCTTGACCTTGCGTGTGTAAGAAATTTAACCCCAAGCACGTGGCCATTGTGCCAGCTTCACACATGTGAACATTATTAATAGAATATATATATATATATAATATTAATTAAATAATTTAATTAAGTTAAATTAATTTAATTATAGTAAAATATTTTCTTTGCCCAAATAAAATAAGAGGGAAGTGTAACCCAATATTTTTTGGCATTTTAGACTCAACGGCGGAGTCTAATTTGTGAAATTAAATTCTGAGAATTAAGACACGTAAAATATAAAAATTACCATTTTACCCTTAATGATGGCCGAAGCCAATTAAATATAAAAAGTAGTCTATCTTGACTATTTTGGACATTCCAGACTCAATAGCGAGGTCCATTAAGCCCAAATAAATTTTAAAAAATATGGAACATCAAATGAGGTAATGCCCATTACGTCCCGAGAATAAATTTAGCTATAAAATGAATTCAAAAAAAAAAAAAGGGGCCGGGACATAATTTAACGTTTTAAGGCTACTAGACCAACGAATAGAATTTGTTAAGGAAAATTTAGCTATAAAAACTAATAAGTAGCCGATACTAATGCCTCAGTTATGTTCTAATACGTAGTTATATGCATTTGACTTATGAATCTAGGAACTAAAGACAAGGGAAGAGAGACTAAGGAAATGGACTAAAAATTTTAGGTGGGTAATCTTGTATCCTGAATCGGTGGTATTTTATCTTCTATCTGAAAAATGTCAAATTTATTTTGTGAGTAATCTGATATCTCAAACCAGTGGATTTCACATCCTGCTTTCAAATGTCTATCTTATGAATTTCTATATCTACTTAAATGTCTATGTTGCACTTTATGAAAGATCCGAGAACTATGATCTTCATGACTATATCTTGAAATTAAGTTCATATGTACTGATTTGAAAAATGTTTGTATGGCTTGAATCCTGACTAAATTCTTTAGTAAAAATGTCTGTAAACCATGGCACCCCTTCAATGAGAAAAATGATTTGTGTGAACCAGTTTTGATTATGTAACCCGAATCATACTTGTTTTGATCCGATCATGTGTCTATCTGAGGCCTACTCATGTGGCACTCCAACTCTTGATGAGACTTACCCACATGGTGCTATGACTCAATTCTTGTGTCTACATGAGGTTTACCCATATGGTACTCCGACTCTTAATGAGACTTACCCACATGGCGCTTTGACTCATTGTGGAATTCATGTTTGAGACTTACCTATATGGCACTTTGACTCTTAATGAGACTTACCCATGTAGTGCTCCGACTCAATATGTGATTTTTCGATGTGTATAATGTGTTTGTCATCTGTCTCGTGTTATCCGCTACTCGAAATCAGATTTCAAAAGTACCATATTGGGTGCATTTGCTATTCGATATTATGTTATCCATTTCGCATTAATTTTCTGAACCATGTTTTAAGAAATGCATGTGCTATTAAACATTTTGTGAATGACTCTACATCATCTGCTTTGTGTTTTGATATTCGAACTATGCTATTGAAAACAATGTGTTTTAGAAATGCATATGTTATATCTGCTTGAACCTTCAGTATGCTTATACGTGATCCATCGTGAAAGCATGTTTTAAGATATTCTTGTGTATATGTTATTTATTTGAAGAAAGGTGGTGCCCATGGTATTTTGTGTAAAATTCTGTCTTTGCAAAACTTGTGACAAGTTATAGGAATTATTCACGAGCTTAGTGAAGTTCACATGGATTTATCCAACATATTTTAGGTAATTGAATTAGGAAGAAGGTAGCAAAGTCCATAAAGAATAGCTGAGAGTGTGAATGCAATGGATCTTTTACACAAGGATCTTGGTTGAATGTGATGTGGAACCTTTTTGGTAATCATATGATGTATTTTTAGGCTCAATGATAACCTAGAATTTTGGGAATTAGTATTATGAACCTTTTGTTGGATACATATATGATGTGTATATAAATGTTAACAAATTATGATGATGATGGCGGTCACGATGATTTTACCTTGAGTATCCTTCATAAATGATTGGTGTGGAATTGGTTATCAGATGAGTTACATATGTGTAGCTTTCGCATTTAATATCAAAAAACAAAATTATCACTCTTGTGTAATTCATTTGATTTTGTACGGCCTGTTTGAGTGACTGTGTCGGCCATTGACCCCTAATCTGCATAGGGTGGGTTTTGGGTCGTGACATCTGTAAGCCATCATTATCACCTAATGCCTAACTGGAAAACATAAAACTAAGCTCACCCAAGTGATGCAATTCAAATAGACGAGGAGTAGTTAGGTCCTTCTTGTCACCTAGGAAATAAAAAGAGTCTTCCTCAATAGCACATATTGTCAACCTCAGCCAATAGCAATCAATAGTTTCCCAAAAAGTAATTAACTAATCCATTCCCAGGATAATATCAAATATTATCATCTCTAGCATAATAAATCAAAGATGAATCAACAGTCTACTACGTCAATCTCACATGAGCGAAACATTCACCTAAACATAATTATACCACCAACTATAGTCTCTATTCGAAGTGGATGGTCCAATATATTTACATCTAACCCCAATGTGAAAGTAAATGATGTAGGAATAAAGGAATGCGAGGCACCAGAATCAATCAATACACTCACCTCGGAATTAAAAACCAAAACAATACATTTGACAACCGATGGCCCTACCAATAACTAGGCAGCCCTGAGGCTACTAATGGTCTTGTTGTCCTATGCCTTGTTTTCCTATTTCACGTGTCTAATTCTTGGGAGTTCATTTCATAAAATAGACCCTGTCATTCGGTCCAAAATGTCAAAGAAAGTCAGAATACACACTATTTTTTATTTTATTCGGACACGAGAAGGATTTATTTTAATCAAATTAATTTAATTTAATTTAATTTTTTTTTAATATAATAAATATATTCTATCAATATTTGTACACATGTGAGAAGATGGCACAGTGGCCACGCGTGTGAGGTTAAATCTCAAATGTGTAAGAGGTTTTAGTTTCGAACCTGGGGAGCTTCGGCTTTCCATTTGTTTTTTTGATTTTTCTCTTGCCAAACAATGGACAACTCAGCAAAATAGGGATAGGATATCCCATTCTAGTGCGTCTTATCAAATCAGTTCCCCTAAAACCATATCTAAACACCCCAATTCTTAATTAAAACATTTAAAGCTATTCAAAATGGATCGTTTAGATGGCCCGTACCTGTGCCCAGACCGGGTTAACCCGAACCCGAAGCATGACCCGACCCGAACAATATCCATCTCCCTCGATTTTTCGACGATGGTGATAAAAAATTAGAATATTTTCACATTTTCATCGTGGTTTTCTTCACGGTTTTGGATCATTTCTTTTCCCCAAATCATCTAAAATGTTTTGCAAACATTTAGGATCATTTTGATCCTTCAAACTTGATCGAAATAATCAGATTCAAGAAATCTTGATTTTTTGATGACATTGAATATCTCTCTCATTAACAGACCAATTTGGTCCATTTTTGTTATGTTCTTCATCATTTTTAGAGGGTTATACATTAATGGTTTCAAAACTAAGCTTAACACTTGATTACATAAAAACTCAATTATAAACCCAACCTCTAACCTCCTAGAAAACCCTAATTTTTGTGCCAATGAACACAACTCTATTTGCATTATGATTTATTTTCAATCTAGTTTTGATCTTTGTTCCTAAATCACAATTTTGTTCAAGTTGGTTTAGACCCACCTTTGAAATCTTTGTTAATGGTGGTTCAATAATGGTGCACTATTCTGGGGTCTTTCAAACCCCTTTTTGAATCCCAAATCACTAAAAATAAATACAGGAACTCAAAGAAATTATAAGATGATCTCTTACCTCTTTGGTGCTAAAATTCATAGATTTTCTCTTTTCTCTCTCAAACAGTTTCTCTCTCTCCTTTTGCTACTATTCTCTTTGCTTTCTTTCCTTAGGTTCGGCTTCTAGGTCTCCATTTCTCCCCTTAAATTGCCATACGTGCAGGTATGGAGCTCATTTCCTCGTTCTCTCTCTCTTCCTTTCTCTCTTTCTCCCTCTCCCTCTCCCTCTCCCTCTCCCTCTCTCTACAATCACGGTTGCATCAGCAGAATGCTTACATGCATATACACAGATGGGTTTTTATATCTTGAGTTGACTTGCATGAATTTTTATTGGTTGAAGCTTTGGTCCAATAAGATTAGAACACCCCTCTTTTGATTATATGAGGGCTTGACACCTCATTTTTGCATGCAAGTCTCATACATGTATCTTATTGGATATATACATTTTGAGCTGACATTATAGCACAAAAGTGCTAGTATCCTATTTGGTAGAGTTTTGATGTTTTTTGTTTGGGGTTTTGGTTTCAAGACTTTGTAAGAGCTTTTTAAAGCCCCTTTCTATCTTTTCCTTTTTACATATGCATCATATTACATTTTTGAGTATTTTATTCACTCTCAAAGTTTCTTATAATTTCTGTAAAACTTTTTGATTAAGCATACTTTATTCATGTGTCCCTAGTCTTGCCTTAATGCATTTTATGCACTAATTTTCCAAAATGATTCATGTGTTAATTCTCGATTAACACCCATCATAATTTGTTATCAAGTTATAACCTTTGACATGAAATCACATTCTTAAAATTTTTTGTCTCCATCTTTATAGGCAATTAGCCTTAAGCAGAGTTTTTCATGATTATTAAGAGAATTTTCTTACAATAATCATCATTATCCTTAATTGCTCCACTAATTGCTCCACCAGGGTTCATAGTTAATAGAAGATTATACTTTTTTACTCTTACTTGTTCTCTGATATTGGCATCTAGGCTATTGTGTCCTTAGTTAGATAGCTTTCAAACATTTCTTTAATCTATTCCCTTTATGGTCCACTCTAATAGCTCTCTCGAAAGTCAACCTAACTTTCTGTCATTATCTCTTATATCATTAAATATTTTTGTGTCGCTACATAGTTTCATTGTCTAGGCACTTATATAACATTAGGCATAATTTTTCACTATTTAAGTTCAAGTAGCTGAAATACTTGGGGAGGTTGAAGTGCTAGGTGAATCCTCTTATGGCATCAACAAGTACACTCATCCTGGCCTCCGTTGGTCATTCTTTTCTACTCTTGATTTATGGGTAGCTTTGCTAGGTGCAGTAGTGTTTGCATCATTAGAGTTGAGCATTGGACATTCTTTAATGAAATGGCCTTTCTTACCATATTTAAAGTAAGCCCTAGTGCCTTGGCGACATGGGCCCCTATGAAGGTTCTGGCATATAGAGCAAGATTGGGTGTCACCACTCGCTTGGCTATTTCCTCCATTTTTTGCAACTGACCCAACACTTGTCGCTGCTTTGGACTTCTTTGAGACTAGCCCCTTACTATTTTCTTCACTCAACCACTTGTTAGATTTGTCCTTGCATTGGGATTTCTCCTATGTTTCTCTCTAAATTTTTTTTGCCCTATCTACCATATCAATATAAGTTGGTAGGTGAAGTGCCTCAACATTCCCTTTTATCTCCCACTGCAGTCCACCCTCAAACTTATGAGCCTTTTGACTCTCTATACGTATCACATGTGGGGTGAAATGAGCCAGTTCAATGAACTTGAGCTGGTACTCTGTAATAGTCATATCCTCTTGCTTTATAGTTAGAAACTCGACAACTTTCTAGTCTTTATCCGATGCAGAGAAATACTTCTCATAAAAGACTTCAAAGAACCGTTCCTAAACTATATTGGGTTCTCTTTCTAGCTCTAGTGACCACCAACGATATGCAGCACCCTTGAATGTGAATGTCGCAAATACGTCCTTTTGTTCCTTTATACATGTCACGACCCGAAACCCACCCTATGTGGATCTCGAGTTGCTGGGCCGACCCTAAGGCCATCCCTACTTTTTCAATTCCTGTATCATAGTACTAATATGCAGTGTACTAAAAATTTAAAACAATAATAAGCGGAGGTCTTATCAATAATAAAATCAGCGGAAGTCTTTTCAATACATAATATGGTTCTACAATAATCAAAATAAAACCAAACATAACTAGCACCCGTGGGTGGTGAATGCATGGGAGAACTAAAACATAAACTGGTACATTTCCTTAAAATGTCCTCCTATGCTCTCAGATACCTACTGGGGTCTTGTAGCGCCGCTACCTGAAAGGTGGTAAGTAAGGTGGACTGAGCTACAAAATCTTAGCAAGTAAATACAAATCTCCGACACTGGTATTAGTGATCATAAAAGAATATGAATCCATGAATGAGAATATGATAGCCAATCAAAAGAAAAGAGATGCTCTGATAGCCAATTAGAACAATTGCCATAACGGCCAATGAACAATGGGTCACAAAGTATAATCAGGAGTAATGGATATAACATCAACATGGAACTCTCAATGATAATATAACAATAAGAATGTACTACCACAATAAATCAATCACAATTAGATCAATAAGGAAATGTCTCTCAATACAAGATAATCATAAGGGATAGTGTAACTCAACAGTCGTAATCAAAACAATCAAATAAAAGATGCATTTATTCTGTGTCAAGGCTTGGCACACCCTCGGTCTTTTGGGGCTGGCATACCTGCCAGTGAATTCCAATGTATTGCCATATGTCCATTTATGGACTTGACCTGTAGGTCTCCAGTGTATCAAAAAGCATCAGATGGATATTGTGTCTGAGCACAAATCTGGTATATAAACATATCATGATCATATGTGATTCCATAGAATATAAAAATGGAATATCAAGTATATAGTGAAATATAACAGTAGGCCTTTCAAGGCATGGTTCAACACGATAACAATGATATAACAGTCAATCAATGTCCACAAGATAGATCAATATCACATTGTGGAAAACAAGAATATTTGGTGTGTTCACGAATACAAATTTGGCAGTAAAATAGAATAACTTGGCTTGGAAACACCACATGGAAGAGAAAGGGAATTTACTTACCTTAAAAATGTGTTCTCGGATTAGTATCCCATGATTCTGCCCTTTCCTTTCGAGTTCCCTATATATCAGTAAATACGTCTCAATTTTAATGCTATTTATCAAATTTTATGAATTGCTATTATAAGTATCTCTTTTACTAATTTAGACTCTACCATTGAATCCGGAATGTCAAACAAAGTCGGTTTAGGCTTTTGCGGAATTCAATTCGGACTTTGGTACTAAAAAGGGCAAAACGGTCATTTTGCACTTTTATGGGTTCTTACTTCTCGAGACATTTTTTGAAAATTAGACTCCACGGTTGAGTCCGGAATGCTCAAAATAATAAAAATTCACTATTCTTTTATTTTAATCGGAGTCCGTTTGACAACTTTTTGAATTAGGGGCATTTTGATAATTTTTCCTTTAAATTAAATATTATTTTATTACTTGGGGTCAAAATCTAATTATCATAAGTTCTGGGTAAATTTATAATTATCATAATTTCCTATTCCAATTTGGAATAGCCAAACAATGGACATCTCCTAAACCTTGGATAAGCTATCCTTGTTCCTATTTCAATTTAATTTTAACTCACTATCCTTGCATCCAGATAGCCCCAAATCAATTTTAAAAAATCACCCAAAGCTGCACCGTTTCATGCTCTAACCCATGTGTATTTGGGCGGGTCAACCCGACCCGACCCATGGCCCAAAATGCTAAAAAACCCAACACACAGCAGCACGTCCAACGTTGCCAACCGTTCGGCTGGTTTTCTCCAACGATGGCAACCGGTTTTCAGCAACGTTTCGACGTCCGACCCTTGGGTCTTCTTCTAATCCTCATGGGCTTTCCATATCTCCCCTCGGAATTCAGTTTGGATCACCGGAAGGCCTCGAAAAATGGAGTTGCAGCCAGCTCCAGCGAGTTGTCCTAACTTTCCGTCGAACTGAATTTTCAATTTTTCATGGTTTTTTAGCCATTGTTTTGAGCCCAAATTTCACCTATAAGTTTCTGCACTTATGGGCAACAATTCCCCTTCATAAAACAAGCTAAATCGCTCAAAAATCCAATGACCCAAAAATTTCTTTCAAACTTTAAATTGGTTTTTCTCACTCGTTTCTTAACCAAATGAGCTGCGGTTTCTTCCTAAATTCATCATTTTTCATGATCTTTAAAACTATACTATCCAATCTATCATTCATTCATGCTTGTTAAAAATTAAAACATAATCTAACACCAACCTTATTTTTTTCACGTTTTTGCCCGCAGTATTCTACTTCTGAATTTTCACTTCTGTTCTTCCTTGTCCTTAGTTCTCTTACTCTTTTTTATTTTCTTTCTATTTCACCCCAAGCATACGTGTATATATATGTAAAACATCACCGCTTCTCATTCTCTCTTCTTTTTCTTTCTTCCTTCTATTTCTAACTTTTCTTTTTCTCTATTCACGGCTGAGAATTCTTTCTTCTTTTGACTGCTCTTTCCTTGAGATTTAATATAGTATTATATATATATATATATACACACACACACACACACATAACACTCACATGGCTGTCGGCAATCCACCCAAAGCACACACTAATTTCACACACTTGAACTTTTTTCTTTCTTTTCCTTTTTTCTTTTCTTTTCTTTCTTTTCCTTCCCTGTTGCATGCATTTCCAGCATATATATATATATACACATTTGTATATGTAAATATATTCCCATAGATATATGCATACCATGATATATGTCTATTTATATATATATATATATATATTTATATTTCACCTATATATGTATGCATGTACATAAGTGTACGTATTGACGTACACATTTTTTCGTGCAGTCCCGGTTCGTCGTTTGGTAGTTTCTCCGTACTCGGTATGATTTAAGTACATGTTCAGTTTACGTTTCAGTTTTACGCTACTCGACTGGGTCTACCTCGGTATACGTGCCTTATCCCGGGTCGGGATATTACATTCTTACCCCCTTAAAAATAAGTTTGTCCCCAAACTTTGCAGTTCTAACTCCGATGGTTCCCGTGGTTCCTCTAACATCGTGGTATAACTTAAATAGGTGTTAACATTTAACTAGATAAAAAATTTTCTGTTGAGAATCAAGTTTTACCGTCACATCAAATCAAGTTTTACAGTCACATCAGATCAAGTTTTACCTTTCTAACATTTTCAAGTGTATTTCGAAACCTTCACGTGAATCTCTATTCCTTTCTATGGTTCTCCTAGTTCTCCGTAAATTTAAGACTTCGTTTGGTGAGCAAAATCATAAAATTTCCTAAAAATGGTTTTAAAACTCTATTCATTAAGTCTACTAATATATTTGGGGTATATATCATTCCAATAGTGTCATATGGAACTCGTAGAGTTCGTATCAGTTTCTAAGTGTCATTCCCTCTATAATAGGCCTACCGTTCAACTAATTATTCCTTGACCTCAATTCAACTGTGTAAGAGTATCTATGTCTCTGGTCTGTATTTCATGTGTTTTGTATCTAACATGGTTTGTAACACCCCGACCCGATTTAATAAGAATTTAGTTACTAATTATTAATTAGTGACCTTAAAAAGAATAATTAAGAAATTTAACTGAAAATCGGATGACGATTTCAAAATAATTCCGAGACCTTAAAAATCAAGGTCGACTCTCGGGAAAATAAAATACGACTACGCTTTATGAAGTCGATGCGTGAAGAGTGAATAATTAATTTAAAACCAAAGTGAAAATAATGCAAAATTTAAATAATAAATAATAAAATAAAAATAATAATAAATTAATAGCCAAGCAAGGCACAAAGGAGAAAATAGCAAAGATATAACTCAAATGTGAGGCCAAGGGGTTTTAAACCCTTGACCTAAAATAGATAAAGTCTTAAAGCCTAAAAAGTTACCACTTGGACTGCCCACCTAATTGTGCCCTATATTGCAGAATATATGTATATATCTATAAAGTAACAAGACCCCACCTCTCATATTGGCCAATGGCCTTACATGCAACCAAAAGAATTGATTTTAAACTAAAACAAATAAAATAATAAGTGTCATTATCTATCTACATTTCGTGTGTGTAATCTCCATTTCAAAAATCAAATTGTGATGTGAGTGCTTGTGTCGGCTAGAGAGAGAAAATAGAGACAGAGTGTTAGAGAGAGAAAGTGAAGAAGAAGAGAAGAGAAGAAGAAGAAGGCAGAGAAGAGTACTTGCATGGCTGCCTGATCTGAAGGGAACCATAAACCCTCAACCAAGAAGAAGAGAGAGAGAGCACAATCCAAAGGTATAAAAATCACCAAACCCCTTATTTTTCTCTCTCTAAAAATTCCATAGATGCCTACTGTTTTAAGGTTCTTTTTATGCATCCATGAATTTATAGAGTTGTAAACTTGAATAAGGAGCAAGGATTAAGCCCTAAACAGCCCCAAAACCACCAAACAAAACCAAAACCGCCATTGATGACCTTGACTGAGATGGGTTTGAATCAACCTACACCAAACCTATTTTGGTTGCTTTAGACTAAACCTTGACACTTCTAGCATCTCAAAAACTGACATGCGCGACCCTAAAGACTTGGAATCGACCACCAAACCGTGAGTTGCAGGTTCGGGTTTAAAACCCAAACTCCCCAAAACCTTGATCAAACTGAAATCTTAGGACAGGGACTTGAACCCCACGATGCGAGGATCACAACAAAACAAATTTCACGAAGATTGGACCAAAAACGGGCATTTTAGAATCAGTTGTAGGTCCCGATTATCGTTTTTGAAACAGAGCCATAGAGCTCGATTCGATGCATAAAATGGATGCTAGGATGTTGGTATGGTTCCTAGAAATCGATTAGGATCGATAACAGTAAGAAACGATGCATGAAATTCCACTGAATTTGAAGATTTAAAATTATGAAATTTAGGGCTACAGTAACCCTAGATGTTGGGACGATGAACAGTGAAGGTCGGGTCATGGACCGAGTATCGGGTCGGGCCCCCACCTGACCGAGAAACGGGTAACCCATTTAAACCGAACTACGTCGTTTTGATGAAAAATGATTTTTATTTTTAAATCCTAGGGCTGACGTCATCATGACGTCATCACTGTTCCTTGAACTAGTTAAAACCGGATTGGATCAGTCCGGTTCACTTACATGTGAACTGAACCCTTTGGTTTAGTTTGAAACTTTTGGAAATTTACAAACTGACCCCAACAATCTGAACATTTATACTCTGGCCCAGTTTCTGAAAAACTTGTACATTTAAGCCCCTAAAAAATAATTAATAATTATTTATTAATTAGGTAAAATTACTATTTTACCCTTGGACATTAAATACGTCAAACGGAGTCCAAATAAATTAAATGAATAGTGTATTTCTACTATTTCGAGTATTCTGAACTCAATGGTAGAGTCCGATTTGAGAAATTAAGTCCCAAAAAATACAGACACATAAGTGGTAAATGACTGTACCGTCCTTGATGATACCTAGGCCTAAACAAAGATAAAAGACAGTCCATTTTGATTATGTCGGGCATTCCGGACTCAATGGTGGAGCCCAATTGATAAAATTAAGTTTCAAAAAATACAAACACATAAATGTTAAATGACTATATTGCCCCTAATACGATACGAAGTCCAAATGAAGTCCAAATTGGACGAGATTGATACCAATAGAAGCGCAAATAATTATGAACTTGTATATATGGCAAAAAAATAATAATTTGAGGGCAGAACGTCATAAAATTTAAATGACTGATGTGTCCCTATGATCAAAAGCGGATACCAAACAAAATCCAAAAGACTTAAAGATTTACGTATAAGACATGTAAAATATTCTGAGGACCATGATAGGTCCGAGGCAAGAAAAATAAATTACCATTTTGCTCCTGCATATGCCCGAAGCCAAATAAAAAGTCGAGAAGGCCTAAATTAATTTTCTTCGACGTTCCGAATCCAACGGTGAGGTCCAAAATACCAAAATAGGTATTGAGAAATAAGTCATGTGAAAAATAAAACTTATTAAGTTACCACGAGTAGATCGGTAAGACCAATCCTAGGAAATTAGGATACGTCAGGTGTAAGATTAAATGAAGAGCATCAATTAGAGATGATTTGAAGTAAATGAGGAATTAATTGAAGTCTTGATGAATTTGACTTTTAGGAATTTCAAAGGGAAAGGGAAAGCCCACCAGTAGTGCTGACCCAGGAGAACAAGATGAGTAATCCTGTACTTTGAAGTAGGAGGTTTTAATCTCTATGGATTCTGAAGAAGTTTAAGTTTAAACAGTCTGAAGCGTTTTCATATCTGCTGTATTTTGAAATCTCGTATTTATATGCTTTATATTCCAACGTTTTATCATAATCATTTATGAATTTTAACATGGCACACAAATTTACTTCCTGACATTCTGACAAATGATACGTTTAATTCCTGCATGTCCATGTAATTGTCGGTTTCACTAAATGCCTCTTGAATTAAATATTTTATTCTGTCTATACCTTAATAAATTCCTGTGTATCGTGATTTAAATTCTTGAAGCTCTTATGTCAAATATTTCAAATATTGTCCTCCAAATATTTGAAAGCCCTGATTAAATTGTCCGTGTTTTGAATACACATGAAAATTCATTCTTTAATTAAAGCCATGTTTTTAGATGTTCATCAAAAGCATTTCTTGAAGAAGCCATACTTTTGTACTCATGAGAAGCATCTATTTGAAAATCATATTTCAAACACTCATGAAAAACTTACATTGGAAGAAATCATGCTTTCAATACTTAAGAAAAGCATTTATTTGAAGAAGCCATAATTCGATGCTCTTTAAAAAGCATCCAATGAAGAAATCTTGTTTTTAAATACTTATAAAAAGTATTTCACGAAGAAGTCATACTTTTGCAAGATAATTGTGCATAAGCACAACATTCGACGTTGAAATCCTTCGGGATTCAACTATGACACGAAGAAATGCCCGATAGCAGGATCTAATCCCCCAGGAAACGAGATATCTCCATTGTAGCATTGCAGTAAAACTGGAATCTAGTTCGAAACAGACTTCCACCTAATCAAAGTGAAAAGATGACAAATGTTTTCAGAAATGGTAGCAGGTTTTAACCCCCATTTATCTGAAACGGTTTTTATATGACCCCAAGTTTTGAAGAAGAAGAAAATTACATCCTCCTATTTTCATGGAAGGAATTTTAAATTATTTCCTTGGCCTTCAAATGGCCACTCTGCACATGTTTATAAATTATGTTGCATATTAAATGCTTTATTGAATGCTTTAAAAATGCATCATGCAACGTGATTTGAAGATTCTTGTATCCTACGATTATTGAAGTATGTGCCTAGCTTGAATGCCTTGTATGCTTCACGCTATCCTTTTTTTAAGAATTCTATTCTTGCATCTGAAGTATATGTACAATTGGTAGTGTATGTTTATATAAAGTCTCTCTTGAACTAACCCACTACCAGTTGAAACCCATGACAAAGTACTGGAATTACTCATTGGGCTTTTCGAAGCTCACCCCACTCCCTAACATTTTTCAAGTGATGATGATGGTTGGGAGCCTTGCCCAATTTGAGGATTGGTGATTGGTAGCTCCATTTGATCAGGAATTTTAGAAGTACTAGGACCCGTAGTTGGTTAAATTTCGATGTAGTAAATTTTGGACAAATATGTACTTAAGCCCGAGAGGCAACAGATATGTAAAATTTATAACTTTAAATTTTTAGTATGCTCTGAATGTATATTATTTGTTTACCGCTCCGAAAAAGAAGAAAAAGAAGAAACGACGGTACTGAGCGGGCGTGCGAAAAGAAAAAGTTTTTCACGCTTCCGCACTTTGCTAGTTTTGGCCCTATCGCACAGCCGTTCGGCGCCGTTGCTCATGTGAAGCCTTGCCCTAAGGCCTTCGGGATGAAGGGCGGCGGTCATGATACGAGATCCGCAGAGGGTGGATTTCGGGTCGTGACATGGTTTAATGATAGTTCCCTTGACGGTTACATAAGCAATGAGTCAATAGTCTAGGTGTTCAGTTTCTACATTTAGTTAGCAACATATGGGGACATATTGAATGTCTAAAAATAGCATAAAATATAAACCGGTCATAAGTAACTATAAGGATATCTTTTTCCAATGATGTAGTACTAGAAACTCATAAATTCTTGGATTCCTAATTTCCTAAGGATGGTACTTCCTATTGAAGGTCTCTGTAACTGTTGTCAATCCTTATTAGGTTATTTCAAACTATCTTTCATCTTTCAATTCATTATTACATCCATTCCCTTTCAGTGTATAAGTATTCTAATTAACCATTACTTGTCATATGTATCACATTTCAAGGTGTTTCTACTCTGTCTAGATGTTATTATTAATTTCACTACCTTTCTAGTGTATTTCCATTCCATTTAGATATTACTGTCAAATTCACTGCTTTTCAAAGTGGCATGTTTCCAATTCTATGTTACATTCTATCTTCCAATAAATACTAACCATTTTCCTCGTTCATTATGAAATGTAATTCAATTCTTACTAATTCTCACAGTATAGAACAATCATCTAATCTTAAACATCAAGTTCATAATCCGTAAATAAAAATTCAATTTGCAATAACTCTCGCAATATAGTATGATCATCAAATCATAAACATCAAGTCTATAGTCTAGATATAGTAATTCAATTCTCAACAGTTCCCTCAATATATAACAATCATCAAACTGTAACTCAATAGATATCAAATACATGCTTCCATAAGATAGAACAATCATCAAAGATTACTAATTCAATATCACTATGATTCCTTCCTAGTATAACTACTATCTCCCATTCAAGCCTCGTTCATCTGTCTATATCAGTTATCGAAACCTCCTTCAGTATTTTCAATGTCAAATCTCAAGAATTCTCATCAATTATCTTTAAATACACTACTATCCTTAAGGATCACTAGTCAATAATCATCAACTTTCATTATAACATGTAGTCTTTTTCCAAAACTAGTTAACCTTTAGTATCTTAACTTGTTTTCATCTTCTGACAGTCACAATTCATTTAGTTATTTTTAAATCATCAGTTTCTTTCTTAGATCGGCTAAAAAATGTACACTTATGATCTGTACCTCCTATATTCTATGTATATCACTCTTTATTAATGATTTCTCCTATGTATAACATTCAGTGATAATGACTCTTCCAAGAGTCGCCATTCATTCTATCTCGTTCATTAAGTAATCATTCGTATCTATAACAGTATGTAGTTCATTCTAAAAGATTTTAAATCTTTGCATTTAAATTTGTTATTGCTCTTTGAAGTTTACAAATCATGAAATCACTTAACTCATCAATGTCATTTAAAAATTTCACGAGATAAAAATATGTCGATCTAATACTCGTATATCTATGTTACGTGCTCTACTTGTTTCATGCATAACATCTATCATCAATCATTCTCTTGGTGGAAATGGAATAGTTAACATATAACTTAGGAGTTTTGTTTCTATGTTCAGCTAGTAGTAATTGTTGGAACTATAAATTAATACGTAGAGCTAACATTTAACAATATTGGCATTTGTAAACAACTAAAAAATTACTTGTGACTACTGGTACAGTAGCTTGATCATCTCCCAAACTATTCACTGTAAAAGATCAATGGTCAGAATTCACATACAAGTCTATCTATCATATCAGGATTTACTCTATTTGGCATTGGTAATACTAGTACATCAATCTCATCTCCCATGAACCACTTATTACTAAATTGTTCTAACACCAAATCTTTGATATCAGTTGAGTGTAATAATTCAAACCTAATACTTTGATTATCTCCTGGTATCACTAGGTTTGGTAGGATAGGTGTAGTGGTGTTGTAGAATTCCATTGATTAAGTCCACTGGGCATATGTCGTCTTAACAGTACCATAAAGAATTCTTAGTATCTGTGTAAATTTCTAAATATCATTTCTTCTATGTTACTAAGCCAATCTTCCAAGTATAGGCCAATCATTGAGAATACATGTGCTCCTGATCTGTATCTGGTGTGTTCTATGTTTAACATTTCTAAACAATGATCCTCATGGTAATATATAAATTGGGTCAATAAATAACCCAAAGTTCACATGCCTTTTTATCTAACATTCTTCAACAGTAACTTTCCCAATGTAATGAAATCAATAAATCAATTGTCTAAGTGTTCAGTTGCTAAGTTTAGTTTAGTGGAATTGTGAGGACATCAATAAGTGCGTAGAGTCAACATAAAATCTCAGTAGTTCATAAACGTTAGGAATAACTAGAGAAGCACTTGTGACTACTAATATAGTAGTTTAATCATTTCCTGGTGTATACTATTTGCTGTAAAAGATAACAGTTAGCATTTACGTAAGATAGGCAATCAGTATTCATATATGAGTCTAGCATAATAATTAATCATTATCTACGGTTGACTCCTAAGTAAAGCCTCAATAACCCTTTCCATCAATCGCTCTAAGCGATTTATATGATCCATAACAATCGAGGTATTCCTTGTGATAACCATGTTTGTAAAGATAACCAGGGAGATGTCCAGTCAATGTATAAGATACTAGTCAATGATCGTATGAAATCTAATTATAGAAACGTCAGTATCTATCGAATTCTAATTCTAGTCCTATCTCTCATGACTCACAATCGAACCTATAGCTCTGATACCAAGCTGTTACGACCTGAAACCCACCCTACGCGGATCTCTTGTCACGGGGCCGACCCTAAGGCCATCCCTACTTTTTCCATTTTTGTATCATAGTACTAATATGCAGTGTACTAAAAATTTAAAACAATAATAAGCGGAAGTCTTATAAATAATAAAATCAGCTGAAGTCTTTTCAATACAATGATCAGTGGAAGTCTTTTCAATACATAATATGGTTCTATAATAATCAAAATAAAACCAAACATAACCAGCACCCGTGGGTGGTGAATACATGGGAGAACTAAAACATAAACTGGTACATTTCCCTTAAAATGTCCTCCTACGCTCTCAGATTCCTACTGGGTAGCGCCGCTACCTGAAAGGTGGTAAGTAATGTGAAATGAGCTACAAAAGCTTAGCAAGTAAATACAAATCTCCGACACTGGTATTGGTGATCATAAAAGAATATGAATCCATGAATGAGAATATGATAGCCAATCATAAGAAAAGAGATGCTGTGATAGCCAATAAGAACAATTGCCATAATGGCCAATGAACAATGGGTCACAAAGTACAATCAGGAGTAATGGATATAACATCAACATGGAACTCTCAATGATAATATAACAATAAGAATGTACTACCACAATAAACCGATCACAATCAAATCAATAAGGAAATGTCTCTCAATACAAGATAATTATAAGGGATAGTGTAACTCAACAGTTGTAGTCAAAACAATCAAATAAGAGATGCATTTATTCTGTGTCAGGGCTTGGCACACCCTCAGTCTTTTGGGGCCCGGCATACCCGCCAGTGAATTCCAATGTATTGCCATATGTCTGTTTACTGACCTGACCCGTAGGTTTCTAGTGTATCAGAAAGCATCAGATGGATATTGTGTCTAAGCACAAATCCGGTATATAAACATATCATGATCATATGTGATTCCATAGAATATAAAAATGGAATATCAAGTATATAGTGAAATGTAGGCCTTTCAAAGCATGGCTCAACATGATAATAATGATATAACAGTCAATTCAGTGTCCACAAGATAGATCAATATCACATTATGGAAAACAAGAATATCTGGTGTGTTCATGAATACAAATTTGGTAGTAAAATAGAATAACTTGGCTTGGAAACACCACATGGAAGAGAAAGGGAATTTACTTACCTTAAAAACGCGTTCTCGGATTAGTATCCCATGATTCTGCCCTTTCCTTTCGAGTTCCCTATATATTAGTAAATACGTCTCAGTTTTAATGCTATTCATCAAATTTTATGCCTTGCTATTATAAGTATCTCTTTTACTCATTTAGACTCTACCATTGAATCTAGAATGTCAAACAAAGTCGGTTTAGGCTTTCGCGGAATTTAATTCGGACTTCGGTACTAAAAAGGGCAAAACGGTCATTTTGCACTTTTACGGGTTCTTCCTTCTTGAGACATTTTTTGAAAATTGGACTCCACGATTGAGTCCGAAATGCTCGAAATAATAAAAATTCACTATTCTTTTATTTTAATCGGAGTCCGTTTGACAACTTTTTGAATTAGGGGTATTTTGATAATTTCCCCTTTAAATTAAATATTATTTTATTAC
This sequence comes from Nyssa sinensis, assembly GCA_008638375.1. NCBI lineage: Eukaryota > Viridiplantae > Streptophyta > Magnoliopsida > Cornales > Nyssaceae > Nyssa > Nyssa sinensis. The sequence goes on along the minus strand of CM018041.1, from coordinate 29,480,809 downwards.
TTTGGGTCAAAATCTAATTATCATAAGTTCTGGGTAAATTTATAATTATCATAGTTTCCTATTCCAATTTGGAATAGCCAAACAATGGACATCTCCTAAACCTTGGATAAGTTATTCTTGTTTCTATTTCAATTTAATTTTAACTCACTATCCTTGCATCCAAATAGCCCCAAATCAATTTTAAAAAATCACCCAAAGCTGCACCGTTTCATGCTCTAACCCATGTGTATCTGGGCGGGTCAACCCAACCCAACCCATGGCCCAAAATGCTTAAAAACCTAACATGCAGCAGCACGTCCAGCGCTGCCAGCCGTACGGCTGGTTGTCTTCTCCGGCGATGGCAGCCAGTTTCCGGCTACGTTTCAACATCCGACCCCTCGGGTCCTCTTCTACTCCTCATGGGCTTTCCATATCTACCCTCGGAATTCAGTTTGGATCACCGGAAGGCCTCGAAAAATGGAGTTGCAGCCAGCTCCAACGAGCGGTCCCAACTTTCCGGTGAACAAAATTTTCACTTTTTCATGGCTTTTTAGCCATTGTTTTGAGCCAAATTTCACCTACAAGTTGCTGCACTTATGGGAAACAATTCCCCATTCATAAAACAAGCTAAATCATTCAAAAACCCAATGACCCGGAAATTTCTTTCAAACTTTAAATTGGTTTTTCTCACTCATTTCTTAACCATATGAGCTGTGGTTTCTTCCTAAATTCAACATTTTTCATGCTCTTTAAAACTATACTATCCAATCTATCATTCATGTATGTTAAAAATTAAAACAAAATCTAACACCAACCTTATTTTTTTCACGTTTTTGCTCGCAGTATTCTACTTCTAAATTTTCACTTTTGTTCTTCCTTGTCCTTAGTTCTCTTGCTCTTTTTTATTTTCTTTCTATTTCACCGCAAGCATACGTGTATCTATATGTAAAACATCACCGCCTCTCCTTCTCTCTTCTTTTTCTTTCTTCCTTCTATTTTTGACTTTCCTTTTTCTCTATTCACAGCTAAGAATTCTCTCTTCTTTTGGTTGCTCTTTTCTTGAGATTTAATATAGTATTATATATATTTATATATATATACACACACACACACACACACACATAACACTCACATGGCTGTCGGCAATCCACCCAAAACACACACTAATTTCACACACTTGAACATTTTTCTTTCTTTTCCTTTTTCTTTTCTTTTCTTTCTTTTCCTTCCCTGTTGCATGCATTTCCAGCATATATATATACACTATACTACATGTTTATATATATATATTGTGTTATTATTTTTGCATGTATATATATATATATACACACTTGTATATGTAAATATATTCGCATATATATATATATATATGCATACCATGATATATGTCTATTTATATTTATATTTCACCTATATATGTATGCATGTACTGTCACAAGCTAAAATTCCGCCTTGTGCGGACCTCGTGTTAGGATCGGCACCTACAGACCCGGGGGTCTGAGGCAAGGCTCACATAAGCAACGGTATCAAATAGATGTGCGACATGTGGTTTGCAGAAGCGTGAAATTTTTTTTTTTTCTCATTTTAAAATTTGCACATCCGTCCTGTACTGCCGCTCTTTACATTGCAGTATACATGATTATACATTCAGAGCATAATTAAAAACTTAAAGGCTTTATAATTAATACATGTTTAACTGCCCCATGGGGCTTAATACACAATAGTGTAATATTTCCTAATACAAAATACTATCAACTTCATAGTACATTCCCAAGAGAATTTGCTAGTCCTGTGATTAGTTGCCTAACCCTTCTTCCAAAATAGGTAGGCTTATCATCATCGCCATCAAAATCAGATCTGTCGTGAATCACCTGAAAGGGTGACGGATAAAAATTCGGGTAAGCTAATCTAAGCTTGTGAGTAATTCCTGCATTCGTCATGGGGTTTTCAATTGGTAATGGTTTTGTACATGAGAATTATAAAATACTCACTACTAATTGCTCGTACGTTTAGAACACAGAATATATGCATTCTTAAAACAGATAGCTTTGAAACATTTAAAGTATTCAAGCTAAACATCTATTTCTTCAGGTAGAGTATATGCACTTCAAAAACATATAAACATGCATAATAAAAATGGGGGTAAAAACCTGTTTCCATTTTCAAAAGCGTTTGTCATCTTTTCTCTTTAATTAGGTGGAATCTGTTTCAAACCAGACTCCCGTTTTACTACAATCCTACAATGAAGATATCTCATTTGCCAGGGGGATTAGATCTTGCTACCGGGCATTTCTTCGTGTCATAGTTGAATCCCAAAGGATTTCAACGTCGCATGTGGTACTTAAGTACCATTTATCTTATAAAATATTTATCACATGGCTTCTTCAATAGATACTTTTCATGAGTATTTAAAACATGAAATATATAACTTCTGCAATAGGACTTCAAATGCTTAGAATAATCAAATTCAGAATATTTAAGGAAATTTGCATTTTACTCAGACATGCTCAATATTTCTAAGAAAGGAAATGTATAAAAACATTTACGGAGCATGTTCTAACAGAATATTTTTTAAAACAGCAATCATATAAAGACTGAATTTGATATTCAAATGCTTCACATAACTTGAACTTAAAAGATTCTTCAAATATATGGAGTTAAATCTCCACTTCAAATACAGGGTTACTCACCTCAGTCCTTAGGGTCAGTGCTAATAATGCGCTTTCCCACTTCCTCTGTAGTTCCTAAGAACAATTCATACATAGTCTCATCAACTTCACATCCACTGCAATATCACCTATTGATGATTCTTAACTTATACTTCGATCATATTTAAATCCTAAATGATTTACGAATATTCCATAAATTTTGTATGTACTTAATTCAACTCGTACACTTAGCCTACGACACAATTTAATATGTTAGGAATTTAAATTATTTCCATTTATACTCTTCTGGTAGCTCCATTAATTTTAAGTTTAATTTACTTACTTCATATGTTTACGTGTCGTGTCGTGTCGTTTCGTATTTTATTTTAAATATGTATCATACTATTTAATTTGGTACCTCGGCAGTGTACTAATGTATACCTGACTTATGCTATTCATCAAATTTTATGTCTCTTTATTTTAAGTACCTATTTTGGTCAAATAGACTCTACCATTGAGTCCGGAATGTCGAAGAAAGTAAATTTAGGCTTTCGCAAAATTTCGTTTGGGTTTGGTAACAGTAGGGGTATTTTGGTCATTTAGCATTTTTAGGGGTCTTTATTTCTCGAGACTTCGTCTCATGACATGGACCTCACCATTGGACTCAGGAGGTCTGAGATAGTAAGAATACACTAATAACTTGTCCAATTTGGACACTGGGCATTTCGTGACTATTTAATTTAATTAAATTAAATTCATCAAGTATTATATATATATATATATATATATGTATTTTGATTGCATATAAGGTTGGATGCGAAATGGGTGGCACGCTGGCCAACTGTGTTACCTCCCCTCTAAAAGATACTGCGTTCAAGTCTCCATAGGTGCGTATGCACCGTTTTATTTTCTGGTTTTATTAAATATAATATATATATATATATATATATATATATTTTACCACATATGTATCACACGCGTGTGCGTGTCCAAGTGGAAAGAAACCTTGGTTTCTTAAGCAAGGTCTGCCGTTCGAACCCCCGGGCTTACCTCTTTTCATTTTTTTCCTATTTTCTTGAAACCAAACGGTGGACAGAGGCCTTATCCGTGGATAGGCTATCTCAGTCGCGCCTAGGATATTTAATTAGACCAATATGCGCGTAACCAAACAAGGTAAATCAGGGTTTTAAAACCCTTAAACAAAACGTTGCCGTTTCATTTATGCGGTGGCCCTCTACGATTATAACACGTGTCCAAGCCGACTCTCTGAGTCCAACTGAGCCACTCGAGTTGACTCATCGTCTTCCTCACTGCCTAAATCATGGTTGCCCTAATTTTCTGCAGATTTTCTTTTGAAATTTCGTAAAGTTTGGATTAAGGGATCCTCACTGTTTTCATTGTAAATCATTTTTAGGTCATTAAGGAACATTTTAGCATTCGTTTTAAGGTTTGAATTGATCTCACGAGTTCGGGCAGAGGGTTGATAACTCAACCTGCAACTCCCTGGTAAACCCTCGTTTTATCACCATTTTCAATGGAGTTTGGTTCTGTGTGATCCTCATGGCATGGGGATTCAATCCTTATTCTCAAAAACAGGTTTAGAAGTCTAAAAACAAGGGTTGGGTTTATGGCCGAAACCTATAACTCCGTTTTTAAAGGTCATTTCTTTGTCTTTTTTATCGTGGTCTGGTGTTTTTAACACCCTTAGAGGGTCAGGTTTTAGTCTCGACAAACCAAATAGGTTTTAGTTAACCTATTTTCAGACCTGTCTTAGACAAGGCCTGTTCATGGCTGCTTCTCATAGGTTTGATGTTTTTGATTGTTTTCAGGCTCCAATTTTATGCTTATCTTAGTTTAAATATTCCCTAAACATCATATATACATAAATCAAGGCTCAAAACAGTTTATACGTAGGAAAATTTCTAGAGAGAGAAAAACAGTGAAAAACTTGGATTTACCTGTTACAGTGGTCTCTCTCTCCCTTCTACTTCTGATTTTCTCCCTTTTTCTTCTCAGAACTCTCACTCTCTCTCTCTCTCTCTCTCTCTCTCTCTCTCTGTGACTGAATTCTTGTGTGCGTTTGTGCATACAATATGTATATAGGTATATAGGTATACACTTGATCATTGCAAAATCTGATTGCCCCAACCACTAGCTCACCCCTTGCTTGCTGCAGCATCTCAAATGAGTGTCCTTATTCACTGTTTTGGGACAGGCCATCAATTGGCCGTGTGTGTGTGTGTGGTGTTTAGTATATATATATATATATATATACACACACACACACACACACACACACATATAATATAACTCATACACATTAACACATTTAGAGACACACACACTTCTCAACCGACACACACACACTAGATATTTGTATAATTTATATACTACATATATATATATATTTAATTATTCTTATACACATCCATGCATATACCATATACATATATACTTACACATACACATAGTTGGTCATGCACTCACACACAATACACCTTTAATGTGTGTATGTGTGTGTCACCATATTTTCTATTGATTAAATAATAATTAATTTTTTATATTTAATCTATTAATTAAATTAAATAAACTAATTATTTTCTTAAATGTGTAATCTTTACACTAATTTTTCATAACCTCGTAAAACGTGTCTTAGATTCTGTGGTCGACGTGAAAACATATAATTACTATGGAACCAATGGGTTGGTGATTGCAACAAAAGTGATGTATAGTCGTCCTGGGTTTTTTCTTCAAGACTCTTACCAGAAGCCCTCGTGTTGGGGTTGAAACCAACCTCGTTACTTAAGGTCTCGATCACTAATTTATAATCCACGACTTAATGACCCCTAATTCAAATCACGGTGTTACATGTACATAAGTGTACGTATTGACGTACACATTTTTTCGTGCAGTCCCGGTTCGTCGTTTGGTAGTTTTTCCGTACTTGGTATGATTTAAGTATGTGTTTAGTTTACGTTTCAGTTTTACGCTACTCGACCGGGTTTACCTCGGTATACGTGCCTTATCCCGGGTTGAGATATTAAAATACATGGCAGTATCCTAAATATTTTTTCCATTTCTAGTATCCATTCTTCCTTCTCATTCAGATCTATGGTGCCCTTAAATGTATAGGGCTTGAGTTCCTAAAAACATTTATAGATGATAGTTTCTCCTCTTTCATTTAGGTGTGCTCTAGGGTTATTCTGGCCATTCCTGGTGTCATCCATCACTACCACCATTCTTTCAAGTGTTCATTCTATTCGATCCATATGTGCTCCAACTGCACAAGCATTGTTTCTGTTTCTTACCGCTCTTACTTGCAGAATTCATAAGTAATACGTCATTATTCTAGAATTTCTAACATAGCTTGCAATATTATGTACCCTACAATTACGTAAACTTAAACAGGTAAGTCAAGTCATTTAAACATTTATCATTCATTATTCTATGGTGAATCCCTACAACTAGGTTGGATAGAGAAAACCAAATGCATTCCTTAGTTGTCACAACATTCGGAGTCCATACTTCTTAACTTCATGCTAGTCATAGTTTCTCTAAAATCACTTATCATATAACTCTAATATAGTCCTCAAATTCTCAAGATCATCAACTTCGCTCATAACCATACTATCATCTCCCAAGAATCGTTAATCATTTGATCATCTTAATCGTCCAAGAAACATCAACTTCAGTTATGATTTGGTCTTTCCTAAAGACCATTAACCTTTGCTCTGATACCATTCTGTCACGACCTAAAACCCACCTTAAGCAGATTAGGGGCTGGCGACTGACACTGTTACCCAGACAGGCCCTACAAAATCAAATGAATTGCACAAGATAGTAAAAAAATTTCTTTTATTCTATAAAACGCGGAAGCTACACATATGGAACTCATCTGATAATCGATCAACACCAATCATCTATAAAGGGTTCTCAAGGTAAAGTCATTGTGATCACCATTATTAATATAATTCATCAACATTTACATGCACATCCATGTATGTGCCCAACAAAAATACATAATACTAATTCCCAAAAGTCTAAGTTGTCATTGTGCGAAAAATACATCATATGTTACTAAAGGGTCCCATGTCAAATTCGTTCATGATCCTCGTGCAAAAGGTCCATCGAATTCACGTCCTTAGCTTTTCTGTGTAGATTTTACCATTTTTTTGCTAACTTAATTACCTAAAATATGTTTGGATAAATCCATCTTCACTAAGCTCATGAGTAATTCCTGCATCCCGTCATAGGCTTTGCAAAAGTAGGGTTTTGCACAAAATACCATGGGCACCAAGTTTCCTCAAATAGATAACACATACTCAAGAATATTTTATAACACGTTTCCAAAACGGATCATATATAAAGCATACCAAAGGTTCAAGCGGATATAACACATGCATTTCTAAAACACATCATTTTCAATAGCACAATTCGAATATCAAAACACAAAACAAGTGATGAAGAGTTGTTCACAAAACATATAGGAGCATACGCACTTCTTAAAACACGGTTCAGATCATTAACATAAAATGAAAATCACAACATCGAATAACGAATACATACGAGAAGGTACTCCTGTAAGTCTCATCAAAAGTTGGAGTGCCACGTAGGTAAGCCTCAATCATTAATTCCAAAACGAGTTAGAGGGCCATATGGGTAAGCCTCATTACAAGAGTCGGAGCGCCACATGGGTAAATCTCGTGTAGACACAAGAATCGAGTTAAAGCACCATGTGGGTAAGCCTCATCATAAGAGTCGAAGTGCCACATGGGTAAGCCTTAGATAGACACAAGAATTTAATTACATATTGAGTTAGAATGCCATGTGGGTAGGTCTCTTTACAAGAGTCAGAGCGCCACATGGGTAGGCCTCACACACATGATTGGATCAAAACAAGTATGATTTAGGTTATATAGTCAAAACTAGTTCACAAAAATTATTTTTCTTATTTAAAGGGGTGTCATGGTCTACGAACATTTTTGCTAAAGAATTTAGTAGGATTTAAAGCATACAAACATATTTCAAATCAATACATATGAACGTCATTTCAAGATATAATCACGAAGATTATAGTTCTCAGGTATTTCATAATGCACAAAATAGACATTTTGAATAGATATAGAAATTCATAAGGTAGACATTTGAAAGTAGGATGTAAAATCCATTGATTCAAGATACCGGATTACTCACCTCAAGTTCTCAGTCTGTTTCCTTAATTTTATTTCCCTTGTCCTTAGTTCCTAGATCCATAAGTCAAATGCATATAACTTCGTATTAGAACATAACTTAAACATTACTATTGGTCACTTATTATTTTCGGTTCCATTGGGCCTTGTTTTGAATTTGCCTTTTTTCGCGTATTGTATTTTTTGTAACTTAATTTTCCCTAACAGACTATATTTGTGGGTCTAGCAGCCTTAAAAACTCTAAGTTAGGTCTCATCCATTTTTTTGAATTCATTTTATAGCTAAATTAATGCTTGGGACACAATGGGTATTACTTCATTTGTTGATCCATATTTTTTAGAATTTATTTGAACAAAACGGACCTCGCCATTGAGTCTGGAACGTCCAAAATAGTCAAGATAGACTCCTTTTTTATATTTAATTGGCTTTGGGTGTCACTAAGGGCATAATAGTAATTGTGACATTTCACGTGTCTAATTTTTAGGATTTTATTTCATAAAATGGACCTCGTCTTTTGGTCCAGAACCTTAAAGAAAGTCAGAATACACACTCCTTTTATTTTGTTTGGACACGAGAAGCATTTATTTTAATCAAAATAATTTAATTTAATTTAATTTTTATTTAATATAATATATATATATATATATATATTCTATCAATATATGTACACATAGGAGAAACTGGCATAGTGGCCACGCGTGTGAGGTTAAATCTTTCATGTGTGAGAGGTTATAGTTTCGAACCTAAGGAGCTTCGGCTCCCCTTTTTTTTTTTTTTTTGCTCTTACCAAATAGCGGACAACTCAGCAAAATAGGGATAGGATATCCCATTCTGGTGCGGCTTATCAAATCAGTTCCCTTAAACCCATATCCAAACGCCCGAATTCTCAATTAAAACATTTAAAGCTACTCAAAACGCGGTCATTTAGATGACCCATACCTGTGCCTAGACCGGGTTGACCCGAACCCGAACCATGACCCGACCTAAACAAGTATCCATCTCCCTCGATTTTTCGGCAATGGTTCCAGTCACCTCCTCCGGCGACGATAGCCTGAAATTGGAAAATTCTAACATTTTTATCACGGTTTTCTGCACGATTTTGGATCGTTTCTTTGCCCTAAATCATCTAAAATGTCATTTGCAAACATTTAGGATCATTTTGATCTTTCAAACTTGATCGAAACGATCAGATTCAAGAAATCTCAATTTTTCAATGACATTGAATCTCTCCCTCGTTAACAGAACAATTTAGCCCATTTTTGTTATGTTCTTCATCATTTTTAGAGGGCTATACATTAATGATTTTGAAACTAAGCTTAACACTTGATTACATAAAAACTTGATTATCAACCCAACTCGCAACCTATAAAACCCTCATTTATGAGCCAATAAATGTTATTCTTTTGCATTATGCTTTATTTTCAATCTAGTTTTGATCCCCATTCCTAAATCACAATTTTGTTCTAGTCGGTTTAGACCCACCTTCAAAATCTTCGTTAATGATGGTTCAACAATGGTACACTGTTCTGGGGTCTTTTAGACCCCATTTTGAATCCCAAATCACTAAAATAAATGCAGGAACTCAAACAAATTACAGGATGATCTCTTACCTCATTGGTGTTAAAAATTCAAAGATTTTCTCTTTTCTCTCTCTAACAGTTTCTCTCTCTCTCCTACTGTTGCTCTTCACTTTGCTTTCTCTCTTTGGGTTCAACTTCTAGGTCTCCTATTTCTCCCCTCAAACTGCTTTGCATGCAGGTATGGAGCTCTTTTCCTCATTCTCTTTCTCTCTCTCCACAATCTTGGTTGCTTCAGTAGAATGCTTACTTGTATATACACAGATGGTTCTTGAGGTGACTTGCATGAATTTTTATTGGTTGAAGCTTTGGTCCAATAAGATTAGAACACCCCTCCTTTGACTACATGAGGGATTGACACCTCATTTTTGCATGCAAGTCTCATACATGTATCTTATTGGATATATATATATATATATATATATATTTTCAGCTGAAATTATAACACAAAAGTGAGGCAGCCTAGTTAGTGGAGTTTTGACACTTTTTTTTAGGGTTTTGGTTTCAAGACTTTGTAAGAGCTTTTAAAAGCCCTTTTCTATCTTTTTTTTTTTTTTTATATATGCATCATATTTCATTTTTGAGTATTTTATTCACTCTCAAAGTTTCTTATAAGTTTAATTAAGCATACTTTATTCATGTATCCCTAGTCTTGCCTTAGTGCATTTTATGCACTAATTTTCTAAACTTATTCATGTGTTAATTCTCGATTAACACCAATCATAATTTGTTATTAAGTTATGACCTTTGACATTAAATCACATTCTTAAAATTGTTTGTCTCTATCTTTATAGGTAATTAGCCTTAAGTAGAATTTTCTATGATTATTAAAAGAATTTTCTTACAATAATCATCATTATCCTTAATTGCTCCACTAAATTGGGTCGAGATGTTACATATCCCCTCTTCTATGCCTATGTTCACTATCGACAGTTCACCTTGTGGTGTTCGGTCTATTGACATAAGAAACAAGTCACCTTTCCCTAAGGGGTCCTCCCAAGTTCAGAATGGGATAAAGATGTTGGAAGTTGATAGTGCGGTGTTTGACCCTATAAGTGTGATGCAGCCTCCCTCTAATGTTTCTTAGCCTATTTCTTGGGATAAGAGCTAACACTCCTAAAATGAGATCTACCATCTCGAATCCTCTCTGTATCCTTCGTCTCGTCCTCTATCAAAAGGGCCTTATCTATTACCTCAGAATATACTTCAAGTCTAAGTGGCATAATTTTCATACAGATTGAAAGTCAGAGTCGCAACTCAAAAGCCCTAACCTTAATAGCCTTATCTGCAATAACCTTTAGTGTAAAATGTGAGAGTGTGGTGAATCTGGTCTTATATTGACCCATAGTCATATCTCCTAGGTAAAAATGAATGAACACCTATCGTAACACGTCTTTAGTGACCTCTGAAAAGTCTAGTAATCTTTTATAACCAATTCTTTGTTGTTAGTGGGTCGGGCTCCTTACTATATTTAGGAAGATTAAGTCATTGGAACTCCCTCATTGCGAAGGTAGTTTAACTTTCCCCTTCTTGCAGTTGAGATTAAGGCTCATTTCTGTTTCTTTGCATAAATTGTTTCATAAACTTCATTATGTCTCTTGAAATTTTGGCCTCATTTATCAATGTTGAAGGGGCTCTTGGAGGTTTTAAGACTTGTGGTCTACCCTTACCTCTTCCTCTTCGTCTGTGCAACATCCTATAAAGAATCAAGGCATAGATAAATATTGATAATTTTGTATTAGTGTTTCTATTGCCATACTATCATATCCCTACAATGTATCAAATAACTCTACATGCATCAATAGTGAATAGACAAAATGATTATCCAATTTTACTAGCATTTCATCATAAAACACACAATGTCATCTCATACTTTCACATCAAGCACATACAACATGCTCTATACTTTAAATAATTTAAGGTAGCAAGTATATAGATCAAACAACAAGTCTTGTGTTTTATTTCATGAATTTTATTCTTGCCCTATCCCATTGGCCCTAGGTATTCTAAACCTAGAGCTCTGTTACCATTTTGTCATGACCTGAGCCCCAAAGACTTGAGAAATGATGAGGATTTGTCAAGGAATATCAAAAAAATAATCTTCCAAGAATGATCAAGTCAATGGAACTCAACCAAACTACTAGACACTTAGATTTGCTGAAGGCATCGTTGATCACAAAATTAGGTATTTGAGATTCTTAAAATTAGCTTTGCAAAAGTCTTGGTTATTATTCCTTAGACGTTCAATAGTCTAAAACAACGTTTAATAAATTTTAGCTTAAAGGTAACCCACCCAATGAGCAATGGTTCCAAGCGAGATTTTCATGAAATCTGAAATTTTATTCTTGGATAGTAAAGTTGACTTTTTATTCTTAAGGAATTAGCGATTAGAACTATTTTTATTAGTTCCAAGTGGCAGGTGCTTCCTTAGTTACATTATAATGTCTTGAGTAAATGGAAAATAGAAATTAAATGATGACATTTAGTTAAAATGACATTCAATATAGACAAGGTATACTAGCAGCAATGTTGTTGGAGAGCAAAGTGTATAGTAATATTGACAGACTGTATCGACTGAGTTCAACTTTTAGTGGCTAGGGGTTCCATAATTTTAGTGTGTTTAACTACTATTTATTTTTGTCGACCTATTCTAGATTATCAATCGACTAAACTTGGTGTTCAATTGACTAAACTTGGTGTACAGTCGACTTAAACACGAGACAAACAGTCCCTCAAGGTCCAATTCGTCACTCTTTTGGTCAATTTATCATAAGTAGCTCATTTTTTACTCAACCAATAACATTCATGTGTCGTTTAAAAGCTAAATGAAAAAGGTTTAATTTTAGAGAAGGCTCACTATTTAATTCCAAAAGGGTATGGAGATACAATCCTTGGAAGGGGACTGTTGTGTAGAGTCCCTACAAAAGAACTTTTAACTATAACTAAATCTCCTTATATCCATATAAGAAGTGCTCAACACTTCTAATACATCTTTTAACATGTAAATGCATCATTCTATAAAAAAAAAATCGTGAATTAAAACATCCACTCTCAAGCATTAAAATGAAAAACTTTCCTATGTTTTCATTTTTCAAAACTAAGCCCATATACATCATTTTCATGATTTCATTACCATCACATTGGACCTCATATTTTCATGCAATTTACCATTACATACACGTATTAATATCCAAAATAACTAGACAAATACTATACATATTCAGGCAAGATTTTTCAAAAACACCAAGAAATGGACATTATGCCACCAACATCCAAGAACATGTCATAGGCTTGAAACATAGTTAGCACTCAAGTTTTTAGCTTCTTCTTAATACCCAAAACTAGTAGGGATTAAGTTCATACCCACATAGGAGAAATATAACCTTAAAGCTTATAAAAAATGGTGCCCTGTGGATGCATGTGCCAAGTATAGTGACATTCAAAATTAAACATAGACATGCATAACTCGAGCAACATATTCATAATCCATCCATTAACAACCATTGATTTGAGATACAAAACATACATACAAGTCTCCAATGCAAACTTTCATTAGAAAATATTCATTTGAGAAGCAAAACAAGCATACAAACATCCAATGCATACTTCCATTAGCAAATATTCTTTTGAGATGCAAAACAAGCTTATCAGTCTCCAATGCACTCTTCCACACACTTGCCAACTCATATAAACTCACACACACACAATACCATTTCCATCTTTGCATCACAATATTCATAATCACGGACCCCCGATAAGCCCTCACAATCTTCTCACATTATCGATAACTCATAATGCTAGCTTATTGGGCTACTAACACAAAGGATTCAAGTACCACCTGCACAGGTTTATGGCCCACAGTCGAAGGGACACAAAATCTCCGAAAGAAATTTAGATTTATTTCCATTCACAATTCCTCAAACTTGCCACACCTAAGGCATACATCAGAATCATCACTTGACATACTTTTCAAGCACACAATTCAAGACATAGTTTCAAGTTCACAATCCATATTCATGACAACATGTTTCTCATGCATTGTATGCCTCAATGCTTATCATATGATATTCCTCATACATCACATGTCTTATTATGAAATATATCGCATTCCTCATGGATTATATGTCTCATTGAAAATCATGTCACATTCCTTATGCATCATATCTTTCAATGCCAATCATATCATATCAAAAGTATAACATTCACCTCAAATGAGAATTTATTTAACCACTTGGTAGGCATGTTAGGATTCTCATGTCACATACTCAAATGTTCAAGAAATATAATCACACAATCTCCCTTACATAACAACATAATATATTGAATATTTGAGTACCTCCAAATTTATTTTTCTAATTAACCTAGTTTAATTAGATACAAATCATTGAATTAAATAGTAAATTGGTTTTTCTTTAATATAAATTCAATACCAGATTTTGAATTAAGGTATAGCCAAGTGCTAAACAATGATATTAGAAAAATATAATGTCAAGCATAATAGAGAGAGACACCAAGTGTTACGTGGAAAACTCTCTTGGGGGAAAAAACCCACACCTGCAAGAAATCCATATGAATCCAATTCAGTACAAAAGCATCAGACCTTGAAATACTAAGCTTACTACAATCCGTCATAGTCTTCCACCGTTAGTCAATTCATCCACGATCCTTTTTGGTAACATTCTTTTGTACAGTCCAATTGCGCCTTCACCAACGACTTCTTAACAACAACCACTTTTACCACCAATCTAAACTCCTATAGAGCAATACGAACTAGTGTTGTGGTAAACAGTAAACCTAAAACTCACTTTTAGAATGCAAAATGTATCACAATCATCTTTGTGATATAGGGACTATATAAAATCCTAAACTAAATATGGATGTAGACTGTAAGATTCATAAGAGTATCAAAGGACCTAAAAAATTGTATAAGAGCGGCCACTCCAAGCAAAAAATTGTAATTTTGTGTATCTATCAATATTTCTCTACTATTATTTTTACATAACATATATTTATAGATTTTCTAATCCAACTAGGATTCGAATTCGAAACAACCAATTAAATTTGCTAATTTTTCACAAGCATTCAAATGGAACATGGGTCTCCGTTCAAACGAAAAAGCTCTTTCAGTTCGAATAGGAAGGCTATTGGAAAATACTCTTTCATTTTTCAACATAAATAAACGTGCTTTTATGAAAAATTCCATTATAAGGTAATAAAATAAGTTTAGAAATTTTCAAAAAGACTTTTCCAAAAGTATATTAACCTATAGTTAAATCTAACTCATCCTTTAAGGTGAAATTAACCATAATAAAGTTCATATCTAAACTTAAGGCAAACTATGACATTGAAAAGTTAAATCCTTAGTCATTCTGATGATGTTTTATCATGAATGAAAGATGCGTACGTGTTATTTACCTTTAATGTGTATGATCTAATGTAACAAATTGATCATAGAAGATCTTCTTCAAATGTGAGAGTTGTAATACGAGTCTAGATACAAATGACTCTTCAGGAATCCGAATTGACTAATAGTGAAATTTGGAATAAGACTTAGTCTATCCTAATAATTAAAAACTTAATGTAGGCATTCAGAATGAATTTCCAACACATACACTTTAAGAGAGAAATTACAAATATTGTAACTCAAATTTCCTAACAGTGTAAAGACTACAAAGAAGAAGAATCCTAGCTTGATTCTTATCGTTGTCCTTAGATTTGTAGGAGAATGAAAGAAATTTGAGAGAGAATGAAGGGGGCATAGCCCCAGTCATGAGGGAAAGGAGAAAAATGAGAGGGCTGGTCGTGTAAGAAGGCTTAAGTAGAAGGAAAAAAAAATCTGATTTTGAGCTACAACCTTGCCAAATGACCATTTTATCCCTCACTCCTTAAGTTGCTTTCCTTTCTTTTCTTGGTTAATTGGTAAATTCCTCCCTTCTTGATTTTTAATTCTTCAACCAAGTATCGATTTAATTATTTCTAAGTCTTACAATTCATGTTTCTCTGGGTACTACACTTGCATCACTTTTCTAATAAAATGACTAAATTTCCCTTTGATTGCATAACGCAATTAATTGACTTTCAAAAAAGTTTAAACTTGTTCTATTTCTTTAATTATCATTATTTATAATTATTATGTATTATTATTAATTATTAATTAATTATTTAACATTAAAAAAATCAAAACAATACAAGCACTGTGCACAATGCACTGTCAATGAATATTAATGATCAGAATATTATCTTCAACCGAACTAACTAGTATTAATATTTTAGCAAATCCATTAAACCACGCCATTAAAAAACCCAAAACTCATAGAAAAAATCCAAGAGTTCTAATGTAATGGTGACGCTTCCAATATGGTTTATATATACCACAATTAATTTGATCTCAAATTTTATTTTGAATGTCATATATGTTGTAGATTACTCAACATGAAAACCCAATTACCATTCAAATGGTATTTAGATTATGGCTAAAGAACAACTGAAAAGGCTAATCACACAGGAAATTAAGGAGAAATGCAATGCATAATTGATGAGAACGTTTAAGCAAAATGTACTGATATACCCAAAATTAACTCACAGTATAAGAATGACGTGTGGCAACCATACCTAAAGAGATAACTTCCAGACCTCATGACCCAGTACTAAAGAATAAAGTATTCAGAAATATGCGATAGTTGGCCAAGTCAAATAATCAAATCAAATTCCTACTTTCTTACGAAAATCTCAACAAGAAGTTATTCATCATCTATAAAAGGAATAAAACCTCAACCAGAAGGCGTACGCTTTCTCAAAACTATACAATCACTCTCAGCAGTTCCTTGTACAAACTACTAACTTGACCATCAAAGGATTCTGCGCCGGACCTTCACTGGTGATTTTCTAGTCTCTTCTTTGTAGATACCTCAAAGAAATGATTTTTGGGCATCAACTTCCAAAGACAAAAAGCGACATCATTAATTTGGCGTCGTATGTCAGAATTCGACAAAGTTCTCCTCTTCAATAAAATCTATCAAACAACCAAATGGCTCAAAACTTGCGACCAAGGCAACCTGCCCCGGTCAGAGCACCGGCTCTTGCACCAAGGCGGGCTGTTATACGTCAGCCTCGTCCAAACATAGCTGATCAAAGGATAAATACCATGACTCAGCAGATTGAGAATCTGAGCCAAACGTGGCAAATTTAGTTCAAAGTCGACAAGTTTTAATCGTGCAGATTCAACAACCGCCACAACTAATCCAGTCGCCGTAACCAACTCAAAATCAACAGCCCCCACAACCCGTTCTAGACCAGCAGCCGTCGCAGCCGATTCAAGACCAATCGATACCTCAGCTAGCTTATAATCAACAACCTCTGAATGGCCAAAACGACAATACGCCTCTTGGGTAGGGGCTACCTCGTCAACAAATAAACCAAGGAACCTGGATTAGTCAAATGCAGGGGGGTGCAGCCTCAACAATCCATAAGTCACCATCATTCACGACAGAGTCGAGATCAAGAGGTAGAGTCAAGAGTCCCTACCATGTTTGGAGTCGCCCAACAGGCAGCCGAACAACTCTACAATTTGTTCAATATGCGAGGGACTCCCTTCATACTGGCCATAATGGCAGAAGTACCTCCAAGAAAGTACGTCCTTCCAAAAATCAAACTGTACGATAGAAGCATTGACCCTATGGACCACCTCTCTCACTTCCAGCATACTATGGCTCTCTAATGAGGTACAAATGCACTGATGTGCAGATCGTTTTTTACAAGCCTTAAAGGAGCAGCGTTGGGATGGTTCCACCATTTACCTCCAAACTCGATCTCAAGTTTCATAGACTTGAACAACATACTCTTGAGCAGGTTTATCACCAGCAGGAGATTTAGGAGGGGTCCTGAGTTTCTGTTAACAATCAAGTAGAACAAGGGCGAATCTTTGAGGGACTTTATAGGGAGATTCAGCAAAGAGCTCACTTCGGTGGAAGGATGTGAAGAGCGATTTTTAGTCACGGCTCTAATCGCCAGTCTCCCGAAAGGTTCAAGGATTCTCTTGTCAAAAGTCCTCCGACCAATATGCCTGAACTACTACTTAAGGCTCAAAAGTACATCACCTTGGAAAACGCAAGGTCCTCTTCAAAGGAAATTAAAGAATTGGCCAAGAAAGAGAAGCAACCCCTCGCAAGGTCAACTAGAGACGAGAAGAAAAGAGCTTGAAGTCCTAAGAGGTACGAACGGAAGGAATTGCCAAGCATCTCAAGGAAAATAGCCCCTATACACCTCTGAACGCACCACTAAGGCATATTCTCCACAAGATACAATCACGATAAGAGCTCAGATGACTGGAAATGATGAGGGGAGACCTTGGAAAAATGAATTAGAATAAATATTGTGATTTTCACATAAACCATGGCCATACCACAAATGAGTGTCGGATTCTGAAACAGGAAATTGAAAGCCTAATTCGTAAGGGGAAGCTATGGGAGTTCACCCAAACTACTCAAAGGATTGACGGCCAATCACATAAGGGCGAAAAGGACCAGTAGAGACCCATTCATAAGCAGCAAGGTCCCATGCCAAACAGACCAAATGACAAAGGTAGGGTATAACCTTAACACCACGTCATCTATGTCCTCCATGCAGACAGCTAGAGGAGTGGGATGTTGAATAGGGCTCGGAAGAGGTATGCTAGAGAGGCCAGGCGGCAGCCAGAGATCTTCAATATTGCTGCACTTGAGAAAAGGTATAAAGTGACCCCTACACTCCAATTTTCAGATCTGGAACTAGTAGGGGTACATTTCTCCCACAATGACTCACTCGTAATATCTCTTCAAATCTCAAACTTCTATATTAGGTGAATGCTTATTGATACTGGGAGTTCGGTAAATGGACTATTTACCCCTCATTTTCAAAAAATGAAGATAGATCTAAAAGAACTCCAACCCACTACAGTGGTGATGGCGGGCTTTAATGGTTATATCAACTCTCCACTTGGGACTATCAAACTCCTTATCACTATTTGAGAGTCCCAAGATCAAAAAACTATCTTGACCGAACCCATGGTCATTGACGTAATTTCTCCATACAATCTAATCCTCGGAAGACCTTGGATCCATGATCTCAATGTCATGACGTTCACTATGCATCAATGCTTAAAATTTATTCCGGGAAAAAAGGTGGTAACCATCAGAGGCTGCCAGCCTACGTTTAGGGAATGCCAAGCCATAGCTTTAAAGCCTAAAGCGGCAAAATAGCAACTACAGAAGTTCGCTAACTTTGTCAGAACTTCGAGCTCAGATCCGGACGAACCATGTCCAGAGGAGTTCGGGGACCCGCTCAGCCCAAGAGGAACAAGCAATTCGTTCCAACCCAAAAAAGAGATTCGAAAGATCCAAATTGATCCCCAAGACTCCAGTCGCGTTGTCCAGATAGGCTTAGCTCTAAGCCTAGAAGAAGCAAAAAATATAATACTTTCCTAAAAGACAATGCCTCAGGCTTTGCCTGGAGTGCAAAAGACATGAATGGCATTGATCCTAACTTTATCAGCCATAAACTTATGGTCAATCTATGCTATCCCCTAGTACGACAGAAGAGAAGAACGTTTGCACCACAACAACACAAAATAATCAATGAAGAAGTTAAGTAACTTCTGGAGGCTAGGATGATCAAGGAAGTCTACTATCCAAACTGATTGGCCAATAAAGTTTTGGCCAAAAAGAAGAATAGAAAGTGGAGGGTTTGTGTTGATTATATCGACCTCAACAAAGCACGCCCCAAAGACAACTTCCCAGTCCCTAGAATAAACCAACTAGTAGACGTAACTGCGAGGCATCAGCTCTTGAGTTTTATAGATGCATACTCGGGGTATAACCAAGTACAAATGTACCCCCATACCAAGAGAAGACGGCCTTCATGTTTGAAGGAGGAATTTACAGCTACAAAGTAATGCTTTTTGGGTTGAAGAATGTAAGAGCAACCTATCAAAGGCTGGTCAACAAGATTTCCGTCCTCAAATTGGTAGCACCATGGAGGTTTACATCGATGACATGCTCGTAAAAAGAACGAACCGAAATAATCACATCCAACATCTGGCTCAAACGTTAGAGATTTTGAACAAACATGGCATGAAATTGAACCCCACCAAATGTACCTTTGGCATAACAAAAGGGAAGTTCCTAGGGTACCTAGTCTCTCAACATGGAATAGAAGCTGAGTTATCTTAGATCAGAGCGTTACAAGAAATGAGCTCCCCTAGGACTAAGAGAAAGGTCTAGAGCTTAAATGGAAGGATTGCTGCTCTAAAGCGTTTTATCTCTAAATCAACCGACCGATGTTTGCCATTCTTCAAAGCACTCAAGGGAGACAAGTCCCTCAAATGGACCCCGAAATGCTAGCATGCTTTCCAAAAATTGAAAGATTACCTCGAGTCCCCAAAACTTTTGTCAAAATCGATTGTGGGCAAAAAATTATATCTTTATGTTGTAGTCTCAAATCATACAGTCAGCTCTATACTATTGAAGGAGCATAATGGAGTCCAGAGGCTAATCTTTTACGTTAGCAAAGCATTCGTGGGAGCAGAGTCTAGATATTTGGATCTAGAAAAGTTGGCCTATGCATTAATTATCTCAACTCGAAAGCTCAGACCTTACCTCCAAGCACATACTATAATTGTGCCTACCACATACCCTCTTTGGAGTGTGCTCTACAGACCAAAACTCTCTGGACGTTTGATGAAATGGTCAGTGGAATTAAGGGAGTTTGACATTCAGTATGAGCCTAGAACTACGATTAAAGCACAGGCTATGGCCGACTTTCTAGTTAAGTTCTCTGGAGTGCCGCAACAAAACAGCGAGCAACACCTATCTCAAATTTGGACCCTTCAAGTAGATGGATCTTCCACTGACACAGGTGCTGGTGTTGGAATACTCTTACAGACCCTAGAAGGAGATGTGCTAGAAAGGGTTGTATCCTTGGGTTTTCATGCATCTAACAACGAGGTAGAATATGAAGCATTAATTATTAGAATCAAAGTAGTCCTGAAGTGTGGAGCTCGAGACCTAGAAGCTTACTCTGACTCACAGTTGGTGGTTAGCCAAATATCCGGAGAATTCACTAAACAAATACAAATCAGGTCAGTTCGATACCTAATTATCAACAACAAGCTCTATTGAAGGTCATACACTTTACCTCTACTTCTATGTCTCACCTCGGAGGAAGCTCATTATGTGTTGAGAGAAATACATGAAGGGATTTGCGAAAATCACAATGGGGCAAGGAGCCTGTCCCACCGAGCTCTTACGTAGGGGTATTATTGGCCAACTATGCAGAAGGATGCTAAGGATGATATCAAGAAATGCGATAGATGTCAAAGGTTTGCACCCTACCGACATCAGCCTCAGCAACAGATGGTCCCAATTACAAGTCCATGGCTATTTGTTCAATGGAGAATGGATATCATTGGACCACTATCAAAGGCACCTCAAAATAAGAGGTTTCTCTTGGTAGCTGTAGACTACTTCACTAAATGGGTAGAAGCTAGCCAGAATAATCAAGTCCGAGGTAAGAAATTTCACCTAGAATGAGACAAGTGTGTAGGTTCAGAATACCTAGGGTACTGATTTCAGATAATGAAACTCAGTTCCAAGGTAGGATCTTCAAAAAATTTGGATTGACCCTAACATACTCCAGCACTTTTCATCTCCAGCGTACCCTCAAGCCAATAGTCAGACAAAGGTTACCGATAGGTCTGTCTTGGAAGCCCTCAAGAAGAGACTAGAGGAATCAAAAGCAAAATGGGTCGAATAGTTACCTGGGGTTCTTTGGGTTTACTAGACCACTAAAAGAACTCCCACCGAGGAAACGCCCTCCTTTCTTACGTTTGGAATCGGGGCCATCATACTTGTGGAAATTGGCCTACCCTCCCTCAAAATTGATATGTACCATTCGGATCAGAATGACAACCTACTTTCAAAATAATTGGATCTCTTGGAAGAAAAAAGAGAGAAAGCTCAGATCCGGATGGTTTCTTACAAACAGAGGATGTCAAAATATTTCAATTAAAAAACCAAGTCAGCTAATTTCTAGGTTGGGGATCTCGTACTCAGAAAAGTTTCTCCAAATACTAAGGAGCTTGGTTCAGGAAAGCTATCTCCCAATTGGGAGGGCCCTTACTAAGTAGTAAATCTTTGTTAGCTTTAAATTCCACGAAGCATTTAAGCTTTGAATGTTACAGCTCTAAATAATATCTTTGTTAGCTTTGAATTCCACGAAGCATTTAAGCTCTGGATGTTACAGCTCTGAATAATATCTTTGTTAACTTTAAATTTCACGAAGCATTTAAGCTCTAGATGTTATAGCTCTGAATAAAATCTTTGTTAGCTTTAAACTTCACGAAGTATTTAGGCTTTGGATGTTACAGCTTCGAATAAAAACTTTCTCAGCTCTAAATTCCACGAAGCATTTAAGCTCTAGATGTTACAACTACGAATAAGATCCTAGGCCAACTCTAAATTCCACGAAACATTCAAGCTCGAGATGTTAGAGCTTTGCGTAAACTTCGTTGGTTTTAAAATCCACTGGGGCTATCCACTTGGGATAACATAGGCTCTCTTCCAGATGTTGTTAAGTATAGAGAAAAAAACGATCATAAAAGGTGACAAGTGTTCCACAATTTCATAGCCAAGAAAATTAAGAAACCATAAGTATATATTAAGAGCATACATTTAAAGTCATTACAGAAATACTATTACAAAGAAAGTGTGACTAAGGATCAGTGGGGTAGCTGGGTCTTCAGAAACTTCATCATTTTCAAAATCCTCATTCTCAACGTCAAAAACCTCTATATGATCTAGAACCTCCGTATCGATCTCTAGGAAGGCTTTGGCCATTTTCTTGAGATAAAGATTGTAACCATTAGAGGCGAGCTTCCTCTCACGCTTTAAAATCTTATTTTTTTTGTTCATCAACCACTTCAACCATGGAAGCTTCTATCTCTGAATGATGCTTTGTTTCGGCCTTAGAAGCAACGGTCTCAACAACAAACATTTCTGATATGAGATCTGATATCTACCGCTTCAGGTCGGCAAATTCATTACCCAAAAAGGGTATCTCTGAGTCCCGAGCTAATACTACTGGAAGATTCAGTCAGCTACCCCCTAAGTTTGTTAGTCAAAGATCGGGAGGTTCCGAGTTCTATCTTGGCTTCTTCAAGTCTCTTCTTCAACTCCTCGACTTTATTAGTCACCTCGGTAGAACTCATAAGTTAGAGCTGAAGCTAAACCTCCAAGTCGCGAGACTCATACGTGATTACACCCAAAGTAGCTATAATGTGCAGGGCCTACAAAGTGAGGGTTGTTAGAACTATCAAAAGCTAAGGGTTAAAAAAAAAAAAAAAATTTTTTTGCCTTACCCCGCACAAAGAGATAAACCCTCCGTGGACGGATTGGGAAATGCTCAATTGAGCCAACTCCCCGGGGATCTTGTCCCAGCTTAAATCCCTTGCCATCCTCAAAAGATCCTTGATGGAGGGCAGTGGCGGATCATTCTCCCCCAAAGCTCGAGCCGAAGCCCCTCCTCTCTGCCCTAGAGTCGCCACCTCTTTTCCCCTCCTCCTTGACGGAGGATTAGAGGTCCTAGCCACATCGGAACCTCCAGTAGGTGGAGAGTTGGTAGATAAAATCGATATGGTAGAGCTTTAAGGCAATAAACATTGCCCTTTGTCATGGTCCTCTCTGAAGAAGAACCTTCTCCAATGGTCGTTCTCTTGGCCGAAACTGCAGATGTGGGTTCCCCCATTATTGCTCGCTTCTTCCCCAAAGGACAGAAGCCCAAAAGGACTTGTCTGCGAAGATCCATATCTAGAGATTGAATTAGGCCTGCTTTAACCAAATTTTCCATGCTCAAAACGGAATGATGGTGTCGTGATGTAAACTTCAAAATCCTCCTGAGCCTCTGTTATCTTTTGTTAGTCAGCTTGATATGACCCTTTGTATTCTAAGCTGAAAATAGGAAAGCATAAGAAGGAGGGTATAACAAAAAACAATGACATATATCTCACCAGCCCCGCCCGGGATTCGAGGTATCACCCCAAAGTCCAACTCGGTATGTTCAGCATCCTCTAGAGCTCCCTTTACAAACAAGTACCACTTATTCCATGTTTTGTTAGAAATGGATACTGAGGTAAAAGGTTTGAGCCGAGATGGGAAGGAAAGGTAATATAGTCCTTCATAATTCTTTTTAAGGTCCATATTGCACCTCGAAAGGTCAAGGTCAAGTTCAACTTTATTTTTTAAAGGCAATACTAGAAAGGCCATTAGTTGCCTCCACCCGTTAACATTCAGGTCGGCAAGGCAAATGCAATAGAAATAGAAAAATCATACAAGAAAGGGTGGAAAGGAAATCGAAAGCCAAATTTGAACCACTCCTTATATACACATATCTCCCTAGGTCCTGGGGTGTTTGGGCATTCAAAAGACTCAGGAACCCTATAGACCACGGTCTCAGCGATGTTATAAGTAATTTTCAAAACATCTAAACTCTCTAAAGTAAAATGGCTGATCTCAAGGTCTCTTAGCGTATCTTCAAACTCGATGTCACCAACTTCATCGGAATTGGATTCATTAGATTCTCCATTCCTCGCCAGTTCAATCGAGTTAGATACACTAACCCTAGGGTTTTCATCTCTTTGAGCAGACATGATAAATGAGAGAGAAAAAGAAAGAAAGGATTAAGTAAGATCTCTGACCAAATCAAGGTGTATCAGGCCAATAAAGGAGGCTGTCATCAAAAAATGAGAAACTTGATCGAGAAGCTTAACCAAGAAATCTTAATAAACCAAAAGTTCTTTTATGAACTAAAAAAATGTTTATATAAAAGACGAGATCGTTCATAAAACGTAATAATTGCTTAGGGATTCTGAAATGATGTTTGGCAATAAATGATTGAACGTTTTACGAAGCGATGGGATAGTTGAAGTCTCGAAAAATAAACCGATGGATCGAAGGCAACGGAGCTTTAAGCTTGGATCTCAAAACTTACCCAGATAATAACATCTAGAGCTTGAAGGGGGGGGGTAGCTGATATACCCAAAATTAACTCACAGTTTAAGAGTGACGCGTGATAACCATACCTGAAGAGATAACCTTCAGACCTCATGATCCAGTATTGAAGAATAAAGTATTCATAAATATATGGTAGTTGACTAAGTCAAAGAATCAAATCAAATTCCTACTTCCTTGGAAAGATCTCAACAACAAGATATTCATCATCAATAAAAAGAGTAAAACCTCAACCAGAAGGGCTACGCTTTCTCAAAACTTTATAATCACTCTCAGCAGTTCCTTGTACAAGCTACTAACTTGACCGTCGGAGAATTCTTCATCGGATCTCCATCGGTGATTTTCTAATCTCCTCTTTGCAGATACCTCAGAGAAAGGAATCCGGCAAAAGGGGGATTATTCAGGGCAGGCTCAATGGATAACGGGGATGGAATAGCGGTTGAGTGGTTAGGACACCCTATCTTTAGAGATAAAGAAGGACGTGAACACCGAAGACAGAGAGCGACATCATCATGTACATTTCTCAACAAGTCATTTTTAGCATTCACCCAAAAATTAATAATAGAAATAGTAATAAAGGACAACACTGATAAAATCAAATCATAAACCTCACGAAATTGGGAAGAAATCAGTTTTACCCATATTAGACCTGCTAGAAAAATGACCAATTCAAACTAGGGCATTTTTAAGTTAGGAGGGGGATGGGGGGCCTTTCTCAATATTCTTCATGACCTCTAAAACTCATCTTTCAAATTCCATTTAGGACACTGCTCTTCACTTAATTCAATCTTAATAACCAATTTTCTTTTGCTCAACTTCATATGACAACAATTCTTAAATATTAGAAATAGAAAGTGACAATAATTATAGATTCAAAATTGAAGATAGTAACTACAAAACACTCCCACCACAACATAGATTAACCATAGACCACTCTTCAATTCAGAATTGTAAAGAATTAAAACAGGTGAAAAAAAAGGAAAACAGCATCGTAAACCCAGCATTCACCACATTAAACCCTCCTCAAAGAGGGGAAAAAATGTAATAAAGAAACACTAAACATGAACTCCCCAAAAGAATAATTAACAAAAAATGATATATCTTACAACTAAAGCCAGAAAAGGTGCTAAATATAGTGTGAACTACTCTCTGTTAACGGTTTTTGATTAATAATCTGTCAGCAGTTAACCCTCTATTGCAGAGCTAGCATTCTGATTTGATGCCTTCCACTCTTAACAGCAATTCTCACCTTTTTCTGAGTCAGATCATAGAAACATCTAATTTGGCCAACCTCAGAATTTATCTTTTCGTGGGGTTGAAGGCGTCTGCTGATCCCACTCAAGGAGTCACCCAGCAAAGCTACAATTCCGTCATTTAGTGCCAGCTTGAAGTAAGAATTAAAAGCTTCTCAGCAAACACCTGTAATTAGAAGAAAATTTAAAAAAATAAAAGAGGAAAATTGAGTTCAGGTTTCTGAAAAGATTAAGTATTCATCCAGTAGTATTATTTGTATGTTAGTAGCTAGCAGTATTGCTATAAGTTTTAGTAATTCACACTGCATTTCAATGGATGAATAGAATAATAGCACTACTATATCTATCTGCAGATAATTTTACAAGAGCATGTTGTGTCTCAAATAGAAACCACCTGAAATCGTGTATTTAATCACTATAAACACTCGTCACACATTTAGACGTCCACCAAACAGCACTGGATGAAACAAACTTATTTAGACTTGGGTAAAACATAACGTGGCTGCATATTATTTGAGCACCTCCTTTGCATGCCAGTTTTCTCCAGACAATTTGTAAGGCCAAAAAGAAATTAAGGAGAATCAGACGATTGAAACCATCTGATCATCCTGACCTTTTGCTGAGGATTGTCTCACACTTATAAGGATGGACCAATAATTTGGGAATTCTAATTCTCATTTGTAACCAATGTGCACACCATGGAACTTTACCATCTTCATATGAGTTGTATTAGTTTAAACAAATGGAACCATTGATGCTTATAATAATTTTTTTTTTTGAAAGATGCTTCCATCAGAATGAAAGTATCTTACCTACTGCAATTCAAAAGGGGGCTTCAAGTGATTCATCCCAAACATCTGCACTGCCATTGGAGGCATCTTCAGCATCTTCTTCCATTGAAAGCCTAATATATTCCCTGTGTGCAAACCGATCCCACTCTGTCAAGGTTGGATTCTCACGTTCCTGTGCTCAACAATACAACAGCATTACAGTTGTTATCAACACTGATAAAACAGTTCCGCGGACGAAACATATTTTTAAAGTATGATCTAACAATGAAATAAAAATGTCTCATGTACCTGACGAATGAGGAATGGATCACGAGTTTCAAAGGCCATGAACTTGTTTAGGTTAAAGAGGATATTGAAAACGCTGCCTGACAGTTTACTACCTTTCAAGTCACGTAGTGTGAAGTAACTCTCATTCTGCAACCAAGAAAACTTGAAATGTCAGACATCAATATTATCTATGGAAAACACCAGCTAGCTTAGCTGATAAGGCATGGTGGTGGCAATACCACATGCTTTGTTCTCATCCCTTGAGAAGTAGAATACCATCTTCCCACTTGTATATCCCAAAATATACTCTCTGATTAGTGGTGGATCTGTGACAATATTTTAATGAACAATTTTTTTTTAATGGGCCACAAACAAGAGCTCGGTAGATGCTAGATACTTGTTTTATAGAACCAGTGTAAAGCAGAATTTTCAGAGTCATGGACCAAAAGAAGTGATCTCTAGGAAATACAGGCACCACCAGTATCCACCCTCCCCAACCCCCAAAATAAAAATAAAAATAAATACTAAATAAAAGACAAAAACAAAAACAAAGAAACCAGTTGTTAACAAATTACATCATCATCAATATATCTATCCCTGTTTCTCTCCTAAATAAAAAAGTTCTGCTTAATATACAGAAACACCTTTCTTAAATTTTCTTCTGAAAGTTTATGAATTGTATATACAGGAACACCTTTCTTAATTTTTCTTATGACAGTTTAGGAATTGCATATCTGAACACAAATTTACAATCTTATAGTCATATAACCTCTGCATAGTATGGCCAGTTATCACCAAATTGCAGAAGAAAAGAACTCAGAAAATATACAAGGCCAAAAGTTTATAATTAATTATAGTGGTCAATAGAGGCCATCCTCAAAATTATATCCAAACTCACCTAATATGAAAAAGAAGATGAAAAACAACTAAAAATTTAAGAAATAAAAGATAATATAGGCTAACCTCTGGTCCAATCATGTCAACTATTTGACACAAAATATCCTCAAAGAGTACGGGCTCTTGGGCCATGCATTCCATTCGGTGCAGCTGCTCCTCATAAAAAAATTGCATTTCATTCCTTGTCAGAACCCCATTTCCATCCAAATCTATGC
Organism: Nyssa sinensis; assembly: GCA_008638375.1. NCBI lineage: Eukaryota > Viridiplantae > Streptophyta > Magnoliopsida > Cornales > Nyssaceae > Nyssa > Nyssa sinensis. The sequence goes on along the minus strand of CM018041.1, from coordinate 29,452,955 downwards.
ACTTAAACCTGATCAAGGAAATTCAATGTCATGTGTAGCATATACAATTGACAACACAACAATAAATCATGTAAATATAAAACAAAAAGCTTTCTGAATGATTTCAACAATCAATTCTTCAATTCTCAGACAAGCAATATCAAATAAGCACAAGCAAATGAGAAAATACAACATTCTGAAAGCTAAGATCAACATTGACCATTAATTTGTCTTGATGACTCCTCATGAAAGGTGCCACCATTTTGAAGATGATGTGTTCCAAGTTAAACACTATTAGATACCAAAAACAATAATACACTATCAATCTGAATTTCGGTATGCAAGTTCCAAAACCTGGAGCAGGTTTGCTCTAGAACACTAAATCTAGTGATCGAAATAAGATCTCTCATATCTTCACTTAGCTAACTTTTCATAAAAGGAAAGATCAAAATAATGAATAGAAATCCCATGAAATATAGATCCGTTTGGGGGAAAAAACAAAGAAAGGGCAATTGCACATCAAGATCTGAGCATCTGTAGGATACTTTTAGTTCAGTGCTTTTGTATAATTAATTCCAACAAGACCAATTTTTTAAGTTGATTGACAACTTGTGAAATTAAATTTTTTATTAGTACAACCAGTGCAATTAATGACAATAATAATTTTCCTTGCTTATCTCAAGGTTAAAAGAAAACAACTGACAATTAAAAAATCTTCATCAGATTTCAGCTATGTCAAATACATAAACTTACACCCACTTTACTAGTTCCGCTTACCAAAACGATCTGCTTTCCAGTAAACATTGGTCTATCACCTAGAAGCATTCACTATCTGCCACATGTCTCATTAACTAGCTACCTAGACCCATCTTTAAAGAGTACATGTACTCTTTAAAATGAACCAATTAACTCTTTTCCCAGGAATTTGGTATTTAATGGTTTAGTTGTTTCTCTCATTATCAAACTGACTAGTTAAGTTCAAAATCTGCAACACACGTTGCTTTAAAATCAAACCAAGTTACTCCACTTCAGTAATTCAGTTGTTAATGCTTCCTTGTATATATCCTTATCAAAATGCAAGTTAACCTCAAAATCTGCAACGTGCATTTTCCTTGGTTTATAAAACCCAAAATTCTTGATGATCGCAAAACAGGCTTTTTTAATGCTTCTCATAAAACAACATTTACTGCAATCATTTTTTATTTTTTATTTTTTTGAATACAACATTGCAGTTGCTTCAACAACACCACAACCTTCTTACATGCTCTTTTTTCCCCTACTACCAGTTCAACTTCATCATCACCACCATTTCTCTACCCTACCACTCTCATAACCACCATGCCACCGCCATCCTCAACAACCCCACTTCTTCATCCTTCAAACAAAAATCTAGTATTCATCCAAAGCCAAAATGGGACCTTCTATATGTGTTCTTAATGGTTGCCCAAGGATCCAGATCATCTACACTCAGTACATAAAGATCAACCTCTTGACAAAAAGCTACCATGTGATGAGTTTTAGATTTTCCCTCAAAAGACTTGCTTCTGTGCAATGTCCACCTCTAATGAATGTGGTGATGTTTGTGGGGTACTGGAGACACCTAATGCCACATACCACCCATATAGCCAACTCACTGGCACCTTTTCAGCCATGTCAACGACAACCCCAGAAAGCAAGAGACACTGCATACCCTTCCAAACACGTGCCTGTTGCCCATATCATTGTTCAACTTGCCTGTGTGTTCTTCTTTGCCTTGCTGGCATTTTCAATGGCTATTTCTGCTCCAGATGGGTAAATTATTATTATATATATGTCAGCTACCACTAGTTAGAGGTTGTCGTTGACGAAATGGCAAAGTCTTGTTTACCTATATAGTGGCATAGGTTTGAGTCATGGAAATCAGCCTTTGCAAAATGTAGATAAGATTTCCTACCTCCACCTCTCCCAGACCTGGCTGAATGCGGGAGCCTTGTACATTTGGTACGGTCAACTAATCATGGACTTCTCAATATGAAGGACTTTGTTTATTTCTCAAGAAGAAGAAGGGAAGACGATGATCTTGGATTCTATTCCCTTTTTTTTTTGATAGGTAAGTGGCGGCCTTTAGGGTAGGAATTGAACATGGGGCCTTGGATATTATCATCTTGGATTCTTTTCCCTAGTCTCCTTGGCATCAGTTACAGTCATCTCTCTCTCTCTCTCTCTCTCTCTCTCTCTCTCTCTCTATACAGTTTGCTTCCATTTTCACTCTAACCTGGTCTCCTTAAAAGTCAAATATCCTGTGTAATACCTCCATCTCTAGAACCCTACTACATACGCACAATGTTTAAGTAGGTTTCGTCGGTTAAATCAATGGATCACTTTGACAATACAAGCATGCTAATTCTGCAGGGGATTTACATCAACAACCTAATACCAATTACATCAGAACTTGAAATTCAGTCATTGAAGAAATTGTTCTGTATGTAGTTCTAAGTGCATCAAGTTAGCCTACAGAAAGTTGAACTTTAGAGGTCTACTTCCTAACTCTTTTACCTGTAACTTCATCTCATGCTCTAGCCTATTCTTTAACGTGACTTTAAACATTTCCATCTACATGGTGTTATAATTAAGAAAGTCTACATATAGCAACCCACCATTCTTCTGATCTAGGGAAAATGACATAGAGAGGAAAAGAAGAGGAGAGGAATGGTGGTTGGAGTCTATGAAGCACTGACACTATTTTGGCTCCCGTATCAGTGTCAAATATGTCTAGAGCATGGACATGTGTCAAACACGCTAAAAAGTGTCCAATTGTTTTTATTTTTTTGAATTTTGGATACGTCCGGGACACATACTTTACAAACACGCTATGACACATTTTGGACACGTTAGGGACACATTTTGGACAAATATTTTGGATTTTTTTCTCTTTTATGTTCAGGGTATTTCACTCGTTTTCTTCTCTTCTCTATTTTTTTTTTTTTTTGGGATTATATATACATACATGCATATATATGTTATATTTAGTAGTTAGCAAATTTGTTTCGGAACTTGGATAATGAAAGTTGATGATGAAATAAATAATTTCTTGAGTTTTTATTTAATGGCTTTATTATTTTGATATCTTAAGAATATTGATGTGATTTGTGTTTTTTTATACCAATTTTGATTGAAGTAATGTTAGGTTTTTATTATATTGTCATATAAAATATATACATATATATAACCTATCAGTGACATCCATGAACTACTTTTGTCATTTTTGCGTGTCTGTGTCGTGTCGTGTCGTGTCGTGTGGTGTCCATAACCCATGTCCGTGCTTCTTAGGATGAAGTTCTTAAGTTGTTTGGTAGAAAGGAAACAAGGGAATGCTTTTCCCTTTAAGCCTATCATATTCTTTTTATGCACTTTTGGGTGAAAGCGCAGCAGTCAAAGTAGCCTCTTTTAAAAGAAATACCTAAACAACACCCTTCCTTTAATATGCAGGGACATAATATCAAAAAATGTAACACCTTGCCAATTCCTTCCCTCTTGATCAACCAAACAAAGGGAGAGAAGGACATCTTATTTTATATAAGAATCCTTCTCCATCCCTCCTACCTTCTCTCATGTTTTTTCAAGCCTCTTACCAAATGAAGCATTGGAACTCGACTCATCTTGATCACAAGTACTGTCTTCAAAAGGCAATTGATAGCAAAGCACCCATAGCCTTGTTCCAATGTTTCATTCCTATCTTCTTCAAGTTGGCTTTGTACGTTGTGAAACATACCATTCCATGTTTGTCTGAAACACTCTTAACAATCTCATATTGCTCTTCTTTGATAATGATGTCATTTTTATCGGGATTGTTCATTCTAGTGTCTAGTCATAAAATTCATAAAGGACATTGTAGAGCATTCTTACATCATCAATGCCCAATACATACAAAAGAGTCACCGTATACCCAATTAAGCTTCTAAAATTAGTTGCCATGGCAGGCCCTAAGCCCTGTTGGACAGAAGCAACTAACCCCAAACTTTACGAATATTGACAATACCCTCATTTGATCTGGCAAGATTATAAAAATTTCATTGGCACCTTTTACAATACCTTGCATTTCTACAGTGCACATTGTTCTTCTACTTAAATCTAGTTGTCAATTTATGAATAAGTCACCATTTCAAAACATTAAGCTGTAAAATGGATCATGTTACTTCAAGGGTGCAGCTCTAATTACCACCTTAGCTATTGCAATATATAGCACTCCACAACCAGGTTGTGCCAATTCTTATGGTCCCAATATGAAGTCAAGGGAAAAAAAGAAGCAAGCTCAAACTCCTGGGTGTCACAGCCTCAAAAATGCCATGGCTCTCTTGATTATTTTATGATCTACTTATCTTCAACTCTTCAGTTCCCTTAAATGCTCCACAGTGACAATATTAGCACTCCTCAATTGTCGCCAATTCGGTCCTCTATTCTTGATAATATATATAAAGTTGAACTGTGTCGTTTGTGTGAGTTAGGGTTTGTGAAAGAGGAGGAAAAAGAAACAGAAAAGAGAGAAGATTTACATGATAGGCAGTAATGTCTTTTAGATTCCTACACCCTCCATGTATTTATATTATTAAAATAGCAAAAACTAATACAAAACAAAAAAAACTTCGGAATATTATAACATAATAACCCAAATATTTTACCATCCTAAATATTCTAACACTCCCCCTCAAGTTGGAGCATATATCTCTCACACCAAACTTGCGTATAACTCGACGAAAGATATGACTACTAAGTCCTTTAGTGAACACATCAGCTAACGGATCTTCCAATTTTACAAAGGGCATCCAAATTAAGCCTTCACTTAGCTTTTCCTTCATGAAATGCATGTTAATCTGTGTGCTTTGTCAGATCATGTTGAACTAGATTGTGAGCAATATTAATAGCTGAAATGTTATCATAATACAATCTTATACACCTATTATTACTAAACCCAAGATCCATCATCAGTGTCTGTAACCAAATAAGCACACATACCCGATGTGCTATGGCTCCATACTGTAGCACTAGATATCAAAACTACTATTTCCTTTTGCTCCGCTGAGTAACCAAATTTCCACCAATGAGAGTACAATATCTTGAGGTAGATCACCTATCCTCAATCAAACCTCTCAATCTGCATCTTCAAGTTCTAGATGACTGATTATTAAAATAAAATTCCTTTGTCAGAACCTGATTTTAAATACCCTCGAAATCCAATAAACAAAATGAGAAGTACTAGGAAACTGACAACTCTAACAAAAGAAGCGAATATCTGTTAAATATATCAATCTTTGCACAAGTGTCTGATATCTCCCTTTGTCTACTTAAGCACCATTCCCACTCTTAAGACGATGATTGGTCTCAATGGGTGAGTCTTCTCATTTACACCTAAGCATACCAATCTTGTTGAAATAATCACAATTTTACAACAAATTCAATCCAATAAAGGTAAGTTTCAATCTTGTATTGTGGGTGGAAAGAAAGTGAAATAGAAAAAGAAAAGGCTTCGAGGATCTAGTTTCCACCGGTTTATCCTTTGTAGGTTCTTGGGGTGAAACCTTTAGATCTTTGGATATTATGCGCGAATTTACTCTTTTCCTTTGGTGGTGTACAGTTGTGGTTTTGGAATCAATCTTTCTAGAGTAGCGTAGTCTCCCGACCGAAATCAACAATTTACATAGGGAAAGATCTCTTCAATAGAATAGATCCGAAGGGACCATTTCTCGTCGTAAGTCTATGATGTATTTTATATGGGAGATGAAAATACCTATATCCGGTCTAGCAACCTCAATTCCAAGAAAGCAACGAAGATTTCCCATATCCTTTTTTTTTATAAGTAGATTTCTCAAATCTTTAATCTCAAATTGCTTCGCCAAACGGGCCTTTAATTTGTCCACTTCATCTATATCATTGCCAATCACAACTATGTCATCCACATATGTTATCAAAGCTATAATCTTCGTGTCCCTCATCTTAATGAACAAAGTGTGAATGCATTACTCTGTTTGTACCCAAACTCTATCATGGCCTTAACGAATCTGTCAAACCAAGCTCTTGGTGACTTTTTAACCCATGCAAGGCTTTTCTTACATAAGTTCTCCTCCGTGACTTGAGAAAGAAAAAAAATGATATCTCCATATAAACTTCCTCCTCAAGATCTACGTGAAGAAATGCATTCTTAACATTCAAGTGATGTAACATCCACCCCAGACTAGCTGCATAGGATAGAAGAGATCAAACAAAATTCATTTTCACCACAAGTACAAGTGTCTCCTGATAATTTATGTCATAAGTATGAATAAACATCTTCGCCACTAGTCTAGCTTTATATACATGTCGCTTGTTTCATTAGCCTTTTTCTTGATTGTGTACATTAGTGTTACCTGGAACATAGATCATTATGGTACATGGAACGAGTGTCGAAACGTAGGTCATCAATTGTTATGTAACAAGGTACATTGAGGATAGGCTTCTTCAGATTGCTTTGTCGGAATGAAATACATTTACACAGAATGTAAAACATTTCCTCGATCATATTTGTAATAATATAGATATATGTATACCGACAAAATTTTAACTCATAATAAAAAAAAAGCTCATAAAGTTTTGTGATTTGTCAATATCACATACATATTTTGTCAGTTGTATTATTATCAGTATTCTTATAATTTTTAAATAATATGCAAGGCTCTCATGGGGTGGAACTCCAAAGTAAAATTTTATTTGATGTATTAGTCTAGACCACATTTACCACTAATCATAAACCAAGCATGTTAAAAATAATATTTACAATATGAGGCAATTAATTTATAGGTAGTTGTGCACGAATAGTCATGTATAGCACACACTAGATTAAAATCTTATTTTAAACTGAGTAAAAAGTAAATGGATTCCAAAATTGTTTCTTATTCCCCAAATCTATCTTAGCAAAACCACTGACCTTTGATTTCCATCTATTCCCCAAATTTATCTCAAACGTTACTCCCTAAATTCTCCTCCCATGTCTCTTTCAAAAGATAATTCTTATGGTTGCATAGTTTGTGTTGGGTCATTTGATATTTTAGATCGAAACACCAATTCTTGTGTTCCGAATTGCGAATAACCTAAAATTAGGATCGTGTGATCCACGATTGTGGTATCTATGGTGTACACCCATTTGCAACTCCCAAGTCTCATTTTTCTCAAGAGCTCTCATTTCTTCTATCATGGCTTCTTTAAATTTAGGATTTGCAAGAGCATCTTTCCACTCCTGCAAAAGGGACACACAAGACAAAGAAGATATAAAAGCACAATAGGAAAAAGATAAAGAGTGATAAGAATCGAAATTTGAAATAGGATGACCTAACCCTCTTTCTAATAGCAATGGAAATATCATTATCATCAATAACAAGATTATCAACACTAAATGGTAATGTTTGGAAAATTTGCAATGTGATTTCCTTTGTGGAGGCTTAAGGAGGAAAGGAAGATGCATTCAATTAGGAGGGATAGGTGAAGACATCAAGGATGGCAAGGGGTTTTGGTATTTAGTCAATGAAATTCTTCAATATGGCCCTCTTAGGCAAATGATTTTTGGTAGTTTGCTAAGGAGGAGGATGCTCTTTGGAGGAAGGTAATAGAGACTAAATATGGTTGTGAAGATTTAGAGTGGTTCTCTAAGGAAATAGTGGAGCCTTATGGAAGTGGATTGTGGAGATCCATTAGCAAAGGTAGGGAAGATTTTGCAAGTTTAGTCATTATAAGGTGGGATGGGGTTCAAGGGTAAGGTTTTGGAAGGATGCTTGAAGTGGGGATATACTGTTGAAGGACCAATTGGGGCAGCTTTTCAGTATTGCATCTAATCCCGAGGGAAGATTTTGCAAGTTTAGTCATTATAAGGTGGGATGGGGTTCAAGGGTAAGGTTTTGGAAGGATGCTTGAAGTGGGGATATACTGTTGAAGGACCAATTGGGGCAGCTTTTCAGTATTGCATCTAATCCCGATGCTTTGGTTGAAGATTGTATTTCTTACAATGGAGGTGCTCTAATGTGGTCTTCCTGCTTTAGGAGAAATCTTAAGGATTGGCAGCCAGCTAAGAAGCACGGACATGGGACACAAATCCAACATGAGACGAACACGTCGACAGGTGATTTTTCAAAAAAGTAAAGCACAGACACGTCGGGGATACATTGAATAAAATAATTTTTTATTTTTATATATATAATCAAATTCTCTCCTTATATTAATCAAATTGGGTATAAAAAATCAACAAAACATAAGAGATCAATTATCAATTTGTCAATTCTAATTACTAATCACTCAAAGCTTTTAACGTTCCAATATGATGATTATCATTCAATGCAACATCTACACAAGTAACACAATTCCAACATGAAGTATCATAAAGTGATGAAAATAAAGTACAAAATATTTCAATAATGCCTAGATTATAGATAACATAACAAAAAAGTTTCATGTTCTAGGTCTTTTCTCTTTTCAGAGAGCAGTTAGTTGTTAATGAAATTGAAAAAAAAAAAAAAAAAGTTGTTTAGAAAAATGAGAGAAAGAGAAGAGACCGGAAAAATAAAAATATCAGAACAACAATTTTGCAACCAAATAGAAACCGCAACTAGGAGCACAACATTAACCAAATACCATCTTTAATAGAAGTTATGAGAGAAACTGAGAAAAAACAAAAAAAATAAAAAAAGAGAAAAATAAAAATTTCGGGTTTGGGGTTATTTTACTGAAATTAAAAAGTTAAAATTATAAATAGACCCCTCCACTTTTTTAATATTAAAAATAAAACCTCATATTTTAAAAACAATTAAAAATTTGACTTGCAATGTGTCCAAACGTATCTCAGCGTGTCCAGACGTATCTCAGCGTGTCTTGGACATGTCCCAGCATGTCGGAAATTAAAAGAAATTCAGGACACTCTTTTGGGCATGTCAGACACGTGTCAGGGACGTGTCGGAACATGTACATGTCCTAGACAAGTCCAACATTGGTATGTTAGCAAAATTTGAGTGTCCGTGCTTCATAGGTAGCCAGGAGATGTGGTGAGATCATTGGAAATATTGAATTGCTTCTCCATAAGGAGTGATAAGGAGGGCGAGATATTTTGGACCTTGAACCACTAAAGGACATTTTCAGTTCATTCTTACAATGGTGCCTTCGTTGGGGAAGGGAGTAAGGAGTTCATTTTGAAGATAATATAAACATCCAAGGTGCCCATCAAAGGTGACTTTTTTGTATGTGTAGTAGTGTGGGAAGCAGTTCTAACCTCAAATAACTTACAAAGGAGGGGATTTCTCTCACCTATTAGGTGTTCATTATGTAAAGAGGAGGCCAAAACGGCTAATCATCTCTTTCTTCATTTTTAGGTGGCTTAGGATGCTTGGAGTCTCATCTTCTCTCTTTTGTTTGCATGTGGGTTATGCTAGCTTCGGTCCGAGGACTGCCTTTCAGCCGAGGGAGGTTGTAGGGCGAGGAAAAATTTGAAGAAGACTTGGCGTATGGTTCTGTTATGTCTTTTATAGTGTATTTGGAGGGAGAGGAATTCAATAGTTTTTGAGGGGAAAGTGATTTCCGCTAGTAAGTTTAAGGATAATGTTTTGAGGTTGCTTCACTGTTAGATTGAGGAAGCATATTCTTTGTATGTTTTTTCCTTCATTGATTTTTTGGGGGAATTAAGACTTTAGTTTTTGTGTTGTTCAATTACACTTTACCTATCCAAGAAAAAACCATTGAATGGTGTAATAGGAGAGGTATAGTCCATGGTGTTAAATAACGGCCGTTACGTATCAGTTTTTTGACCCTCCGATACCGATACTGGCCGATATATCGATGTTACTAAAATTTATAGCTGTATCAGCCGATACCATTACGTATCGGCCATTATGGCCGTTACAGAACTATTATAGCCATTACAAGACTATTACATCTATTTTATATTGTTTTTTTCAATTTTTTTTTCCTTATTGTTTTTTCACTACAAAATTTTTTTGATTTCTATTTTTATAACATTTATATACAAGAGAGATAATAAAATAATCTAAAAAAAATGAAATGGGTTACCAAAACATTCGGGTCAATACGAACTTGAAAAAGCCTCTTGGCCTCAAAATTTTTAAATTTTTTTTTATTTCATAACCATTCAACTAAATTGATTTTCATGCTTATAATTATTTTTTGTAATGTTACACAAATTAAATGATATTTCTTATTAGTTTAACTTTAAAATATTCATATAAAATAATAAAATATATTCTTAAGTGTTATTTATAAAAAAAATATTTTTTTAGGTGTTAAAAAATTAAAAATTAATAGTAAAAATGATTAAAATGTGATAATTGTAACCAAGATATGTGTATCAATGACTTTTAAGAGATTTGCTAGTGTTTGAAAAAAATTCACGATTGCGATTTCCGTTACAAATGTTCTGATACTTCCGATACCGTTACACCGCGATCGCGACCGATTCGTATCCCGCGACCGCAATTTAAATCCATGGTATAGTCAGAGAGTTACCATCTGATGAGGACGATACGAGGAGAGGTGGAAGTTGGATAGTGAGACTGCAACTAACTTGGGGACACAGAGGTGGTGATCTGCTCTTGGCATTTGGTATGCTTTCAAGTTCGAGTATATTTCTTCAAACCTTCTCAATCCAATCTACCACAAGTAGCTTACTTCTCAATATTGGAAGTAATCTGCTCCTCCAAAATAGAAACCCCTTCTCTGAGTGATTAATAGGTAGATGAGTTAAAATGTGTCTTTTGTAAGTTTTCTAGGGTTTGCAAGAAAATAAAAGGAAAGACAAGAAGAGAAAAAAAAATTTGATATATAAGAGGGTAGAATAATCGTAACTCCTACGCCTCTCTAGTTTATATTATTAAGTATGAAAAAATTACAGGAATGCCATTATTAAAATATTCCTAATGCTCTAGCACTCCCCCTCAAGATGTTGCATAGATATTACACAAACATAGCTTGCACAAAATACTATGAAAAACCTAACTAGACACTCCTTTAGTTAAAATATCAGCTAATTGTTGTCTAGTTTTTCACAAATGGAGTACAAATAACACCAAAGTTCTACTTCTCTTTAATGAAATGCCTATCCACTTCACTATGCTTGGTTCGATCGTGTTGAACCAGATTCTAAGCAATGTTAATAGCCGCTTTGTTGTCACAATAAAGTCTCACTGGATCACTAGAATCAAAACCAAGCACTTTTATCATAACCATTAGCCACAAAAGCTCACCACCCATGTGCCATAGCTTTAAACTCAGCCTCAGCACTAGATATAGCAACAACTGACTACTTCTTACTACGCCAACTCACTAAGTTGCCTCCAACAAAAGTACAGTACCGAAATGTGCATCTTTAATCATGAACTGACCTTGCCCAATCTGCATCTGTATGACTCTAACTCCAAGTGATTATGTTTAGAAAATAATTGACCTTTCTTGAGGTGGAAACTTCAACTACCAAAGAATTCTGAAAACTACTTCTAAATGAGAAGACCGAGGAGAGTGCATGAATTGACTTACCACACTCGTAGCATCGGCAATATATGACAGGATATGTGAAAGATAAATAATTTTACCTACAAGTCTCTAGTACTTGCCTATATCAACAGTTGTATCATCACTATCTACATCAAGCATGTGATTTGGCTCAATCAGAGCATCACAAGGCTTGCAGCCAGGCATTCAAGTCTCCTCTAGCAAATCCAACACATACTTCCGTTGAAAAATAAATATTCCGTTCTTAGATTTTGCGACTCTATTCCAAGAAAATATCTTAAGTCACCCAAATCCCTTATCTCGAACTCCTTAGCCAACAAAGACTTCAAAGCCTGCACTTCTACAACATCATTTCCGGTTATTACCATTTCATCCACTTAGACTATTAAGTACAGTAATCTTTTCTTGGTTATGTCTAATGAAGAGGGTGTGATCAACCTGACCTTGCTTATAACCATACTTCTACATAGCTCCACTGAATCTTTCAAACCAGGCTTTAGGAGATTGCTTTAAGCCATAAAGATCCTTTTTCAGCTTACAAACTTCCCTTAGACGTAGATGGAAAACCAAGAGGAACATCCATATACACTTCCTCTTCCAAATCACCATGAAGAAAGCATTCTTCAGATCTAGTTGCTAAAGAGACAATCCTAAATTAGCTACCAAGGAGAACAACACTCTAGTGGAATTCATCTTAACCACTGGAGCAAAAGTTTCTTGGTATTCAAAGTCATAGGCTTAAGTGAAACCTTTGGCCACCAATCTAGCTTTATACCTTTCCACTAATTTGTCTACCTTATGTTTTATAGTTAATAAGCAGTTACACCCAACAGTCCTTTTCCCTTTGGGAAGTCACAAGTTCCCATGTGCCATTTTTCTAGAGTGTTCTCAATTTTTTTTACCATAACTGCCTTCCACTTAGGATTGGACAAGGCATCTCTCCAACTCCGAGGAACATATACAGGAGACAAAGAGGAGATAAAAGCACGACCGGAAGGTGAAAGTGATTGATAAGACAAAGTTGGAGATAGGATGTTGAAAGCAAGAACGAACTCCTTTACAAACTACAATAGGAAGGTCAGTATCATCTAAAATAGGAGTGTTAGGAGCAACAAAAGACTAGGAATCATTATGTAGATTTGAAGAATCCAACTTACAATTAGTATAAGAAGGTTCAATGATCTCTTTCTTTTTCCTTCTTGAGTAGGTCAATAGCTCCTTAGTACTTGCACCTTGTTTTCTCCTTGTCCAACTCAAACTGAAAATTCAAATTGAGGAATAGGTTGGGGAGTCAAAGACGAAGAGTAAGGAGAAGACAACTATTCACTACTGCTTTCCCCTAAGAGTAGTCTGTGAACTAGGAAAGTAAGAGGTAGACTAAAAAAATGACATCCATGGTAGCAAAGTGTCGCCTAGTGGGGGGATGATAGCACCGATACTCCTTTTGAGTGGCAGAATAACCAAAGAAGACACATTTCAAAGCCTTGGGATCCAATTTGTCCCTAGATGAACCATGGATATGAATAAAGAAAACACAACCAAACACACGAGGAGAAATCAGAAACACAAAAGATGAAACACAACTAGAGATCTAAAATTCAGCACCAAAGAAGGGATTTGATTTATGAGGTAGGTTGTTGTAAGAAAAGCATCCCCCAATAAGTCTTGGGAACTTATATAGTAAACAAATAAGCCCTTGCAATTTCCAACAATGACGATTTTTACACTCGGCCACCCCATTTTGCTAGAGAATGCTAACACAAGTATTCTGATAAATAATGCCATGCATAGTGAGATACAAATTAAATGCACCATCAATATATTCAACCCCCCCCTTCCAATTTGGCATCAAATTGGGTAGAAACCATGCTATAAAAATTTTAAAACAACTGAAAACGTCACTTTTCTCACGTAATCAATACACCCAAGTAACACGATCGCAGTGGTAGTGAGAGTGGGGGTCTATATCTCTTGGATTTTACTACTTCTTGATCTATTGGGAGAAGACAGGCTTTCTCGTCCACAAGTTGTGGAGTTATTTCTTTAGTTGATCAACTTGTTCGATGGCATCAACATCTTTCACGATCCTTATTTTTCATTATTGCATAAATTGTTTCCAGTTTAATTTTCTGAGTCAAGTGTTTCTCAATTTAATTGCGAAGTGTGTGAACTTGCCAAACATAGTTGTGTTTCTTTTCCTCCTAGTTCGAATAAACACACTTCACCTTTGCCATTGTTCATTCTATTGTAGGGGCTCCTTATCGTTTCACTACTTTCTTCGGTTATTGGTGGTTTGTTACCTTTATTGATGATTATTCTCATTTACGTAATCAATACACCCAAGTAACACGAGAATAATCATCAATAAAGGTAACGAACCACCAATAACCAAAGAAAGTAGTGAAACGATAAGGACCCCCTACAATAGAATGAACAATGGCAAAGGTGAAGTGTGTTTATTCGAACTAGGAGGAAAAGAAACACAACTATGTTTGGCAAGTTCACACACTTCGCAATTAAATTGAGAAACACTTGACTTAGAAACTTAAACTGGAAACAATTTGTGCAATAATGAAAAATAAGGATCGTGAAAGATGTTGATGCCATCAAACAAGTTGATCAACTAAAGAAATAACTCCACAACTTGTGGACGAGAAAACCTGTCTTCGCCCAATAGATCAAGAAGTAGTAAAATCCAAGAGGTATAGACCACCACTCTCACTACCACTGCGAATCATTTTCTTCGTTTCTAAGTCCTAAAAAATAAAATTGGTAGGAAAAAAAAGTCATGCTACAATTTAATGATTTGGTTATACTACTAACAAAGAGAAGATTAGTAGAAAAATTAGGGACATGTAAAACATATGAGTGATCGATAAAGAAATTAAAATGGAATCTTTACTAGATATAAAAGATAAGGAGCCATCCACTATCCCAACCTCTTTCCTACCAGATTAGGTATTATAAGATGAAAAAAGATTTGATAAACCAATCATGTGATTCGATGCTCTTGAATCAATGATCCAAGAGGGACAAGTGGATAAGAGAGAAGCACTATATGCCCGCATAAATACCTGAGTAGGCAAAACTAGAGGTAGCAGTGGCAATAGATGAGGACTCCAACTGAGACATAAGATGTCAGAGAGACTCGATCTCCTCCCACAAAAGAACTAGGGCAGCTCAAACTGAAGCCGAAGTTAGTCAAAGTAGTGGCTGGAGAATCTACCAAGGTAAGATGAGCATGGGACCTAGTCACACCTCCAATGCGTCCCCTTCTACCTCGTGTAGGCCGACCATGAAGTTTCCAACAACTCTCCATTGTATGTCTCATCTTTCCACAATAATCACAAACAAGCTTCTCTTTGCCATAAGGAAAAAAGCCAACAAGCTAGACACTTTTTCTCCTATTTCAACCAAAAAAACAACTCAAATGATAATGGTTCAATCCAAAAGGACCTCCATAGTTCTAGACACACACCTCAGGATCGGATTGAAGCATCAAAACCTACGAAGCACGGACGCTCTATTTTGGTTCACGTGTCCGTGTCGGATATCGACACTCTCGAATACTTCCTGGACACGTTTCGAATACTTAAATCATGGATGTTAATGATTAAATGAAGTTGTTCTTTAATTTTTATTTAATAGCTTTGTTATTTTAATATCTTAATAATATTTTTGTGATTTTTGTGTTTTTATACCAATTTTAATTACAACAACATTAGGTCTTTATTATATGATCATATAAAAAATATAAAAAATTCATATATATTCAACGTGTCCCTGACGTGTCCATATCCTACTTTTTTGAAAAATAACGTGTCTGCGTATCCGTGTCGCGTCGTATCCATGTCTCGTGTCCCGTGTCCGTATCCGTGCTTCTTAGATCAAAACTAACATTAAAATCCCAACAGAGCATATCAAAAAAATGCATCCCTTTCTTCCGAAAATCATTTGAAAATAAAATAAAAAATAAAAAAAACACATTAGCCTCAAAATTTGAGGAAAAATATCATTGAGATCCAACATGCAACGACGACCCAACCAGTGGCTTTCCTTTGCCCAAAAATGCTAACGTCAACATGACGCCATCATCCATATGATGATGTCAATACCAGTTCCATCTCCCCTTGTGCTCATATATCTTTTGTTAAGATGATGTCAACAGCTGTTTCATCTCCCTTTGTGCCCTGATACCTTTGGTTGTGTTTTGGACGATTTCTTCGCTTCGATTGGAGCTATGGTACCAAGTTGAAATGTGTCTTCTAGGGTTTGCAATAAAAGAAATGGAAAGAGGAGAGAAAAAAAATGTTTTGACAAATAAGAGGGTAGAGTAATTGTAACTCCTACACCTCTCTAGTTTATATTATTAAGTATGAAAAAATTACAAGAATGTCATTATTAAATATTCCTAGTACTCTAACAAGACAGACATTTGGATGTAGAAACTCAAACTCCATCTCCATCTCTTCCTTTTCTACAAAATCGCATTTCTCCCCTTTAAGAGATGGAGAAGAAGGAAAAAACGCCGCCAAATCATGAAATGTCACATCTATACTGATAAATAGTTTCTTGGATTAAGGATGATAACATTTGTAACCCTTTTGAGTAGTTGACTAGCTATTGTATATACAACGGATAGTCTTTGGATCGATTTTTCCTCTTGAAGGTGGGTCATGACAAAGCAGAAACAACCAAAAACACAAGGATGAATGCTATGATCCAGAAAAGTTCTATGAAGAAGCTCTAGTGGGATTTAGAAGTCCAAACTCTACAAGGGCATCCTATTAATAAGATAGGGCACTATAAGAACAACATCACTCCAAAAAGACTTTGAAACATTCATAATGAACATTAAAGAACGGACAACTTCAAGGATATGTCAATTTTGCCATTCAACAACAACATTCTACTGAGGGGTATCCACACAACTCATTTGGTGAAGAATCCCACAATTAGCAAGATAAGTAAGAAATTCTCCCATTAACATACTATGTTTTATTATTATTGCAAATGACACATGTTTGTATTAAACTATGTGCTTACCATCGGTGAAAAACACGAAAACAAGAGAAAACTTCATTTTTATGTCTCAATAAATAAACCCAAGTAACATAAGAGATCAATAAAAGCGACAAACAAGTGATAACCAGATAAAGTAACAATTGAATATGGTCCCAACACATCAAAATTAATAACCATGAATGGAGGAGTGCTCTAATTATTAATACTAGGATAAGAGTTTTGTTTGTGCTAGGCAAAATCACAAGAACAACAAACAAACTAATTTTGAGTACATTGCTTAACTACCAAAGAAAAAAGCTTTCCTAAAATACCAAAAGACAAATGAACCAAACGATTGTGCCATCAATGCAGTTCCTAAAATGCATGATTATCATTTGCTGGAAGAAGCTTGCCACCATGTGCCCTACCACTGCAAATCATTTTCCTAGTCTCCAACTCTTGAAAAATATAATGGGTAGGGGAAAATGTTATAGAACAATTTAAAGATTTTGTAAGACAACTGAAAGACAGAAGGTTCGTAGAAAATTTTGGAACATGGAACTGAGAGAAGAAACAAAGACAAAAAACATTGAATGAAACACTCCCCTAAAACAAAAGATAAAGTCTCATCTGGTACTCAAACTTTATTCTTACTTGAACATGTAGAGTATAAAAAAGAGGTTCGAGGAACTTATCATATAATCAGTGGAACCAAAGTCGATAATCTAAGGATGAGAAGAGAAGGAGCTAAGAGCACTTGCAAATGTACCTGTATGAACAAAATTAGAAGAAGCGGAGGTAGATGTTGAAGAAGAACTATACATGTGGGCCATCAATTGCCCAAAGAGTCAGAAGTTCTTCCCTAGAAAGAGTAACAATTCATTTGGAAGGAAGCACAGACTCAAAAATCTCAATTATATGAGCATGAGACTTCACAAGCCCAAGTCAGTCACCACCACATCCTTGAGCTAGTCAACCACAAAGTTTGCAACGGTAGTCTCTAGTATACTTCGTTTAGCCATAGTAATCAGACTTCAGCTGATCCTTCTTAGAAATCTTGTTCTTCTTGTCCACTCTAGACTGTGGGAGTCTAATGTTTTGTTGGAAGTAGCTGCCAATACTAACCTATCCCAAATGGGAGTATGATGTATAGCACTCCTACTCTTCTCGTTGCAAGCTTGCAGATGAGCATATGCCTATCGAGGAGTAAGAAAAGGGTCACAACCGAGTAAAGAACTAATAATAGTCAGGATCGAGTCTAGAAAGAAAATCATAGACATGCTCTTTCGCTATTATCTTATGAAATGCTCCTCCTCTATCAGCTTATGAAATTTGATACTGCATCTTGCACAATCAAACTAGAAGTCATGATAATTGTCCAACTCTTGCCACATGCTATTAAGCTTAGCATAATACTCTGTGATGGTCATACCTTCTACTTGGTCTTAAACTTTTTTCTGAAGCTCGCGGATTTAGGCATCACCCCCAAACTGCGAGTATGTTTGTCCAGCAGCTGTTCATACAGTATGGGCTATATCAAGAAACAGGTAACCACGACTAATCTGTGGTTGCCTGGAATTAAGCAACCAGGACATTAACATTTTCAAAAATTAACTGATGATAGGTGACATCTATGACCATGGGCTTCTCAGCATCCCCATTGAAAAATGCATTTAATCCATAGGCTTAGATTGACAATACACAACCGTGTCCAGGCGAGATAATTAATACCATCTAAATTGACAGGAACTAATTTGAATTGAGGGATTGTCACTCAGAACCCCTATGACTCGTACTTTTTTCGTCGCCGCCTATAGAACCTGAATGCAACAAAGCAACTAACACAACACTTCAAAAATCAAAACCAAGATACCAGACAAAGGGCAGAAAATAACAGACAAAGGTGAACAGTAAGCATGCACCAAACAGAGGACTACAAACATCCTTAAAAAAAAGGGTTGAATAGTAGCCAAACCACCAAACCATGGCCAAAACAACAGCCACGCACCAAATAATGTAGCCAAACAGACAAACAACATCCATAACATGAGCCACGCACAGCCACTATTGCAAAAAATAGTCCAGCCGACCCATGGATTCCCTCTTTTTTAATCAAGGATGACTCAAATGGCCATGGTAAGCAACTCCCTAGCCCTAGTTGCACCCCTTGGAGTAGATTTGAAACAAAAAAACTCCCCCCGCACAAAAAAAAAAAAAGGGCTTGGATTCAATAGATCAAAATAAATAGGACTTTTTCTGGGAAAAAAAAAACTGAAAAAATGAAAAAACCTATCAAATGACTTCAAAAAAAAAATCTGAAAAATCATCATAAATCTCAACTTGAAGAGACAACCCAACTCTTCTGACGTCATGTTGGCCTAATGACAATGACATCAGCATTTGGTTGGGTATCTCTGATTTGAAATGCTCCAGACCTTGATTGAAGCTCTGATACTAACTTGAATTACATAGTGTGATTTAGGGTTAGTGATAGAGAAGAGGGGAAAAAAAGAAAGAAGAGAGAGAGAGAGAGAGAGAGAGAGAGAGAGAGAGGATTTTTGTAATAGGGAGAAATGTCTTTTTACATTCCTACACCTTCCATGTATATTATTAATAGTTATCAAAATAATGCATTTATATTAATTACATAACAAAAAATACCAAACCCATACCAAAAAAAATAAAAAACCAAAAAAAAAAAAGAAAATTCCAACAAAAAAAATCCCACCCCAAGGGCCACTTACCTATCTAAAACAAAAAACAAAAAATACAGAAATACCCTTCTAAATACCAGACCCTGCAGTGGCAGGAGTCTCATGCAATGGACTTTCCCTTTATTTCCATTACCTAACCAAGGCAAACCTAT
The DNA here is from genome assembly GCA_008638375.1 of Nyssa sinensis. Lineage (NCBI taxonomy): Eukaryota > Viridiplantae > Streptophyta > Magnoliopsida > Cornales > Nyssaceae > Nyssa > Nyssa sinensis. Next base: position 29,433,595 of record CM018041.1, on the reverse strand, counting down.
ATAGTATTTTGGACAGCCATGGCCCCTCAAAGATCTGAAATTCATTTTAAACCCATAAAATTTCATAAATATTTTGGTAGAGATCATCCAAAAATTGCCCCAACAAGATTCTGCAAGAAGATAAAAGAAACACACGTATTTAACTCAAAGCTAAGTGTGGACACTCCTAAGAAAGATCCGTGTCCGGGCAGACACGGGTCAAACAATAAACTTCTGGGAAACTCTCAGTCACGTGTCAAATATACCTTGAATATTTCTAGAATTTGAAAGTAAAATTCTTAAATTTGGACACATGGCCAACACGTCTTGGGCACCAGTAACCATGTGACCAATGAACTTTGGACATTAGACAAGTTCTTTTCAAACATGAAAAGAAAGTGTATATACTTGAAAGGAAAAAATAAATAAAGGTTCATATAAAACTCATAAAAATTTTATCTTACTATAAAAAAATATATATAAGATACAGGAAGGTTTTATACAACATTTGGACATGGTAGTAGAAGTTGTTATCAAATTACATGCGTGCATATACATATTGACATTTAGAAACAAATACATGTTGTGTCCTTGTTATGTATTCTTTAGTGCAAGGAGATACTGATTATTATGATTTGTTAGTCATAAACTTCATGTTGTAGCCATGGAAAATTAGATTTGTTTCAAAATATCTTATTTTCATGTTCCTCGTCGTGTCTATGTCCTACTTTAACATTTCCCACATCGGTTTGTCAATGTCGTGCCATGTTTGTGTTGTGTGTCGGCGTTTATGCTTATTAGCTTCAAAAGTTTCATAGGACACTTCTATATTTGTACCTTTTTTACATTAATATTTAAAACAAGTGTAAGTGCCCATATCTAAGAAGCCATTTTCTATGATATCTTCATTTCGTGTGCGGCGTCTTCCCACATCCTACGATTTAATGTCACCTAGACACCCCCCCCCCCCCAAAAACCTAGCATGCGAAAGCTCACGTAACATTAGTGATGACCATCAACCAAAAGTTTCACTGAAATAATCATATCAAATCAGATTATACTAATAAAAAATATTAATGCTTCTAATCATAGAGCCATTTCATTTATTACTTATCATTAAAAATTCAATGAAAGCTTCTAATCGGAGAGCCATTTCATTTATTACTTATCATTAAAAATTAAATGAAAGCTTCTAATCGGAGAGCCATTTCAAATGATTTCTCCAAATAAAATAACTGGTGTTTTCTTCATTGCAACAATTTATAGGATAGCAAAGAATTCCCATTTTAATAGTAGACCCCATTGAAATAAGTTAAATTTTATGCCTTTATTGAGTTGAGTTGTACTCCTACCACTGGTGAATTTATACCCTAATAATGATCCAATTGTTAAAGAAAAATAGAAAATGTCAGTTAAGAAGTTATATGCTAGGTTTAAATTAATTTAACTAAATCACCAGAAGTGATTCAATCAGTTTTCATCATGAGAAAGATAGTTTTGTTAACAAATATGAAAATTATTATTTTAGAATTATGCAAGAAAAGTGATTGAATCATAACAAGGCTTCAAAGAGAGGGATGATAGAAACCAAGAACCAACAATTCTATTTGAAAAAAATGTTAAAAAAAGAAAATTGATTTATTTTGTTATATCTAACCAGACATGTTTACATATAAAATGTATTAAATCTAAATCACTTAATAATCATTTATTATAAAAACAAGGATCAAAATTTCGTTTCTTTTCCATCGAAACGGCCGAAACGTTTCCGTTTCTTAGGGAACCTGAAACGAAACACTAGTGGAATATCGAAATTCACATGTTTCCATGAAAACAAAATTATTTCCGTGGAAACATACCGAAACTAGTGGAAACATACCGAATCAGAGGAAACAATTCTTTTGTAACAACAATAATTTTAGAAGTTAGTAAAAAATAATATCTATTTATTTTTCAAGGATTAAGACTCAAAATTACAAGAAGATATTTCTATTATTTTTCCTAAAATAATAGAAAACTAGTAGGGGAAATAAAGTGTAGAGAAACAACTATTTTAATACTAAGTTACTAATTATAATAAGTTTAAATCACCATTTGTTTTACTTTTTATTTTATATGTAACTTGTGTCAAATTATCTAATTCATGGATATTAGATAGTATATATCTATTATGTCATTTATCATAAATTAGTGTCATTTATCATGAATATGATGTGTATGCCTTAAACATGCACAAATATTCAATAAATAGGCTTATTTGTATAAATAAATAAATTTTAAGTTATGTTCCCACATGTTTTCAATTTTTTCTCCGTTTCCATTATGTTTCCGAAACGTTTCCGAAATGTTTCCATTTCTGGACAGACCGAAACTATACATCGAAACGATATTTTGATCCTTGTATAAAAATCAGAATCGGTTTTGATCATTTAAACCAAACACAACCTAATTATTCAAACTTCTTTGACTTTGCACTATGTCATCTTTCCTTCTGAGTTATCTCAAGAATCTTGCAGTTAGAATATGATTTATCAACCACCACAACAACATTACATTGACATTACAGCATATCCTTGTATTGAAACTAGAAAGTGCAGAAGAACTTATCAAAAACAAGACTAGAAAGTGTAAATGTACCAATACTCAAGACTAGGCTCAGATGATTTATCCTCCTCTGACAGTATGAAGTAAACAAAATCTTCATATCCCATCTTGCCCTCAATCTTACTGGTAAACTTTCTTGGAACCTTAGATGATATTGAACAGCAAGTAAAAAAGATGACACAGGAAAATTCATAGATATAAAATTTTATTTTTGTGCAAAATAGGCAGTTTGGCCTAGAGAACAAAGCAATAGCTGAATGATACAAACCTGGGAAAATATTCTATCAACAATCCGGTAGGTAAGTGCATGGTTACCGTATCTGATAAGGTTCTCTTTATCGATCAAAAAATCATGATCCGTGTCCAGCTCCCAAAATTTGCAGTATATCACATAGAAGTGTTCATATGAGAAGTACCTGTAGAGAAATATGAGAAGGAAAAAAGAAATCAAAAAACAAGAAAAATGACTAAACATCATATCAAATTGGATACAATAAACTTTCAATGTGAAGGAAATTACGTAGATAGACCTAAATGATTGAAAGCAATTATCATATGTTTTTCATATTAGCTTTTTCTGAATCCTCCAATAACTAGAACAAATCTGCGTGACAAATTTCAATTGATTTTGCAGTGAGATAATCAAAACTGAGTTTATGTGATTGACTGGTGTAAGAGTAAGTTTATAACTAGGCAGCAGATCCTACCAATTGATACCAAGAGTCTCAGAACAACACAAATTAGACTTGACTCTTAAGTGCATCTCATAAGATAGGAGCAGTTAGTAGGAGCACTGCCAAGCCTCCAGCTAAACGCATACAAAAAAAAAAAAGACAACCCGAGAATATGAATTGTAAAACATCTGAATAATTCTTTTTTCCAAGACCAATCAACAAAATTTTTAGCTCCTATATCTACCTCAAAACTTTGTTGATGTCTTCTTCTTCATCTGCATGTTGCATTGCAGCAATCAAATCTCCATGTTTCACCTCCTTGAGGGCAAGGCAACCATTACCCGATCTATTCACATAGTAAAATATTCTGTATATGACAGTTTCAGCTGGCCAATTACAACAAAATTGAATGTTAAAATGTGTCAAAAGAATATGGTATTAAGCCCTACAGAGGTCGGTAAAGACAACTCTAATCTCCTGGCTCATGTAAGCATCATATTGGAATGATAACAGAAAGCAAAACATACCCACTGAAATTTCAATAGTATAAAACAAAACTACACTCATTACGAACTACATTCACTATCAAAAGCAAAAGGAGCGTACAGGTGGATGCCCATTATTTTCTTTTCTTCTTACTTGCTTTATTTTATTTATTGTCTGTGTGGATATGTATGGATATATGCTCATTAAACAATGCAGGCTAACTTGGGAATGGAAAATTTTCAGAAATAGCATCTACAACCAAAGTGGCTTATTGCGATTGGACGACAGTTCTTGGAAAGATATTAAAAATTGACAACCTATTAAAGAGAAGGCAAATCATAATTAATTGGTGCTACATGTGCGAAAGGGGTGAAGAGGCGGCCAGTGATCTGTTGTTGCATTGCTCGACAGCCTGGGATCTGTGGACCCTATTGCTCCATTGTTTTTGAAAATCATTTTGTGAAACCTAATTCGGCGGACAAGATACTTGCTAGTTGAGAGGATATAAAGTAGGGAATAAAGGGAAAAGCAATTTGGCAAGAGCTTCATTGTCTATGGAGTACTTGGTGTGAGAGGAAGAGAAAGTCATTTGACGGGATTTGGACTAATGAACATGGGGTTTTTTTTTAATTTTTTGATAGGAATAAGTAGTTTATTAAATGATGCAAAAGGGGCTAAAGAGAAGTTCCGTTTATACAAATCAAGTCACCTAAAAAATCCACAAAAGATGAGATAGAGTTTCGGTAGCTCCCAAAGATCCAAAAATGAAAAATGTCAAGAAAAAACTGTTTTAATCTATGAACAGACAATTGAACATCTTCAAAAGTGCACCTATTTACAGTGCAGTGAGGAACAATCATTCAAACACTACAAACTCTCCTAGAGGGGCAGCCTCCCCCCTAACTCGCCATGAGTCCTGAACCCAAAAAGGAATAACCAATCCCACCCCAAAGAAAGAAAGAATCATATACCACAATTCCCTTACAATGAAGAAGAAGTTGATTTGCTGACCTCCCTATTAAGAAACCAATTGCTTTGATACCATATTAAATCACCCGTTGCTCAAAAAGATTAAGCTGTTAGAGAATGGGCCAACAATGTATATCAATCTCTCAACACTCCCCACCATCCAGCACATACAATACCAATTAGGCAAAAGCTTACCCTTTCCCACTATTAGAGTAGTTACCATATTAGCTTTGCGTATTAGCATTTCATTAAGGGTAGTTAAGTCTTTTCTTGTTCTTTTCTTCAGCCCAACTATAAAAGGTTATATTTTACTGATACATAATTAAGGTTGGGAAACACACAATGCAATAATACGAATTCTCTCTTTTCTTCTTCTTTCCCTTTGTTTTCTTGGATGATTATGCAAAGTCAACAAAACATCAGAGCCAATTAGGACCCGATCTTGTTGATAACAACATGAAATCATCTGAGGGAAAAAGGAGGGACAACTGGGCCGCTGCCGTCATCATCTGTACAATGACATCTGCAATTTCCGGCAGCCGGTCACTAGGGTTTGGTCATCTCTTCAAGCTAAGCATCATGGTGATTTTTTTAGAATTTTTTGAAACCATCTGGTAGGGTTTTTTATTTTTCAAATGTTTTTAAGAAAAATAATCCTCCATTTTTCGATCTGTTGATTTCTTAGTTTTTTGGGGTTTTCGTTGCTTCAATCACACTCGAGGGGTTGTGATTTGACTGTTCGAAGGTGGCTATAGTGATTCAAGGCCATTTGATTTGGTCTAGATCGATTTGGAATGGACTGGTGTGCATCTGAGTCGCTATCTCCCTCTGTGCCGCGCACTGTACAGTGTGTGAGCACTGTTTGAGTGCTACTCCGGTCTTTTTTGGTGCATGGGTAATGCTTGGTTGCTGATTTGGACTTTTTTGGTTGCATGGGCATTGTTTGGTTGCTGGTTTTGACTTGTTCTTGTTCCGTGAATGTGCAGATTGGTTACTAGTTTTTGTTGTAGTTGTATTTTGTTTCCATTTTGAATAGTGCTTGATTGAATATTGCATTTTGGATTTGTTTGTTGTCCTATTCTATGGCTATGGCAAGTGGGAACTCTAATCTCTTCAGGCTATCAGTGTGAGATTAACGGGGTATACTTATGCCTACTAGACTTACGTGATGAAAAAATTTATGTTGGGTAAGAATATACGGGCTATATCACTAGTGTTATAGAAGTCCCAACTGATACCAAGGCAGAAAATTACAATCAGCTGTTATCTAATTGGGAAGTTAATAAAGCAAAAATTATTACATGGAGAAGAACTAAAATGAACAGTCTATTGGGGTTCATTTGGCTAAGTATGATACAGTTAAGAGACTTGAGAGTATTTATCTGGGTTATTTGTGCAATCTAACTTCGCAAAGAGATATCAGTTGGAGTACGATATCTAGGTTGCTCGACTAGGTGATAAGAGCATACAAGAGTTCTGCTCAGTTATGACTAGATTCTAAGATTAGTTAGCACTTAGAGAGCCAACGAGGTTGATTTCCTATGTGTTGTATCATACATATAGAGAGAAGTAGAGGTTAGTACAGTTTTCATGGCACTAAGAGACGACTTTGAGGAACTTGGCAGTTCCATTTTTCATTGTAGCCCACCTCCTTTGGTTGATTCAGTGGTTAGTGTTGAGGAAGTGTGTCTCAAAGCTCTTTCAGAAAAGAGTCTTCTTCCTCTACCTACACAAACAGTATTACTTGTTCCACCTACGCCATAGACTAGCACTTAACAGAGGCAGAGAGTTCGAGTGGGTATTGACAAGGGTAGTTTTTGTCGTGAGAAGAGTCACTGGAAGCCCTAAATTAGTGAATAAGGGAGTTTGTCGACCACAACAGCAGCCTTCTAGAGGTAAGAATTATCACACTATCACAGTTGCCCCACCAATGGATTAGCCTTCGACATCAGCTCCCTCTTTGTCTTTTATCACTAAGCAATTGCAAAAGCTTCTCTCTACTCATTCACCTAATGCCCTTTCTGTTTCTCCCACTGCAGCCTACTTCTCCTAAGGGCCTTCAGGTATATCTAGAACCACTTAGGTCTTTGACTCATCACATGACTATCGATGCCTCATTATTTGTATCTACTCTAACATTAGCATGAAGTAATGCTGACGTCATCGTCCTAATGATCGTGACCTTTTTCTTCAGTCAATCTCTACGGGTTGTATTATTCTCTTACTCTATGTCAATGATATGATTATTACTAGTGATGATACAACTGGGATAGTGCTATTGAAATCACAGTTGCAAAGCAAGATCACTTTGAGATGAAGGATCTAGGTCCAAGTCCCCTTAGGGGGGGAAGCGGTGTGTGGGTGTGTGTGAATTACCTATCCAAAAAAAAAAAAAAATTAAGGCTGTTTATCTATTATCTTCTTCCTCTTTCACGTTGTTTTTATAGATGATTATGAAAAGTTAACAACCCCCAATTATCTATAGTGAAGATAACTTCTAGAGCGGTCGTCCAAACAAAAAAGAAAGGAGAGAGAGAGGGAGAGAGACCTTCAAGGGAGCTCTAAATTTATAGATTTCCTTGTAGGGGAAGCATACAACCAGACAACAAAAGTTCCATGCTTAGTAGGAAGCCACCATAATACATCCTCCTTGTCCCTACCAATTTCAACCTTGTATCAAGCCTCAAAAAGAGCCTATACCAAATCCAACTCTCAATCTTGCTATGGTATGAAGAATGAGGCTCCCAAACCACGCTCTCACCCTGAATTCGCAAAAATCTGCCATCAAAGCCCCTCTACTAGAAGTTATTCTACACAAGTCTAAGAATTGAATCTTAATAGGGATGTCACCACACCAAATATCATGCTAGAGTCGCACCTTTCTGCCATCCCCCACTCTAAACCCAAAATGTTAATAAAAGTCCCTCCGCCCACTTTTTATTCGTTTCCACAGACCAACTCCATGAGAAGAAGAGATCATGTGAGGCATCCAAGATCCAACCCTTGTTAGAGACTCCGGACCTACTAGCTACAACCTAACTCCATAAGCTCGTAGGTTTCAAAGCAAACCTCCATAACCATTTTGCCAACAAAGCTTGATTAAATCTACAAAAGGACTCAACTCCAAGGCCTCCAACTTGCACGAGAAAGCAAACATTCTTCCACAGCACAAGATATTGGTTGAACTCATCTCTCATACCTCCCCAAAGGAAATCTTGTGGGAGCTTTTCCGACCTCTTGGCAATAGAAACCAAAATGGTAAATATAAGTATGTAGGAAAACTCGAAAGGGTGCTCTTGATTAAAGTTAAAATACCACCCTTAGGTGATATGACCAAAGCTGGTTGGTCTGCTAAGATCATGGTATTAAATATCGGTTGTTACATAACGTAACGGCCGTTACGTAACCTGTTTTGAATCCTTTGATACCGTTACACACCGATATATCGATGTGTAGAAAATGCACAGGCATAACGGCTGATACCATTACATAATGGCTATTACGGACCGATGTGTAATGGTATCGGCCAATACGTAACAATAATGGTACATTTTTCTCTTTTTCTCTATTCTAAGGGCTAAAAAACTCATTTTTGGCCATAAATTTAGTGATTTAAATTTATCAAACCCAAGATTTGGAACTATGGATATGGTCAAAGTGTTTAGTAAGTCCTAGAATTATATCTAATTATTTATTACCACAAACTTAAAAGTAAAATTTTATCTTATTAGATTTAGTAGATGTTGCTTAAAAATCAATGAATCTTATTACTTAGGCCTAGGCTACTTCTAAAAAAAAAAAAAATTCTAATTGTAAAAATTATTTATTTGCTACTTTTGTTTTTGTATTAATATTTTTGCTCTAAAATCATATAAAGGTATCTTGAATTTTTTTTTTTATGGTAGAAAACTCGAGTATTATAATATGATTAAGCGCATTTATATTTTTTGTTATTTTTTCTAAATTATGTGTTTATTTGACTTTAAGTCTATTAGTTAACAATAAATATTCACTTATAGTGTATTCTTTGTCTATGTTTTATTTTATGTTTTTAAATTTGCGAAAATTACTTATAATTGCATTTTTAATTATTAGTTGTCATAATCAGTCATAATAGATTGTATTTTCTTCTTACTTTGATATAGAACCAATATAAAGTCCTATGCAATAAGTACTTTTTTTCATAGGAGCTATAAAAATGACTAAAAATAATTAAAAACGTTAAAAAATAATAAATTGGAGCAAAGTCATGCATATCAGTAACTTTTAAGGAATTTTCTAGTGATTACAAAAAATTCACAGTGCGGCTCCCAATTCCCGTTACGTATCGATTGATACTTCAGATACAATTGCACCGCTATCGCGACTGTTATGTGTCCCGATACCGCGATCTAAAACATGACTAAGATTGTGACACGTGATAGCGAGTAAGTCGCAAAGGTGACCTGTGAAAGAGGCTGACATTCCAATGATGTCAAATGTTAATACTTCAAGCTACAATTCCTATTGGAAGCGAAGTATTTCCTTTACTCGAGACTTTGTGGAAGATCTCCATTTCTAAGGAAGTGCTTATATCCATAACTCCTATAAGGTCGGAAGGGGCACATTCATAGTTGTTAGAATCTTACGATACGTGATACGTATCTTATAATACCTTTCGATATAGACATAAAACAATACATATTTTATAGTTGTATCTTTTTACACCATATCTTACGATACACAATTCGTATCTTACGATATGTTTCGATACGCAATACATGCAATCAAGCTAAATGACATTGTTTTTACCTCTATTTTGTTATTTTATTGTATACGTTTTTTGTTTTGTTTGGTTTTATATTGCTTTTTTGTAACGCCTAGAGATCTTTTCTCAAACAAGAAAGAAGGAAAGTAAGTATTTCAAGAATATGAGGATGATAGTGAGCACATAAAAGAAGTTGAATAAGAAAAAAGAAGTGAAAAATTGTTGGCATCTGACGATAACGATGTCGATGCCAATGAAATTCAATATTAAGATGAAAATGGGATAGATCTTAAAAATGAATAATTTTAGATTTTTGTCTGTAAATTTTGGTACTGAACTTTGTTGGAAAATTAGATTATTAAATTTTGATTGAAACTCATAGTATTTATAAATCTCGATTCTTGTATTGTATGAAATTTAAGTTGCTTTTTTTTTTAAAGTGAGTTGAAATGTTATTTTTATCGTTTTATATACTATGCATATATAACACTATATATACCATGATACAACATATTTGAAAAACGAGGTAACTATGATTGGTACTACTTTGAGTTTTAATTGCTGGATAAATAATAAGAATTTATATATCTATTTTTTATGACAAATGAATTGAAATATTATTTATATTATTTTAAATATTGTATATATATATATATATTGATGTTTGTATATATATATATATATATTTTATAAAGATATTTTTAAAAAAAATACACGTATCTTACTATCGAAGATATTTTAAGGAATAAAAAATATGTATTCTTCTCTCTAGGAGGTCAAGATTTATATTCACAGCTTCCAAGTAAATAAGGAAACTATCCTAAATTAGTTCCTACAATCAGTACAATCAATCAATCAATCAATCAATCTATATAATCAATCAATCTAATACCTAACTAAATTAAGCTACAGATTAAATTCAATCTAATGCCTAAATTAAGCTACAAATTCGGTCAATATTTACTACACTCTCCCTCAAGCTGGAGAATATATATCTATAACTCTCAGCTTGCTACAAATAGAGTCGATGGCAGTCTTTGGTAAAACTTTAGTGAAGATATCGGCAAGTTGACTACCAAAAGGAACAAACAGAGTAGTGATTTCCTTAGACTCTACTTTAAATCGAATGAAATGACAATCAACTTCAATATGCTTGGTCCGTTTGTGAAAGACTGGATTGTTGGCAATATGAATCGCCGCTTGATTGTCACAATGGAGAGGTGTTGGACCACGTACTGGAACATCAAATTCTTGCACAAGTGTTCTTAACCAAGTCAGCTCACAAGTAGTATATGCCAGTGCTCAATACTCTGCCTCAGCACTAGAACGTGTCACAACCGACTGCTTCTTGCTTTTCCAATTCACGAGATTACCCCTAAGAAAGTATAATAACCAATGGTAGATATGCGATCTGAAAGTGATCCTACCCAATCAGCATCAATATATCCCTCAATCCGAAGATGTCCAGATGATCGATAAAGAAGACCGTGTCCTGGGGCATTCTTAAGATACTTCAAGATATGAGTAACTGCATCCATAATGGGAACTCAAGGACTAGTCATAAATTGAATCACAACACTAACTGCAAAGGCGATGTCAAGTCAAGTAATGGTTAGGTAAATGAGCTTACCCACGAGTCTTCGATACATCTTTGGATCCTCAACCAAATCACCCTCATCTGGCATCAACTTTAGATTGGTCTCCATGGGCGTAGCTACAGGTTTGGAGCCAAGATAACCTATATCTTTCAAAATATGAAGACTGTACTTCGTCTGAGACAAACTGATCCCTACTTTTGATCTTGCGACCTCAATACCAAGGAAATAACAGGGCTTTCCAAGATCTTTGGTGGAAAGCTGAAACCAAGATGGTGAATCAATGTCTGGATACCTGCCGGTGATCACAATATCATCTACGTAGACAACTAGAATCCTGATACCTCTTTGCGTCTTCTTAAAAAATACCGAGTGATCAGCTTAGCTCCAAGTCATACCAAGAGAAACAACTGCCTTACTAAATTTATCAAACCAAGCTCGGGGAGACTGTTTAGGTCTATAAATAGACTTCTGAAGATGACAAACATACTCCCCCTTAGACTCAAAACCAGGTGGTCAAGCCATATACACAGTCTCAGCAAGATCACCATGTAGGAAGGCATTTTTGACATCGAGCTGATGAAGAGGCCAATCGAGATTCGCAGTAAGAGATATGATAACCCGAAAATAATTCAATTTGGTAACAGGAAAGGAAGTCTCGATGTAATCAATGCCATTGGTTTGGGTAAAGCCTTTGGCCACAAGGAACAAGAGCTCAAGTACGATTTAATTCCAAAGCATGCATTTTCTCTTCCATTGCAGTCCGCCAACCAGGATGGGAAAGAGCTTCCCTGTAGAATTTAGGAACAACGAGAGATGACAGGGACAGAGAGAAAGCTTGAAAGGAAGAGAATAAATAATCATAAGAGACAAAGTTAGAGATAGGATGAGCAGTACAAGTACGAGTACCTTTACGGACTACAATGGGCAGATCAAGATCGAAATCAGAAGAACGGGATGGATCGGCAGACGGTGAGGTAGGTGGAGGATGTGAGAGAGAAGGTCCAGCAGGAAAAGTGACTAGAGCTGTAACCTGGTGACTACGAACATACACCTGAGAAATAAGAGGGCGAGTAGGAACACTAGTAGGTAAAACAAGGTTAGGAAATAATGGTGCCTGTAACTGACTTCCTTCTGGAGAATAATAGGGAGCAGACTCAAAGAAAGTGACATCAACACTGACAAAGTGCTTACAGAAGATAGGACTGTAACACTTGTAACCTTTTTGTGTGCGCGAGTAACGAAGAAATATGCATTTATGAGCGCGAGGGTCCACTTTGTCACGACCAGGCTACAAGTCATGCACAAACGAAACACATCCAAAAACTTTGGGAGAAAGGTGTTTTATCAAGAAACGTGATATTAAAAGGTGATTTTCCCTGAAGAATGTGAGAAGGCGTCTTATTTAAACAATACGTAGCTGTAAGGACAGTATCCCCCAAAAAACACTTGGGGACATGCATCTGGATCATAAGGGTACGAGCTACAAGAAGGATGGGACCGTTCTTTCTTTCGGCAATCCCATTTTGTTAGAGGCTAGTGAAACAAGATATTTGATGTATAATGCATTTGGACTCGAGAAACTGTTTAAAATGACTGTCTTTATACTCTTGAGCATTATCAATTCGAAAAGCTAACAATATGGCATTGAATTGATTAGAAATTTCAGCATAAAAGGATTGAAAAGCATTAAACAATTGAGAACGATTTTTAAGCATATAAACCCATGTCAAATGACAATAATAATCAATAAAAATAATAAAATATCGAGAACCACATAAACCAGTGGTCCGAGATGGTCCCCAAATATTATAATGAACTAATGCAAAAGATTGGAAACAAGGGGGGTCAGCACATAGAAGAAATGAAATTCTATGATGCTTACTAAGTTCACATGTCTCACAATTAAAACTAGAAAAATCAGATAAAGTAAGAACAAAATGATGAAGATTTGCAGAAGACGGGTGTCCAAGGCGACAGTGCCACTAATAAGGAGAAACAACGGAATGTAGAGCAAAAAGAGTCAACTGACAAGATAACTGAAGGTAGTAGAGTCCATTCTTCCCATATCCCCCAACAATCATCCTTATCGTCTTTAGATCTTAAAATTCACAATAAGAGGGATAGAAAGTCACTGAATAGTTGAAGGACTAGGTAAGTTTATGAATAGACAACAAATTGAAAGGAAATTGGGGTAAGTATAAAACAGATGAAAAAGTGAAACCAGAAGTGCAAACACTACCAATTCCTTGAACACAAGCTTTATTCCCATTAACAATAGTGACAAAGGAGGGAGGAGAAGGATGAAAAATATTAGAAAGAAGAGACAAGTTACATGTCATATGATCAGACGCCCTAGAATCAAGAATCCAAAAAGTACTGGAAGAAAAACGAAGACATGTGTTATCTGACGAGACCAAATTGGTTGTGGAAGTAGAAGAGGTGGAAGAAAAACGAAGACATGTGTTATCTGACGAGACCAAATTGGTTGTGGAAGTAGAAGAGGCATTAGCACGCTAAAGAATAGAATCATACTCTTTGTTGCCCTTGGTGTCCAATTTATTAGTCATGATAGGACAAAGAAGTTGCTAAAGCAAAGATTTGGAAGCGAGAGATGCTAGCTGAGACTGGCTGGGCTAAGGGAGCTGAGAGGCTCTGCCGAGGATGATGAGAGGCTGGGCCGAGGAGGCTGAGTGGTGCCAACGGAGCCGAAAGGGGCCAAGGGAGACGAGGGGCACCAAGAAGGGAAGGACCAAAAAAGAGAAGCTATGGTTTAGGAAACCTGCTCTGATACCATGTCGAAGATATTTTAGATAATAAAAAAGAAGTATTCTTCTCACTAGGAGGTCAAGATTTATAGTCACAGCTTACAAGTAAATAGGAAACTATCTTAAATTAGCTCCTACAATCAATCAATCTAATACCTAAATTAAACTACAGATTAAGCTCAATCTAATGCCTAAATTAAGCTACAGATTCGGTCAATATTTACAATCAATATTTACAACACTAACGATACACAATATGATACCCAATATGATACGGCTTCGGATACATGTTTCGACAACTTTGGGCACATTAGAACTCAAAGTTGGTAACTCATGGTAAGGGGTATCTACCGATAATAAGGCTCATTCTCACTTATCACCAGCCTATCAAGAAAGTTATGTTTGGAAACATTCCAAGCATTTTCCCTCGTGATACTAATTCCCAATATGGTATGTTTCAGACCTCTAATACTTGTGGAATTTATCTACAATATGAAAGCAGACTCCTACATTGGAACTACAATATCTAGCTAATAAATCCAGTATGAAAACCTCTGTGTTCTACTCAATCAAGGATTCCATCCTTTATGGATACTGATCCACTATAAAAGAGGCAAAGGTATGCATAAAATCCCTAATTCAATTTCCTCCATGAGTATTTTTCCTTTCATTATCCTTGATCCCGTCTAACTTGATCATCGGAGCAACTGTCACTGATACTCTGCCGGTACCCAAGTTCATTTTTGTTTGTGCTTTTGCAAGAATTGCTAGACAGATCTCAACCATTCATCCTATACAACAATTTTTTGACCACATCAATAGGTATTGCCTTTTCTACCCGGCTTACCGCCACTTGAACCTTTCCACTAAATCCCAAACTTCCAAAGCTTTATTGGACGCCTCAATAGGAAGGCCCAAACAACTTGAAAGAAAGAGAACTTACTTGGAATCCCAAATTGGCCACCAATAGCCATCACCTTCCCCGCAAGGGAGAGAGAGAGAGAGAAAGTGCATTAGACAATTGGCTCCTCCAAAGTATCTCCCTATCAAAATCAACATCCTGATAAACTTGATTGAGAAGATGAAGATGATGGCTGTGAAAGCACTTGGAGTTGAGAGGTCTCTTGATTGTTTTATGTTAGAACCTAAAACCAATTTCATAAACCAACTTCCCTACAAGAAAGCTTGCAAACTTATTTTGGCCTCAAAATTTGGATAAAGCAGCACCAATTTTTTCACTTGCACAATGTTAAAAAAAAAAAAAGCGGTGTACACAAAGTGGCTCCCTCGAATTTGAATTCACATTCTTATACCTCACGGCCAAAGTCTTTACCATTGTAGGAAAATCATGGTACAATATTATTCCCTAACACTAATTCTAGAAATTTAAAAAGTTTATCAATGTTTTCCTTCTTTTTATTTTTAAAGACAATACAATAACATATGTAGTTGGAACACGACATATAGAATTTTAGATCAATCCAAAAAGGAAAAAGGTCACACCACGTCAAGGTACCATTGAAAATAGGAAATAGGTAGTGTTGTGATCGTAAATGGTTACTTCACTTTAAACAGGCTTTTTAAACTGAATACAGAACTTGTTCACCACAAAAATGATGTTTCCATTAATCATCATTGGGCTAAGATAAACAAAAAACAAAAAATAAATAAGCAGACACATTAAAAGATCCCAGAGAATTGCATGGTTATTCCCATTCCATATACCACATCAATCCACATTCACCATTGTGGCAAAGTGTGTTGTTTCTTGTGATGTTACTCAAGGATATTGCTGAAGTGGTGAAGGGATAATTTGCTGTAAAGAAAATTTTGGCACTTTTGCACCTCTAGAAGTATCTTCTACATTTTAAAAAGGCTTTACATGAATTCTCAACTACAGATCAGAAATTTATGGTTAATGAACTATCCTAAACAATAAATAGAACAATAAATCATCTTCTTATTCTTTGTTGAGTGACTAATGATTATTACTCAAAAGCAATTCTTGTTGTCAACATCAGATCATCCCTTGAAGAGTTGGTGGTATCAGAAACCTAATTTTCACTCCAGCAAATTTGGATGAATGCCCCTTAGTTTTTGGCAGGGATCTATTCTTACAACGGATAACCTTCGAGGAAGAGGCTTTTGTCTCCCATGTCAGTGTTGTTCGTGTAAGGAACAGGAAGAGACGGTTGACCATCTTCTAGTGCATTGCAAGATGGCTCGGGATGGGTGGAATTTTCTCTTTTCTCTATTTGGTTGTCAATGGGTGATGCCAGACTCTAATAAAGAGGTTCTCTTGGGGTGCAGGTGTAAGAGGATGACGAAAGAATCGAAGATCTTTTGGAGAATGGCCCCCCTCTATGCCTTTTGTGGTGCTTGTGAAAGGAAATAAATAGGAGAACTTTTCAAGGGGTTGAACTTCCTCCTTGGAGATTTAAAGATAACTTTATACGTACTCTATTTCTTTAGATCAAGGAAGAATTTCCTTTGTACTTACAGAGATTAGTCATTTTTTGGGGATTTAGGCCTTAATTATTGTAGCTGGTCCCCTTTCTTGCAAGTAAGGTCGCCTGTCTCAGGCGCCTTTGTTTATAATACATACATCCTTATTGCCGATCAAAAAAGAAAAATGTTCTTAGAGTGGCATCTTTGAAAGTTCAAGGGACTTCTTTTTGAATTTCTCAGACATGTCATGCTTAGCAAAGTGGATTTTCTGTACTGGTGCTTTCTTCTCCTGTTTGTATTTATCCTGCATTCACACATGCCTCTTTTTTCTAAATAAGATTTACATTCTTTATATAATAATTCAAACAACCCAAACAGTCTAAAACCTACAGTGAGGAACCCAGTCTAGTCCAACAGTAGGTCAGATAGGATGACCAGAAACAACCACCCCAAGAGGAGTGAAATTTAACAAACTAACTCAACCATTGCAATATGAAATTTCCTATGTTACAATGCATAGTAATCCCCTAAAGAAGAGATGACCACCGATGTGTACAATCATATCCAGGGATCTAAATCACGGCTGTTATGTAACATTAAAGGCAACCTCCGTGGCCGTTGCAGGCCATGACAAGGGGGTGAGAAAATTGCATGACCGTACTGACCGTTATGGGCCACGCCAGGCCCAAAGGGGCCATGATGGCCCTGTTCCTGCTTGTTTGGCTGCTAACATATCCAAGGGCTGTTTCAGTGCAAACAACTCATATAATTTTAGATCTATTTCAAACAATTCATGTATAATTATTTTTATAAATTTAATAGAAGTCACAAAAAGTCCAAATATTTGGAATTTTGTGAATAAAGCATGCATATCGCTATAATTTTAGGGAAACGTATGCTGGGAAAAAACAAATCACACTTCCGGTAGCCACATCTGTTATGTTACTCCCCTTACATCCCTGCATCCACATCACTGCAACAATTAAAATTACGGTAGCCATGACCATTACTCAAACCCTTCATTATATCTGTCTCTAAGAAACATAAACAGAAATCAAATTTTTGAAGATCTACATCTCCCAAATTCAATATTTCACAAGAAGCAAAAAGTATGGCGAAAACTCTGAATCCTAGCAAGTGAAGTAGACAATCATATCAAATTGAAGCCACAATCAAAAATTCACCATCTGGGAACATACCATATCGTTCTTGAAATTCAGGCGTGCTCTGTAGAAACTCCAACCCTGGGTGAGTTGCCAAAAGTTCTCGAAGCACAGGTTTGAAGTCATCCTATCATCAAGTTGATCAACATTTCAAACAAGAGGGGAAAAAGTTAGTTAATTATTCACAGAAAAAAATCTCATAAAGGAGGATTACTTCTGATAGAGTTATGGCTTGGGATGAGATTTCATTCAAATGAAATCATCTTCCACAAGTACAGTATGCAGTAAATCTATTATAGATACAACTGGCAAAAAAACAGAATTGAACCCCCAAAAAATTAAAAACAAACAAAAAAAGCACCTGAGTGAGGTACTTCAGATCTGGCTGCTTTAAGATCGTAAATATTTGGGTTGCTGAATCCTTCATCAACATGTTGCTATTAACCCAATAATCAATAAATGCTTCCCTACAGCCAAATTAATAGACAAAGTAAGGAAAAACACAGACAACAGCTAATGTAAATAAAGGTCACCAGCATTTATCGAGGAAACATTTCTTATCACAGCTTTTGTGTTCCACTAATAGCAACCCAACACTACAACAAGTGCTCCAAAAATTACTCAAAATAGAGTATATTTAAACAAAACAGGATTTTCATACTAAAAATAAGCAAAAAAATGTTCATTAAGCACAAAGTTGTTCCGAGCACCAATGCAAACACTTTAAAGCAGATTATAAAATGCAAAAGACCCACATCATGGACAGGAACCGGTACCCTAGGCAATGGGAAGCTAATGATGCCATAGAAAAGAAAGATAAATCTAGAGCAATGAAGATAATGAGAGTTCCCCCGATAACAATAGCTCTCCCATCAAAGACGGGAGATTCCCAACTGAAAGCTTTTCATGCTCGGTTTGAGGGGTCGAGAATGCAGTTGTTTTGGCAGGTCGCAGCACTGCTGAATCTCCCAATTTTCAGCATAGCCAGAGTGAGGGATACAACCAGGGATTTATGCTTCCAAGTCTCACAAGAGAGCATTGGGTATGGAAGGGATTTCTCCAGCTGTGTTTGGTGGGCAGATTTGACAGTAAGGTGGGGTCGATTGAAAGTACAAGGGCTTGGGCTGCTCAAGAGTGGAAGATGGCCACAGGGGTAGTGTGTCTGAGATGCCAGATTCATTGTTACTGTTCATGCTACATCGCAAACAGAGGCTATGACAGTGGGGAAAGGCACTCCTATTTGATATGGTTGTTTCGGATTGGAATCTCAGGAATAATGAGGAAAAGGCAGGAAAAGAGGGAGGTGGTATTTGGCCTCCCCCTTCATCTATGGTGCTCAGCCCTATTCAAGGCAATCAGCAACACCCATGGGGGTTTCAGTAAGGCTGAGCCTGATGTGAAAATTAAAATAGTAAAAGTGGTGATGGGTGTGGGATGGAGGTAGTCTACTGGAAATGGTGTTTACTTTTGACAAACACACTTGTTACAAGGTCTCTATCATGGTTGAGCACTGCTTAGAGTTAGTTCTGGGGAGAGAGGGAGAGAGAGACCGAGATCAGACCGACAGCAGGAGAAGAAAAATGAAAAAGGAGGAGTACCTGAGTGTCGGTGATCAGCAGAAGCATAGATAGGCCACTGCCCTTTTCTCTCCTCTCTTTCCTTCTTAACATGAATTTGATGATTCTCCACTCCTTATCAATTTTTTTCTCATTTTTTTTTTTGAATATTCTTCTTCTCTTCAATCATGTCCTGCTGTGTCCCCATCATTTCTGAAGTTCTAAAAAAAAATGGATACTCAATTTTAATGTGTGGACACCAACGCTCTGACCTCCATGACGTGTCGGTGCTTCTTAGTGGAAGAGTATGCACAAGTTATAAAAGTTGAATATACAATTACCATTTCATATAATAATCAAAAGGAATTCACAAAATTCCTAAACAGTATTAAATAATTTACACAGAACATACACTTTACAACATGCATTGCTTCCCCCATTAACATTATTCTTCAGTTTGTTATTTTTCCTTGAGATATTTTTGAATTCTCAATGTTTTTAACTCATGACTATGTATAGAAAGGATCAGAGAAGAGATGGTGGATAAAAAAAATCAATCAATCAATTTTAAGGACTATTAATAACATCGGGGGGTATAAGGAAAGAAAGAATCACTTTAGCCATTACAGTGGGTTGGATATATATATATATATATATATATAGTAAATAAAACTACAAGATGAATATCCTCAAGTTACAAAAAGAATCACTTTAGCCATTACAGAAAGCTTCCAAAATCTGGAGAAAAAAAAAAATCAACATTATGCAAGTTTCAATGGTATGATAGTGACAAATGGTTCATTCTACTAGAAAACCCAACCCTAAAATTTCCAGAACATCTATGTTACAAAAAACTGAAATTCTGGTGGAGACATATAAACGATCACGTTAAAATCACAAACACACACACACAAACCTGGTTACAATGCCAGTGCAATCAACGTCAATCTTTCTAAAAAGAGCAGTTGAGCAGAATGATGGCAGCTTGCAAATTTCCTTTGTAATTAGTTTAAATTCTGACATAAAAGAAGAAACAATAAAACCACTGACATCCAAAAGAAAAGCTAATCAGTTTTTATATAGGCAGTATATATCAAGTATATCTCACCGTGTATCGGTAGTCCATCTGAGAAAAACTGATTGATTCTAAACAAGCATCGTTCTTTTAGCTCATTCGGAGGTGGACAACCATTTTGGAAGTAAAACTACAAGAATTGCAAGTAATTCAATAGAATTTAAAAACCAATAACCCAACCAGTATGTCAAAATCTAAGTACAAACAGAACCAGACTTTCGAAAGTAACAAACTAGTGGGACAGTGCTGACAGAAACAAACAAAAATTATCCGAACCTGAGGTATCAATTCTCGTACAGGTTCGCTCACTAATTTTAGAGAAGAACCTAAAGTAGAAGGGCCTACTCTCTGTTTCACAACACGGGGGGAACCAGATGAACTTCTTGGTGAAAGTGGAGGAGCACTGCCAGCAGGAAACATGGAAGGTAATGAATTGCCTGTAGCTGTAGTTGTGCTAGAAGATGTGCCAGGGACATTCAAGGGAACACCTGCCTTTGCATTGTCAAGCAAAGATTTTACCTACACCAACAGAAACATTAATTTTAAAATAGGTTTCCCAATATTGCCAAAATAAAATTAAATAAATAAATAAAACAAAAAGAAGGATAATCAGAAGAAGGAAAAAAAAAAAGCAAATAGTATCTAATGCAGAGATTCTTGTTGCAAAAAGTGAACTCATTACTAGGAAGTCAGCAATTCTAGTTTACCAATGGTAAGCCACAGGTTTCCTGAACTTTCTAATCAGAAATTACATGTGAATAGTAAAGATGTTGAGACAGTAACAGCAAAATTGTTTGCAGATTATCAGACATTTTCTTTTACATCAATAAAATGAATCTAAAGTTCAGCATTTTATCCAACGAAGCCCCGCATTCCCA
Organism: Nyssa sinensis; assembly: GCA_008638375.1. Taxonomy (NCBI): domain Eukaryota; kingdom Viridiplantae; phylum Streptophyta; class Magnoliopsida; order Cornales; family Nyssaceae; genus Nyssa; species Nyssa sinensis. The sequence continues at coordinate 29,412,653 of CM018041.1, read as the reverse complement.
CCATCTAAGAAGCACGGATACGGACACGGGACACGAATACAACACGACACGAACATGCAGACACGTTATTTCTCAAAAAAATAAGACACGGACATGTTAGGGATACGTTGAATATACATAATTTTTTTATATTTTTTATATGACAATATAATAAAATTCTAATGTTATTTTAATTAAAATTAGCATAAAACACACAAATTTAAAAATATTATTAAGATATATTAAAATAACAAAGTCATTAAATAAAAATTAAAGAACTATTTAATCATTAACATCCATGATTCAAGTATCCGGACACGTGTCCGGGAAGTGTCCGAGAGTGTCGGTGTCTGACATGGATACGTGAGCTAAAATAGAGTATCTAGGCTTCATAGCCCACCATTGTATCTTTTGAACCTATATCAAAAAGCAGTAGGGGCAGATATCCATTCAAGGTAGATTCCTAGCAGATTTCTGGCATCCACCTCTACCACAAGACTCTTGGTCCATATTGTCAACATCCAAGCCCCACTACCACAAGGAAGCTACTCCTACCACCAACACCACCAAATAGAATAGCACCATTGCCACACCCAAAGCTCCTACAGTGATGTAATCAATCTTGAGTACGTGACCACCACCAAAACCATGATCCACCAGAGTCAATTCGTAGTCACAATTATCACTATAAGCATTGCTACTGTCACCACCGCATCATGGCAATACTACCAGTTCCACAACATTTCACCACCTATGGAAACTCTTCATCCAAACTGTAGAAAGAAACTTAGCATATTTTTAATCTAATTAGGACAAACATACTCCAAAAGTTTATGTTATTATGAGGTATGGGTCATTTTGGGTAGGCAAAGTTAGCATGTAAAGAAATTCCTAACCATTTTTACTATTAATCTGGTTTCGAGGAGCAAAGCCCCCCAGCAAACTGGGTTTTGAGATTCTCAAAAGAATCAGATTCTCTTCGGCTATTATTTTAACACGTTTGATATCACAAACATATGACGGTACAGTCACATAAATGGATCCCACCAAAGTCACAATTCTTCAAAAACTCGACATGGGATATTCAAGAGGTTCACGTAGATCTTAGTTTTTTTTTTTTTTTTTTTAAGTATCGTATCATTAGCTGGCGCCACAAGGAGCGACACCATGTACACGAGGCATATACAAAAAATATACGATTGGCCACTTATCCACAATTCCCCCTAGCATAGCTCTTAGGTCCCAAGGAGGGCCCAACTAATGAATTTTAGTAATTGATATTTTTATTAGTTTTTCATTTTTTTTTTTTTGGGGGGGGGGGGGGGGGGGGGGGATGACAACAACTGCCTGAAGATAGCAAAACCATATACAAAAAGGAGACAAATCACACAATTAGTCTCTTTTCTTTTCTCTCTTTTTTTTTTGGATAAGTAAAAGTCTCAATCTTCCCAAAAACTCTACAAAAGAACCTATATATAAAGGGAATGATTTAAGGACCCAAAAGTATAGTGTTCTCAAAAAACTATCTTTAAATCTTCAAGGGGGCATTTCTTCCCTTTCAAAAATTCTACTAATCATTTCGTACCACACTCTAGCACTATCATCCACACCTTCCTGATACCCCACCTATCGCAACCCCCCTCTACTGCCATCTTATTTTTAAGAAGTTCAGAGATTTCAAAACAACTTCAATCTCACCCCCCCCCTACCGCCGTCTTATTTTAAAGAAGTTCAGTTCAAAACAACTTCAATCTCTCCCCCTCTACTGCCATCTTATTTTTAAAAAGTTTAGAGATTTCAAAACGACTTCAATCTTCTATCTATCTATCCAGTAGGGATGGTTTCAAAGAAATATATTAAAATGGCTATATGTAGTGAAATGAGTAACAGCCACCAAAAAAAACAAAAACAAAGGCACCAAAGCTGATCAATGTCGGATCAGCAGAAAACAACATGAATAAGAAGCCCTGATTGGTTGATTTTCGTAGCTGAAGCATATTACCAGTTTGTTACTAAGAATCTTGCATTTTATAAATTGTAGAAGTTCCAATTATTTTAGAGTTAATATGATACTGAGTCAGGAAGAGTTTTATGTGTTTTCCACTAGGGTTAGACAAAGCTCACAAGTTCACAAATAGGCAATCATGCAAAAAGACAAAATTACAAAGAACTGCCTTGATATTATAGAATTTTTTTTATGAATTTAAAATAAAGATAAAATAAAATATCAATAGGTGGATTTCAACCTGGCTAACTGCATATGCTCTTCGAGACTTCATATCCCAGCTCTCAATTTATTCGTAGTTGATTTGTTACTGGATTGGACATTCAAGTATTAAGTTTTGGTATGATTTATGGAGGGAATAAATCCTCAAATTCATCCAAGGGTTTCTCAATTTGTTTCACTTATAACTAAGCCTTTTTTCCTCAAGTGGATCACAGGTGGAATTTTAATGTCAAGCACAACATTTATGACTACGAACTTGATGCACTTTGAATTCTATTAGGATTTATATATATATCGACCATTTGAAATTTGAAGGGGTGAAATATTCCATTTAAGCCCTTAAGAATGGCCCGTTAAGTTCCCTTTCTTGTTTTTGAAATATTGGAAACTCTTCTTTGTTTCCAGGTTCTTTTGTAAAAAAATTCAGATATATGAGAGAATAACTGTCTAGCATCTTTTTGTATACTTCCTGTGTAAATAGGTGTTTCCCTCTTTTGCTGTCTTCTAATAATATTTACTTATAAGAAATGGGCTCAGGTTCCAGGTACTATATTTACTGTTGATGCTTCCCTTCTTCTCTGCTAGTCAATTCCTAGAAAAATTGTCAGTATCCTTTCTTTGATAGTGTATCAACACCTTCAATCAAGTGCGTGTCCATGAAGTACAAAAACGATGGTCTTCTTTCTCACTTCAGTGTTGGTTACACCCAAGCATTTAGCTTTCCTTCTAAGCTCTTGATTACTTGGTGTTGGTATGTGCATAAGAAAGTTGTTGGATTCCAACCACCACAAGCTATTTTGTAGGTCATCAAGAAGAAAAATAACAGAATTTTTTAATAAAGAAAAATTAACAGAAGAATTTAAAAAAAAAATAATAATAATAATAATAATAATAAGATTGTACCCCTATAATCCATTTTGGGAGAGAGTCAAGTTCCTAGCCCTTTCTTGGCCCTCAATTTGTCCCCGAGTAAACAAGCATACCATCTCAATATTATTGAAATTGGGAAAGTAATGCATCTCCAATAAATGTCTAATTCATGCTTGTTAAATTCCTCCTTTCACTTTTTGTCTGAAGTTGAACATTGATGATTGATATTTGTAAAGATGATGGCAGTAAAATTGGACCATTTTCTTTTTTGCAGTCTCAAATCCAGCAGATATTAGTGAGTCCTCTCACGTATAGTTGCTTACCCTTCAGAAGGGGCTCAAGGAAACAGAATTTCTGAATCTCTAATCTCTAATCTCTTATCAGCCTTCTTCTTTAGCAAAGGGAGCTTCAAGGGACAAAAAAATTCATACTCAACCAACCCATCTCTTACGTGTGCTTCCCCTCTTCTGGCAAGCGTTCATATTCTCAGCAAATGAACATTCTATCAGTTGATGATACAACTAGAAATAGTCATTATCATAAGTTGGGCTGTATATTAGTAGAACATGAGTCCTCGACAATTCAATCTCGTTTATATGAAGTTGACTGATATTGGCATCGCATTTAGCGAGTCCAATATAGCATAGAAAGATGCTTCTTCGTTGCCAGATTGCATAAAAGGCACTTAGCTTCTTAGGTCATGGATTGTATCTTTTCTCTTGTTTTTCTTATTGTATTTTGTTTTCCTTTGCTTCATCATTTCTCTTTCCTTTGCTAATGAAATACCCATATTCTTTCTTTTCACCTTCAATAAATTAATCCAGTAATAAAGAACTGCATTTTACTCTTACTGAGACTCATAAAAGCTGCTTATGTCTAAAATGAGAGATCATTGTAGTCGGACAAACACATGAAGATAATGCTACTAATTCAAGCCTCCATAAAATTCTAAGAATGCTTCTGAATTCCATAAACATGTGACTCAGCATTACAAAACAAGCCCAATAATAAGCGAGGAGAAACAAGGTCTGAGCCTTTGATTTATCATTTCTGCTTCTTTCCTTTTACAAATGAAATACACATATTTCTTTTCTCCTTCAATAAATTGATTCCTTAATAAAAGAACTGCAGTTTCTCTCTTATTTAGACTCATAAAACTGCTTAATGTCTAGAAAGAGAGCACATTGTCATCAGACAAATATATGAAGATAATGCTACTAATTGAAGTCTCCATAAAGAATCTAAGAAAACTTCTGAATGTCATAAACAAGCAGCCAAATTATAAGCCAGGAGAAGGAAGGTGTTATTTTTGGAATTTCTAGCAATTTTTACCACCAACCACCACCACACCATACACATGCCATTGTTATGCTATTTGTTTTCTTTATTGCTTGTTTTGAATTTATTCATATCATTACCTAAACTAAGGGCCACATGAGCTTTAAAAAAAAACAAAAACAAAAAATCCAATATTGTGAAACAACAGATTGGTGAAACCAGCAAACATAATACATAAATGAACAGGAGGAAAAAGGCACAGTATAATGTGAACCAAATGCTATTCAATTACCATAAGATGCAATGAGAAAATTGTATAAATTTGGCGTTGGGATAATTACCAATGGAGCAGTCTCGGGCAGGGAAATCCATTGCTCAAATAGTTTGTCGGCAACGTAAGGGTTTGATTTAATGGCCAAAGGAGACACCTCTGGAAGCTGCAACAATTCAGCATCAAGACACAACACATCCCCACTGAAATCCATATCCGTCGCAACCAAATTCAATCTTTCATCCACAAAACCAAATCAAATACAATCTTCAGATCTTGAAAAACTACAATCACCCGACCCTAAACAAACAACAATAGCTCAAATCACACCGGCTGCGTTCATTGCATTCGAATTCAGAACGTCAATCCCTCGGATTTCGAATTGAAAAGATGAAAGATGTAATCAGAAAGCTCGGGTTTCGAGCTCTAAATCTCGAAAAGCTCGCAAATCTTCGTCAAAATGCGAATCAAGCTTCGAATTGGCCGACCAGAACCGACTGAATATAGAGAGAATAGAGAGAGAAACCCTAGAATTGAATGATATCAGAGAACAGAGGAAGCGAATTTACAGGGAATTGAGCAGAGAATTGCACAGGTTCGAGACCTCGACCCTTGAAAGTTGGAACTCACGACACTGTTTGTATAACAAGACCTGAAACTCATGAAGACGAAGGAGACGTCTACGAGCGCGAATGGCGTACGGTGATCGACGGTGTTTGTCACGTGAAAGGAACGTGATGCGTTTACTGCCATCCGGCACAAAGTTTCTATTAACCTTTTCTTTTTTTTGCAAAAAATAAAATATTCCCTACCTATTTTTTCTAGGTTTTTACTGTCAAAGGTACAAGAAAAATTGCAAAAATAACAATATTATTCATGGATTCAAGTCTAAACAATATTATCTATAAGTCTCTCAATTTTTGTGACTAAAATATCATTCAATATATAAAATTTTCATATCCAATAACTAACCGCTCGTTAAATTAGTAAGTATTTAAAAAATAAATTTTTCAAATTTTAAAATTCAATAACTTACAAATTACAAATTTATTTTTAATAAAATTGATGTATTTAGAACCTAAAAATTAGATTTATCAAATAAGATCCAAATTGCATATAAAAGTTTTAAAAAAAATCGTTACAAAAACATTAAAATTTTAATTAGAATCTAAAAATTAAGATTTATATCCAAATTGTATATGAAATTTTGAAAACAAAAAATCGCTACAAAAACATTAAAATTTTAATTGACTTTACTGTTTTGCAAAATAGTAAACTTTGACTATTTCATAAAACATAAAAAAAAAAATTCTCAATTTGTTACAAATTTTATTTAGTTTTTAAGCCACATATTAAATGTTCAAAGAGACTTTTAAATTAGTGAAATTTTGAATTAAAAATTCTATTTTTAAAAGCACAATTAATTAAAGTTTTGCTAGTTGTGAAACAGTAAAATCTTATTATCTCTTGAAAGTAAAGTTTTACCGTTTCATTAATTCATTATTTGATGTTCCATAAATTATAAAAAAGAAGTAAGGGAACTATATTCAAGTAGTATAAATACGATATACACACACACACACACGTTGATTTATTTTGTTTTACTTTGATGTGTGTGCAAACAATTACCCTTTACATGATTTACGCTTTTAAGCCGTCAAAAAAGTTAAACTTTAAATGAATCAGGGGAATTCGGGATTCCTTCTATCCATCAAGTAACAGTAAAAGTTTATAAATACTGATGTTGTACTTTTCTAGTCTGAAGGGTTCTTCTCCCGAGCTACCTGTCAAAAACTTGAGGTCAAAGAGTCACCAAGAAGGCTCCGGTGGTAGCCGCTCCGATGATAAAAGTTAGTAGAGAAATAAAGACAGTAATTTAAAAGAAACAATGAACATGAATTGACTGCATACCTTATGACTTTATTTATAAATTATAGATCTCCTAAGTTGAGTAGAATTAGGAGTCATAAAAGTAGGGATTTAAAGATATCTATAGATAATAGTTACCATATTGAACTATAGTTCCTTGTTTTAAGGTCGATAGCCCATGGAAGGCGGTGACCAGGTCGGTATGTCTTGTCCATGTGATCTGTATGCCGATAGGTCTAACAGAAACTATCTTTGTGATATGTATAGCGAAAATCTTCATGTAGACATGTGACGTGCTATGAGTATCATGGTCACTTTATGGTATATCAACCACTCCCCACCCCCGAGTCTCAATTCTGTGGGACTTATTCAAAGCTAAGGTTAGGGTTTTTGAGGTGTCATGCGTGTGTTGGTTATAAATATGTCGTTCTGCATTTCGATGAGATAGTTGTTGATATGACATTTCTTACGTCAGCCACCATTTGGGAAAAATAAGGCCATCATTGCCTCAACTGTCGTGCTAGTTCAGAAGTGGCACCATAATATTGGTTTCCATTTGTCACGACCTATACCCCACGTAAGATAGAGCTATTTTCGCTACCCGAAACCCATTCTACGCATATTATGAGTAACGACCGACATTGCCACTCAGACAATCCATACAGAATCAAATGAATTGCACAAGAGTGATAAAATTTGTTTCTTTTTCTTTATATCCATGAATGAATTATTTATGGAAGCTACACTAATGTAATTCATCTGATTACAAACCGAACTCCAACAACCATCAATTAGAATGTCTCAAAGTACAATTTTCATCAGCATGAATCATCATTTAAGTCTAACATCATTTCTAATGATACAATATCATAATACATAATATAAATATCAACCTTACAAAATACATGTTCGAATTATGACTTGGAGTCTACATCATCAATATTGCTCACAAGCACATTACTAGCTCCACTAGTTGCCTCATTGCATTTCCTCTCATATGGTGTTACCTAAAAATGGTTATAAATATGGAGTGAGCTAACTTAGCTCAGTAAGTAAATTTGCTCACTCTGCCATGTGACAGGGTTAATTTAGGCAACAGAATACAACCAAATGGAAAGCGAAATGATATATAACAATAGCCAGTCACAAAGGAAAATAGATCAACAAAGATGACCCTTGAGTCTAAAAGGCATATCCCAAAGCAGTTAAAACAAGTAATGTAAATGGTTTAACAAATTAATAATAGGGATTTAGCCTGCACAACAATCAGCTGCCAAATATCACAAGATATCACAAATTGCCAAATCGAATCCAATGATAGGCTTACAAAAAGTATCAACAACCAAAGAGTGCATTATTAGATTATGATTCAAAAAAGATGTGAGATACTAACAAAATAGATAAATCAACAAATAGGGTCCAACTACCCCCAAAAGCACTCATTCAAGTTCGCCCTTCATTTGGGTTCCTAAATAGTACTAGAGCTCTTATCATAGATCATGTCCTCCATGGACTAAGTGTTGGGTATCATTCTCATCACTGACCCGTAGGCCCGTAGGCCCGTAGGCCCGTAGGTCCAAATCAACATCTATGGAATCAGATGGACATTGTGACAGAACATAACTGTCGACACTCATAATAATATCATGATCATCAGAATTCCACAAGGGATGTACATATATATGGAATATCAAATTCTCAATAGTGAGAAACATAGAAATTTTCTAATATCCAAAGCAAGGTATAGAAATGAACAAGCAATCACATCAAGATATCGGTAATCAAATTCTCAACATATCCACAAAGTAGAGCAAGTATCAAATTTTGAATCAATAAATGTCAGGTGTGTATAAGAATACAAATTGGCAGCATCGAGAAAATTGTAATTGTGACATGGCTTAAGGAAATACCACATATTAGAGTTTTGGTTTACTTACATTGGGTTCTTAGCATCGCATTCCTATGCGGTTACCATAATAGCTATCCCGTAGTTTTCTTTCCATTTTTCATCATTTGGGTGATCCTATAATCATGGATAAAAAATACATGGCATAATGAATTAGTATTTATTCTAATCCCAAACTTTGTTATTCAGTGTTTTAAGTTCTTTTGAACTTAGTCTATTTAATTTAGGGTCTTCAAATTTCCCATTTAGGGTTCCTTGATGCCTTATAACTTATTCGACCCTTTAAGGGCATTATGGTAATTTATAGCTTATTTGGCCCTTTAAAGGCAAATTGGTAATTTATACTTTTAAGGTCTCATATTTTTCCGTACACAAATTTATGTAGTCAGACTCCATTTTGAGTCTATTTGGTCCTTATAACATTTATGTGGACTTATTAATTTCATTTTTATACTTCTAGTAACTTCATTAAGTCCTAAGGACTTATTCATCATTTTTTAATTTATTACCGAGTCTTATTTTTCTCAAAGGGACGTCACCATCAAGTCCAGAATATTGAATATAATTAATTTTGACTTTTTTTTATCTTAATTTACATTTATGTGACTTACATTAAGCTCAGGGGCATTTTCATAATTTTAAATTTTCACGCATCCATTTTTTGGTACTTTGTTTGCTAAAATGGACTCCACCATTGAGTTTGGGATGTCAAAGAAAGTTAGAATATGTCACATTTGACATTTAACTAGCTTTTGGGTTACTAAGGATAAAATGGTAATTACGATGTTTAACATGTTTATATTTTCGGGACTTCGTTTCACAAAACGAATCCCACCATTGGGTCTAGAATGTCCCAAAATATTAAGGTACGTATTTTTACAGTCATCGGGGTTCAATTAGTCACTTAATTAATCATTAGGACATATGTGGAATTACTCCAGTTTGCCCGTTCGTATTTTTTGGGATTTAATTTCATAAATCAGATTCCGCCGTTGAGTCCGAAATGCCTGAAAATATTGGGTTGCACTATTATTTTATTTTAATTGGCATTCGTTTGGCCTATTTTTGGCCTAAGGGCATTTTGGTAATTTTTTATATAATTAAAGGGATTTAAAATTAATATTTAATTAATTTCTGGGCCATTTCATAATTAATCAACATTGTTATGGGTCATTTTACAATTAACCAAAGGTTCTGGGGGTCCAATTATAATTTCAGAAACTAGTGGGGGCCCAAACATAATTTCTGAAAACTATTTAAATAAAACCAATTGCTTTAATTGGATTTTAAATGAATCGGCCCTAAACAGTGTTGAACCAACTGGTCCATCTAGTTCAATGCGTCATGCTGACGTCAGCCCTAATATTTTATTATTTTTTTAAAATCCTTTTAAGTCAAAACGATATAGTTTTGATTTAACCTAAACCAAATTTAAATAGTGGGTCCGGACCCAACCCAATATCTTACCCGAGACCCGACCCGCCAGTGTTCTTCTTCCCCATTACTCCTGTGAGGGTTCCGGTGGCCTTCTACGGCGCTGGTGATCATCCCCGATTGAATTCTTTTATATTTGATTTATGGATTTGAGGGCTCCACCGTCGCGAAATAGGGGGTTACAGCCGTAGTTTCGACGACTCATGATTTTTCGACGACTCATGATTTTTCGGCGAGGTATTCATTTCCTATTTTATGTCTTTTTAGCCACTATTTTTGCCCAATTTCATCCTATAAGTTTATGGAATTATGAGGAAGGTTTTCTCGTTCCTTTAATGCAACAAAACCCACTCAAATTTTGAGTTTTCAATTTTTCTTCCCCCAATTGTAACCACTCTTTTCTCAATGGTTTCTTAACCATTTTTTGTGATTCAAGTTGCAGATCACTCCTTGTTTCATGTTCTTTTAAGCTATGTAGTTTGTTTGAAGCTTTAATCAAGTTTGTTAAAAAAAAACACTTTTTCACATTTTTGGGTCTTAGGGTTTTTAGGATTTCCAAGCTTCAAAACTCATCATGTTTCTTCTATTTTCATCCTCAACAATATAAAACACATGCATGCATATTTTAGGCCATAAACAAGCTTAAAAATTGAATTTTTCTAGATAGAGAAAATTTACATTTCTTGGCTTTTCCTTCTCTCTCTACTACTTCTCTCTCTTCCTCCTTGCTTCTGATTTCTTATTCTTTCTTCTTCTTCTTCTTCTTCTTCTTTACTCTTTATCTCAGCAAGTCTCTCCCTTTCTCTTACTACAATTCTCTCTCTCTCTAGTCTCTCTCCTCTCTAGCCAGACCAATGTTGTAACACCCCGATCCAAATTAGGGATCATTAAGTCATGGGTTATAAATTGGTGATCAAGACCTTAAATAACGGGGTCAGTTTCGACCCCGACACGTAGACTTTTAGTAAAAGTCCTGAAAACTCAAGACGACTTGTACATCACTTTCGTTGCAATCACCAACCTGTCTCTATTGATTCCATAGTAATTATATGTTTAATACCTCAACCCAAAAATATCAGGTCACATGGCATGTATTACGAGGTTATGAAAAATTACTGTAAAGACTATACACTTAAGAGGATAATTAATTTTTAAAAATAATTAATTAATTTAATATACTAAATTAATTATTAGTTATAATTAATAGAAAATAAAATGACACACATACACACACACACACACTAAAAGTGTATTGTGTGCGAATACATGGCCAAGTATATATATATATATATATATGTAGGTATATACATGAATAATTAAATATATTTATACATAATACATAAAAGCATGCTAATACCTAAGGGGTAATGGGGTGTGTGTGTGTCTAAGGGGGTTGGTGTGTGAGTTATATTATATGTATAAATATATATATATATATAGCCATATATACAAAACAAAACAAACATACACACACACACCCGGCCAAGAAGGCCTGCCCCATAACAGTAGAGTAAAAGCACTCATTAGAGATGCTGCCACAAGCTAACCAAGTTGGTGGGGAAATCAGGAAGTGCAATGATCAAGCATATGCTTATATGCGCATATACACATTGCATACACACACCACACATCTTTCAGAGACTGAGAGAGAGAGTGAGAGATTGAAGGAGTTCAGGGATACTCAGAGGTGGAAAGCAAAGGGAAAAAATGAGAGAAATCGAAGGAAAAAGGTGAGAAAAACAAAAACCTAACATTTTCTCTCTCTAGAATTTTCCTACGTATAAACTGTTTTAAGCTTTGATTTATGTATATATGATGTTTAAGGTGTATTTAAACTAAGATAAGCATGAAATTAAGCTATGAAAACATCAAAAATCCTCGACCGTACACCAAACAGCCATTGGAGGACCTTGCTTATAGCAGGTCTGAACCAATGGCAACCAACCTATATTTGGTATATGGAGACCTTAACTAGACCCTACAAGCACTCCAAAAACGTGTGACCGTGATCGAAAACCTTAAGAAACGACCATGAAATCACGAGTTGCAGGTTTTGGCCAAAAACCCAAATCTTGTTCTAAACTTCAAAACCTGTTTTTGAGAATAGGGATTAAATCCCCATTCTGTGAGGATCACACAGAACCAAACCCCATTAAAAATGGTGAAGAAACGAGAGTTTACCAGGGAGTTGCAGGTTGATGGATAAACCTTCACACCGAATGGATGAGCTCGGTTCAAGCTCTAAAACGAATGCCAAAATGATCCTTACTGTCTCAGGAATGATTTAGATTAAAAATAGTGGGATTTCATTGAGCCAAAATGCACGAAAATGGAAGAAAAGAAACCCAAAAAATTAGGGCAACAATGCTGAAATTTGGTGAAGAAGATGACACTGAGTCGACTCGCGACTCGCTTCAAAACGGTGAGACGACTCAGACACGTGGCAACGTCTAAACCTGCCACCGAATAAATGGAGCGACGTCGTTTGGCTTAAGGGTTTTTAAAACCCTGAGGCGACCTGTTTGGCTGCACGGTTAGGACCCTATTTGATACTCTGTACGCGGATAAGTAAGCCCATACGCGTTTAAGTGCCCTGTCCATCGTTTGGTTTTCAAAAATTAGGAAAAAAAAAATGAAAAGGGCGTAAGCCCTGGGGTTCGAACCCCTAACCTCACGCACCCCAAACCCTTCTCCTTCCACTCGGCCACGCGCACGCGTGTTGGACATATATGACAAAAAAAATATATATATATATATATATATTGTATATTTAATAAAATCAAAAAATTTAAAAGATGCGATTGCACCTATTGGGACTCGAACGCAGTATCTATTAGAGGGGAGGTGACCAGCGTGCCACCCATTTCATCCGGCCTTTTTATGCAAATAAAATATATATATATATATATATAATACTTAAAAGATTTAATTTAATTAAATTAAATAATGTCAAAAATGTTCGTTGTCCAAAATTAACAAGTTATTTATGTATTCTTACTATCTCGGACCTTCTGAGTCCAATGGTGAGGTCCATAATACGAGACGGGGTCCCGAAAAATTAAAGACCCATAAAAATGCTAAATGACCAAAATGCCCCTACTGTTACCAAAACCCAAACTGGGTTCCGCGAAAGCCTAAATTAACTTTCTTCGACGTTCCAGACTCAATGGTAGAGTCTATTCAATCCAAAAGAGATGTCTAAAATAAAATGACATAAAATTTGATGAATAACATCAGTCAGGTGGATACAAACTGGAACATTGCCGAAGTACAAAACTAAGGCACGTAGGTTGAAATGAAATACGGAAAGACACGACGCGTAGATATGTGAAGTAATTAAATTTAATTTAAAGTTAATAGAGCTACCAGAAGAGTATAATTTTAAAAATTTAAATTTTACTTCCCTAACACGCTAAATTGTGTTTTAGGCGAAAATACAAGTAGACGATAATGGATAGGAAACAGGAAGAATTTACAATCATGACCGAGGCTCAAAGGGCAACTAATAAAAAGCGACAAGAGTTCATAGCAGATTTACTATGACAACAAAAGTGATTGCTAAAAAGATAAGGATTGCCAGGTCAACTGAAATCGTTTCAGTTAGGCCGTTCATATACAACACCCCAACAAAGGCACCACTGGCTGAAGCAAAAATTTTGGAACAAGAAAACATTGAAACCTTGAGTGAATGGCTTCGGAGGTAATAATTATTTACCCTTAAAGTACGTGGTACAATTATAATTAGGCTGATTTTTTTAGTTAGGCCTACACAGCCTTAAGGATAGATTTAAAAACCATAAGTTGATTTGAATGTATATGAGGTTTATGTGATTCTGCTAAACTATTTTAGGTTGAGAAAAGGAAAAGGGAAAGGTAAGGGAAAGGTACCTCAATAGCGCCAACCCAAATGTATAAGGTGAGTAACCTTGTATTTGAAGTGTAAATTTAATTCCACGGATTTGAATGATATTTTAATATCAAATTCAGTTTTTATACGATTCCTGTTTTAAAATATTCTGTTATGGACATGCTCAGTAAATGTTTTTATATATAGTTCCTTTCTTCGAAATATTTAGCATGCTTGAATAAAATGCCAATTTCCTTAAATATTCTGAATTTGATCATTCCATGTATTTGAAATTCTATTGCAAAAGTTATATGCTACATGTTTTAAATACTTATGAAAAGTATCAATATGAAGAAGCCATGTGATAAATGTTTTACAAGATAACGGTGCATAAGCACACAGGCAGGATTTTGGGTTTCTTCGGAACTCAATTAACCTATCAAAGACCACATAGTCAGGATTTTGGGTTTCTTCGAAACTCAATTGACCTGTCATGTGAAATGTCCGGTAGCAGGATCTAATCCCCTAGGCAATGAGATATCTCCACGTATACGCAAAATGGGAGTCTGGTTCGAAACAGATTCCATTAATGAAAGTGAAAAGATGACAAATGATTTTGAAAATGGAAGCAGGTTTTACCCCCATTTTCTCTATGAGTGTTTATATGTTTTGAAATGCTTACACTCTATTTAAAGAAATGTATGTTTAGCCTTGAATACTTTAAATGTTTCAAAGCTATCTTTATGAAGAATGCATGTATTCTATGTTTAAAGTATACGAGCAATTGGTAGTGAGTATTTTATAAACTCTCATGTTCGAAACTACTACCAATTGAAACCCCATGACAAATGTAGGAGTTACTCATTGGGCTTCTCAAAGCTCACCCCATTTCCTAACATTTTTCAGGTACTGACAATGAGTGGGAGCCGTGCTCCATTTTGGGATAATGACTAATGGCTGTATAGGATTATGGACTTTTGGACTTTTGGAAGTAGTTAGAATCTGTAGTTGGATGGATTATGATGTAATAGACTTTGGACAATATGTACTTAAGCCCTAGAAGCATTTGAATATGTAATATGTATAAAATCTTAGAACTTTTATTTATGCTTTGAATGTATTATCATGTGTATCGCTATGAAGAGCGGCAGTACCGGACAGATATGCGAAAGTTTTAAATAAGAAAAGAAAAGAAAAAAGTTTTTCACGCTTCCGCAAACCAAGACTGCACTGCCATCCGATACTGTTGCTTATGTGAGCCTTGCCCTAAGGCCTCCGGACTGAAGGGTGGCGGTCGCAATACGAGATCCGCATAGGGTGAGTTTCGGGTCGTGACAATTGTGGTTTGTTTTTCTTTTCTTCTTACACATGCATAGCACACACATAGTATATATGTATATATATATATATATATATATTTTTTTTTTTTAATTTCTACATGAAAATTGATTGGTTGACGTGTTGGTCCACTAGGGTGATGACACCCAACTTTTTTCATGCAGACATATATATTTTTCATGGGATATATACATATCATGTGGGATATATAGCACAAAAGTGTTGTAGCCAAGTTGGGTATTCTTTTTGGTATGGAATTCCCCCTCATTTTTTGGTCTTGGGTTCAAGTCACTTGGCCAACACTTTTGGCCTTATTTTCCCTTTTTTTCTCTCTTTATTCCTTATTTGGCATTTTGGGTGTGTTTCTTGAATTTTTGAAATTGCGTTTCAATTGTCATAAAATCTCTTGGCATTCTCAAAATGTTTTTTTATTTTTGCATACTTCCTCTTCATGTCATTGATTTTATTTTTGTTTTATGCTAAAAATATATTATTTTTATCGAAGAATTTCTCGATTCACTTGTATTACTTATTTATTCTCTTCACGTGTCAATTTCGTAAATCGAGATCTTATCGAGCTTTAATAGCCTTCATTGTCTCGCCTTGATGTATTTTAATTATTTTAATAGTTCATTATAATTATCAAAATTATTTCGATTAAACGCGCTTCCGTCGTGTGTTATGCTAATTTTGCTTAAGTGCACTTCGTGCTTTAATTTTTCACATTCACTTGTGTGTTAATCCTTGATTAATACTACTCGTGAATTTTATCAAATCATGGCCCTCAACATTAAATTGTATTATCACATCAATCGTCTCTAATTTAGAATTAATTATTTTCTTCATTTATACATTTGCTTCCGTATTTTCGAGTTACTAGTCATAACTAGCGTTGCTCATGATTATTAAGAAAATTAACTTATGATAATTGTCATTATCGTTAATTGCTTTGCTTAATTGGGTTGGGGTGTTACAGTTATGGTCCATGACCAGCCACTGAGGCCTCATACAGAATCGAATAGGTTGTATAATAGATAGTTTATTAATATAGCGGATGCGTACCATTTTTAACCTATCAGGTTCATGTCAAACTCATACCAACCACATTCGATTAGAGCAAATCTAAGTTTAATATCAAACTCACACTTGCAAAATTTATTACAAGTCATTTACATCTATAACTGGCCAACACACAAAATGGCCATTATATATATACAGAAGCCTACACATGCTCAAAAGAGATATTTGCAAATCTCGCTATACAATTTTACAAACTCTCTTCTTTAAGTTCCCTTCCTATTTTAAGCTTCATTACCTGAAAAATTGGTTGGGAAATAGGTTGAGCTAACAAAGCTTAATGAATAATACCAATGCCCTGTAATGGGTTTTTATAGCAAAAGAACTTTAAATAAAATCATGGATATCAAGCATTACTAAAACATTTCAAATGCATTTTCAGAAACGGAATTATTATTTAAACATTTGAAAAGCAACAAGTAGCCTAATAAAACTCATAACAGATATCAAATATCATTTAGCATGCCCATTACAATGGTCAAAACAGAAGAATCTGTGTCGACTCGGATTCTGAATGGAATGTCACATATAATGACAGTCATTTATAGTGACACTGAATAGATCTCTAGCATACTTACTGGCCTATCGACTCTTGGTCCCCCATTAAGGACATAATAAAAGGGGCCCATGTAATGGCATCTACAGAAACACATTCTAAATCATGTGATTATCCATGGATTTGCAAATCTATTTATCAAACATACTTGTAAAATGTACTTTAATTTCATCAATAGAAAATATAGCAAAATGCTTTGCTTGTTAAAACACAGAATAATATGTTTGACAAGTATGTTTGATAAATAGATTTTAGGGAACCAGATTACTCACCCTGTGCTCTTAAAGCACTCCTCGATTCTCTTTCTCTCCTAAGGAACCCTACATACATATATTTCATATTAGAACTATATTTTAGTGCAATGTAACATTATTTAGTTACTGCTTGTCCCATTATAGTTCAAATAACACAATCTAGGATTTTGATAAAATCCCTCATATTCTAATTCTATTGGAGCTTCATTTGAGTCTTGTTAGAATTCATTTACATCAAATATAAGGTTTTTAAATAATTGGGACAGCAACTGTACCATTCCCATTTATTCTCAATATAAGCTTCATTTTTAACTTCCAAGTGTTGGTTGTTTCAACATTTATATCTAGCATCTTGAATCATCATTTAGACTAATTATTTGACTTTAATTAAAGTGTTTTCCTTTAATTTCCAATAGCATTTTTCCTTACCATTTCTCATATTTAGAGTTCCTTTGATAATCTAATCATGCTAATTATAACCTAGGTAGTGCTAGGGATATTTTAACACCATTAATCATTAACCAATTAGTTTAATCAACACTCATTAATCATGATACATCCTTCTACATCATATATGTTGCTCTTGTATCAATGTAATTACTATTCTATAGAAAACTTGTTAGGACTTCAAGACTAGTTTAGAATTTCATTCAATTCTTAATTGAATTTGAGTTTTTAGTCATTTTTAAATATTTATTTTCTGATTAAATGAAAGAATAAGAAATTAAGACTAGAATTCATACTTTGATTGTTCAAGAATTCAACTTCTAAGTTAGTCCTCCTTAAGCTTCTTTCCTTATCCTTCTTGTTCTTTTGTTTTCTCTACCTTCTTCCTTGCTTTATTATTCTATCCAGTATATTTTAGAGAGCTTCTTGCTTGTCTCTATAATTTATTTTGTAAGGCATAATAGATACAAAGATGTATCTATATGTGGGCTAGGTGTCACTTTGTGAATTCCCACATATTTGAAGTGTCTTGCTCTTATTAGCTTTATATTTTCTCTTTCTTACTAATATGATTTTTGTCCTTTTATATATATATATATATCATATGTTAATACATACATTTATATAGACACATATATAGACAAATCTTTACACAAGCTTCTCAAGAATAGTCAACAATGATGAGCTAGATATTCCAAATTATGGGTCCCTCTCCCATGTGAACAATTGTCTTTCTTACCTTTCTCTAATCAAAATTAATTTGGATAATTATAAGATTTATGGTTATAAATTAGGATTAGTACAAGTCTACTTCACTTAAACACCCTAATTAACTCAATTAGGATTAACTTAATTTACTAATCATGTATTAAAGTTACTAATTAAACATAATTAGTTTAGATTTAACAATTTTAAGAACTTTCCAATAACCTATCACAAACTAGTTTAAGTTAGCTAAATATACTTAACCTTAGAACAATGATTAATTTAATTAATCTAGTTTTAGCTTAAGAATCATTTTAAAAGCCTACTAGAAATATTGTTTTTTTCCTAATTTCTCTTTCTAAGATTTTAATTATTGCCTTACTATCCATACTAGTAAACTCATCATTTTGAATCACATAATCATGCTTAGGGCATACTCTAATCCACACTTTATCATTCTTTGAAGTGAATTCTACATATAGAAAAAAAAATATAATGAAAGTAATATGACTTAGGATATTACACCATTGGAGTTCTATAAAAGGGGGGCAACATATCACTTCATCCCCCTTTCACTACTTTGAATTCTGGCTTAAGACTTCTAACACCAAGAACGATTTCTAAGGCGATTTTCGGTGTGCCAGAGAGTTTCTCCGATCAAGATTTCGGCCAGGTTTGGTTCCAAGTGTATTCTTCTTTGTTTTTTTTTGTCATTTCATCTCTGCACTTCTACTTCTTCTAAAAAAAAGTTTGCTCCCGATGCTCAGTCGAGTACCGGTCAGGATCATATAGAACCATTGGAGGTTGATAACCAAGTAGAACTAAACTTAGTGGTTAGCAGTCCACCAGAGAGTTTAGGAAATAGACATGTCGGTAGTCTAGCCTCCAACTCTAGAGTTAAAATAGGCGAGGCACACTTAAAACCTAGGAATAGGGATACAGGGACCTCTGGTAGAACCCATAAGAGATAAAAGGGGGAGAGTGCCATTACCCAGAGCATGATAGATGCTCTAAAGGTTACCTTTGATTTTCATAACAATGTGTCTTGTAGGATACTCGAACCCATAAACTATCCTTCTGATGTTCAGCACAGTGAGATCTGTGCTTATCTCAAGTGGTTCGAGATCGGAGTGTGTTTTCCCTTCCATCGTATCATTAGGGAGTTTTCTAGGTGGTTTAATATGTGCCCAGCTGATCTGAATATTAATAGATCGAGGCAATTGCTTGGTTTTATAGTTTTAAGTCACTTGAATAAGGTTATAATAGACTTTCATTTAATTAGAAGTAACATAGGACATGAAGTACTCGAGGTCGAAGGCCATGTTTTATATGTCTTTAGACAAAAGGTTCAGACCCCTCTCCTCTGTACCCTACATCCATAAAAAATTGAAAGAAGTGGTACTTCTTTATAAAAGCAGGTTGGTAGTTCAAGGACTTCAATAATCGGGCCATAATTTTCCCAAGAAGAATATGTGTCAAGGGTGAGCCCACCTCCTCCTTATAACTTCTTTTCTTATGTTTATGTCATTTGACCTAATACACTATATTTTGTAATATTGCATATATAAAAAGGCTTGGAAGAGGTCAATTTTTACTCATGACCTTTAAGATAAATACAGACATCTCTTTCAAACCAATGATCGCTCTCACAAAGCAATCCTGACGCTCAAGAACTTGATGGATGTTGGACTGGTGAAGGATAAGAGCGAAGGGCTCAAGAAGATGATATTCTCTAGATAGGTACTAGGGAAGAAGAAGAAGGTTGGGGAGACTTCGTCCCCTGTCGAACTCCCTTTCTAGAGAAGAAAATGAGATTGTTGTCAGACTCTTCCAAGTGGATTGTCTCAAAAGAGTTGACCTATTCACCAACTTGGGAGGCCCTCCCTCTTCCAGCCCCTTCTGTACCAAAATAGAAGATGAGGAGGGGAAAAATAGGTGCTGCCCCTCCAGTGCTTAAGGACTTCGACCCAAGTGTCATGAAGAAGGCATTCAAGGACTCATCAACAGGTCCCAGTAAATACACCAGGCTGAAGCCCAAAATGTAATACCCCAAAAATTTAAAATAAATAAAATGTCCCACTTTTGTGCATAACGTATACATAATATACGATGGTCAGAAATTTCATAAGAAAAATAGGTCAGAATTCTGTGCTCTGTGCTCGGTGTACAGAACGTGTGAATAAGACAACAACTAAATAAAATAACAATATAAAAAAATAATAAATAAAAGAAAAGAAAAGGAGGAGGCTGCAGCCGCCCCTCTTTCTTATAATATGATAATAGCTATTTATATATATATATATATATATATATTATTAGACAACTGGGAAACTAGGTGGAAGGTTCTAGCTACAGAGAGACCTTTCCAGTGGCAACCGACATACTCCAACTTCTTGACCATTCCACTACCTACAAATATATATAAAGCTATAGCTAGCTGAATGGTCACGACAAAAAATCCCATAAGCAAACAACAAGTAAGAGAGAAAGTAGGAAACAGTGGTCGCTGGTTGCTAAAATCGGATTTAGCCATAACCGGTGGCAAAAAGTAAGTTCCTCAAATTGATTTAATTTTTGAATTAGATATTGATCTGATATATCACTTATTTATATCATCTTCTGCAAATCTCACTATCGATTTGAAATTTATAGGGTTCATTTTTTGAATTAAAAGGGAATATTTTGTTAATTGTTGCTTGATTGTTGTCATATAGGGAGGTTCAAACTGAAGTGTTTGAATTGAGTTTTAGTAATTGGGAGATTTAGTTACTCTTTTCTTTATAAGTTTCAGCAATACCTGCTAGCTATTGGGTGAAATTATGTGTGGAAGTCTAGTTTTGTACAATAGCTCTGATAATATCGCGTCTCAATGGTGAACTGATATGAATATTGGTTTTAATATAATTTGGTACTCTGCCTTGTGATATCATAGATGACTGATGACCAGGATCTGGGATTCTTTGCCAATTTTCTTGGCATTTTCATATTTGTGTTGGTCATTGCTTATCATTATGTGATGGCTGATCCGAAATATGAAGGGAACTGATCTTTGATTGTAATAAAATTTATCGAAGGAACTTATTCAAAAATGGATATAATATATTGATTTAGTTAAAATCTTTGTTGGCAATTACAAATTGTAGCTGACTGCTTCTATGTCAATTACCAAATTATTCATTCTATGAAATTATGTTCGAGTTTTTAACACTTTTGCTTTGTCATCAATTGGGAGATTGACCACCTAAATGACTGTACACTTGATAGTGTTGGTGGAGAAAATGATTTTGCATGATGGGGTGGTGGTTCTATCTTAGAGTTTGTAGTACTGGTTAAGACGCATAACAAAGTGAAAAGTACCGTTTTACCCCTAGTCACGCTAGGAACCAAACGAAGGCCAAATTGAGATCTGAAAAAAATGCTACCTTAACATTTTTTGATATATCAGAGCTAACAGTAACCTCGGTTTTCTCCAATTTAACTCCTAAACTAGTGAAATAGGCAAAGTATACTATTATTAACTAATGTTTGTATTTACTGTTCTAAGACTCCCAGATTTGGGCTTAGCTAGAAGGGCTTTTGAACTAGTCTTAACGAACAATGAGTAACTCGGAACCCTTGACTTGGTGCTATATACTGTATTATTTGACTGCATAATATAAATTTTGTACTGCATTTCTATTCTGCTCCATTCTGTTCCGTTACATGTTATATGTTATTCGAGAATTGTTCCACTTCTATTTTGTTCTGTTGTGTCTTACTCTTGGGCCCACTACAAGATTGAGTAGTTTAGCTTATGCCAGAGCATGACCCAGAGGGTAGAGGCCCCGCGAGTGTCCGCTTATGGGTAGCTAAGAAAGACTCATATGCTTAATTGGCATTCTGTTATGTTTCTGTTCCGCTCAATTCTGTCCTATTCTGTTCTAATCTGACCCAGAGGGTAGAGGCCCCATGAGTGTCTACTTATGGGCAGCTGGGAGAGGTTCAGACATACTTAATGATATGCTTTTGATTGTTTGTTCTATTCTGTTCTATGCTGATCTGATTTGTCCTGTTCTATTTTGTTCTGTTCTGTCTATCCTGTTTTGTTCCACTCGAGCTGCATTACATCATGCATTTTTAATGGTTAAATTTATTCATGTACTTTACATATATAAACAAAAGTGATTTTGAAACCCAAGGTAGGAATCCCATGTTACTCACTGGGCTTGTGTAAGCTTACTTTATTATTCTAACATTTTTCAGGTGAAGGCGTTTGTGGCGAGGAATAAGAAGGGTTAAGAAGTTAGTTAGGCAGTCTTAATGAAGACAAATCCACTTTTGTATCCTACATCATTTTTGGGTGTTTTCTAAACATGTACAATGATGTACCTTTTTGTTAACCTGTGTATATAAATGTGAATTATAGCTAGTTGCTTTGCCAAGTTAGTATGCACTCTTTGTTTTAATTTCCGTTGCTTAACTTTCATGTAATGAATGCATCATACTTGGAAATTACAACTGAATGGCCTGAGGTTAGGATTACTATCGGTATTTTGATAAGCTCAAAATACAATGGGTGCTTAACTTGCCGGTCGCATACCCTTAATCCGTAAAAGGTGGGTTTGGGATGTGACAAACTTGGTATCAGAGCATTAAGTTGTACCCTACCGTGCTAGGAAAGCGAATCTTTATGATAGGAATGCCTAGAGTCACTAGCATTTCGTCATACTAATACTCAAATTGGCAAACGATCTGACGCCTGAACAAGATTATTAAGCTTATTTTGCCTTAGATGCTGTCGCGTACTAGAAGCAAGAAGATGGACTCTCGAGTACTGGCAGAAGATGCGACCTTACGAGTGATACAAGCAACCTTGGCCTACTTTGGCCAAGCAATTGAAGGGTTGACCAGGGCTTTATAGTGTAGTCAGCTCATGTCAACAGGCATTCCACTAGGAACACCAACAGTACTGCCTGTACCATCTATACCAGCTCTAGTGCAACTAGTAGGAGACGTTAATAATGATTTGCTGGATCGGTTTCATAAACTCAAGCCTCTCTCCTTTGATGCAGTGACTGACCTAGAAAAAGCAGAATCCTGGATCATGGCCATAGAAAAAGCTTTCAAGCTCCTGCTGTGTACCAAGGAGCAAAAATTTCAGTTGGCTACTTATATGTTATAAGGAGAATCGTACCAATGGTGGCTAGAAATGCAGAAGGAAGACCCACCCATGATCTAGAGCAAATTTGTAAAAAAGTTCTACAATATGTTCTTCCCACCAACAGTACGAGAAAGGAAGATCTAGGAGTTTATGGATCTAGCTCAAGGAGACATGATGGTGATTCAATACGCCGCCAAGTTTTTAGCACTATCGCGATTTACACCTTTCCTCGTGCAGGATGAACATCACAAGGCAAGAAAGTTCCAACACGGCCTTCACATGGACATCCACGTACGAGTTTCTACTTTCGAGTTACACACCTACACGGATGTTTTAAATAAGGCACTCGTTATTGAAAAAGATATGGAGGAATTCAATCAGTTCAAAGACCTGGAAAGGAAGAAGAGAGGAAGAAACTTCAGGAGGGAGCAGTCGTCTAAGAGACAGAAGACTGGGGGTACAAATGATAGCAACAAGAACCAACGAAAGGTTACTGAGGGACCCTTATGCCCCCATTGTCATTTGTCTCATAAAGGAGAATGTCACTAGTTGATAGGTGCCTGCTCTAGATGTTGAGAGAAAGGACATCAAATTAGAGACTGCCCTCGATGGCCACAAGACATAAAAGCTTCAACTTCGGTCATCAACAATGTAAAGCAAGGTCCTGCTTCTACTACACTTGCACGGGATAAAGGCAAGGAGTCCCAAGAACGACCGGGACGAGTGTTTGCAGTTGGTACCTGGATATACATCTACTGCAAACACCGTGATGACAGGTACACTTCCAATCTGTGGACTTTCTACATATGTATTGATTGATTCTGGATCCACACATTTTTTTGTGTCTCTACTATTTGTTGATAAATTGCATAGAACACCTGAGCCCTTAGATGATCTCTTAGCGGTATAAATTCCATCTAGACCTTCTATGATTGGGTCACAGTTCTTAAGAATTGTAGTGTGATGATTGGGAATCAAGAAATCCTGGTAGACCTAATACCTTTAACTATAAGAGGGCTCGACGTAATCTTAGGCATGGACTGGTTATCCCTCAATCATGCCGCTATTGACTGTTTTGAGAAGAAGGTGTTATTTCAACACCCGAAATGACCGGTGTTCACCTTCAAAGGAAATGGCGTAACCCCTCCACCATATCTTATCTTTGCCATCCAGGCGAAGGAGATTATTGAAGAAAGGATGTCGTGGGTATCTATATAGTATCTTAGACACCCAAGCTCAGGCTCCTCCGTTGACAAAAGTGCCAATAGCATGTGAGTTTCCTGATGTATTTCCTGAGGATCTACCAAATGAGATGGTTGATTGAGAGATTGAATTCACAATCGATCTCATTCTCAAGACTCAACCGATATCCAAAACTCTATATCGGATGGCTCCATTAGAATTGTAAGAGCTGAAGGCTTAGCTGCAGGAGTTATTGGATAAAGGGTTCATCTAACCTAGTGTATCTCATTGAGGAGCACCCATATTATTTGTGAAAAAGAAAGACAACTCCCTAAGACTATGTGTTAACTGTCGAGAACTCAACAAGGTGACGATAAAAAATAAGTATCCTCTTCTGCGCATTGATGAATTGTTCGACCAACTATAAGGGGCCAATGTCTTTTCTAAGATTGACCCGAGATTGGGGTATCATCAACTCAAGATCAGAAATGCTGATGTGCCAGAAACAGCCTTTCAGACTTGCTACGGCCACTACGAGTTTTTAGTTATGCCTTTTAGCGTGACTAGTGCTCTTGCCGCATTTATGGATCTAATGAATCGGGTCTTTAAACCGAACCTAGATGATTTTGTCATTGTCTTTATTGATGATATCCTCATCTATTCGCGGAATGAGGAAGAGCATAAGAACCACTTGAGGATAGCATTGCAGACGTTGCGAGAGCATAAGTTATATGCAAAGTTTAAGAAATGTGAGTTCTGGCTATCTAGCATTATCTTCTTGGGGCACGTTATTTCTAAAGGAGGTATTGCCGTTGACCCACAGAAGGTAGAAGCCTTTCTCAATTGGCCCCAGCCTACTACCGTGATAGAAATTCGAAGTTTTTTGGGACTGGCAGGCTACTACCGACGATTCATCAAGGATTTTGCCAAGATAGCAAATGTAATACCCCGACCCGAAACATAACACTAGAACTGAGATAGATCGGGTCAACCGATGTGTGAACCGATTTATAACTGAAAACGAAGTATAACAAATTAGTCATTTTTAATTAATCCCGAGTACCCGAGGGACTACCGTATGAGGAACCAAAGTTAGCACAGAAAAATGTGTACACAAAACCGTACACCTATATACGTGTGCATATATATATATATATGTATATACAAGTATATATATATATGTAGTAAGTATATAATATATATATATAGGTAACATAGTATATATAAATAAAAATATATAAATATAATGAGGTAGTATGTGTACATATATATAGGAGTGTATATATATGTGATATAAAGTATATGTATATATATATATATAAATATACTACAATACATATACAAATACATACCCCATGTGTTGCCATGTGTAGTGTGTGAAATTAGTGTGTGTTTATGGTGTGTTGGGGGAAAAGAAAGGGCTGCCGACAGTCATGTATACATATGTACAATATTTATGTTACAAATAACTATATAATAATCTTATATACATATTATGTAGAAAATATCAAGGGAAATTAGCAAAAGGGGCTTGAAAAGTGTAGAAACCGAAGGGAAAGAGATAGGGGCCAAGGCGGTTTGTATTTATATATATATCTATATATATATATGCGTGCGAGTGTTAAGAGAAAATAGACAAGAAAGGAGAAAGATTAAAGAACCGAGAGTATCTGGAAGAATTCAGAAGGGTCAGGAGTGGAGAAACAGAAAGGAAATCAAAGGAAGGAGGAAGAAATTCAAGAAAAAGATAGGTAAGTTTAAATTCTATTTTTAAAATTTAAAGCATGAAGTGTAGATTTAATAGTAGGGCTATAATAAGCATGAAATGAGAAATTTAATACAAAAAGAATTAATGAAGAAGAGTGAGAATTGAGGGAGTTATGCATAGTTGCAGGTTATGGGAATAAAATTTATTCATGTAATTTTATACTTTAAACTTAGGTTGAACAATGAGGAACTAATCCTCTTTAAAGCAGAAAACAATTAAGAAAGGAAAAAGGTAAAAACAATGAAGGATCATGCTCAAATTTGAAGAATTTCAGTTAACTGGAGCTACTGGTTCTTCCATTTTTGTAGAGTTTTGTTAGGTTAAATCAAAAACCACGGTTGGATATGAATTCTCCATGAAAAATGGGAGAGGACTGCATTTAAAAAGGGATGAAAAATGACTGAAAAAAGGTCACCATTGCCGGAGATGGCGACGGAACCCTACCGAAACTCCACCGAAAAATCGAGGGAGGAGATGAACAGTAGTTTAGCCAAACGGTGCCGTATTGGGTTACTGTGTAATGATGCTGCATCGTTTTGGCTAGGAGTGTTTTAAATTTAAAAATCCAATTGGGCCTGTTTGGTTATAAGCACAAGAAATCAAAATTAAATAGGAAACAGAATTGGGATAGCTTATCCCTGAATTAGTGTCCTATTTGCTGTTTGGATAACCTGAATTATAATAATAAATTTGAATTTCTGAATTGGCCCAAATAAATAGGGAAATTATAAATTGACCTAATTGTTTTGTAAATTAAAAAGTTACCCTAAACTTATAGTTATTTCGATTTGACCCCCAAAATAAATATTAATTTAATTAATTAAATAAAAATAAAGAGAAATTACCAAAATGTCCCTAAGTTAAAAAGGAGTCAAACGAACTCCGATTAAAGTAAAAGAATAGTGAATTTTTATTATTTCGAGCATTCTGGACTCAACGATGGAATCCAATTTGTGAAAAGAGGTCTCGAGAAGTAAGAAACCCGTAAAAGTGCAAAATAATTGTTTTGCCCTTTTTAGTATAGATGTCCGAATTGAATTCCGTAAAAGCCTAAACCGACTTTCTTCAAAGTTCCAGACTCAATGGTAAAGTCTAAATTAGCAAAAGAGAAACTTATAGCAATGATGCATAAAATTTGATGAATAGCATAAACTATGTATATAGTAGACTGAGGTGTATTTCTTGGATACTAGAAATGTCAAAAGGGAAGGAGAAGGATATCTGACTTCCTTGAATTTATCATAAAGGTAAGCAAAATCTGATCTCTGTACGTGGCAAATACCTAGTTGTATTATGCATGTGTTTCTTGATTATTGTGTTTATGCCTTCAGATGTTATTGAAATACATTGATACTTGTTCTAGTTCGTGAGTATTGCTATATTTTGAGCATGTGATCACTATACAGTTTGGCTATGATGCATAAATGATGTAAAGTCATATATTATACTCTGATGAGAGTCATGATCATTGCATACATCATTGATTAAACGAGTGGTGCACGGTCATAATGCCCATTTGATATTACAGTCCACTATTATTATGAGTAGGCTCGGTGTGCATGAGTAAGGCAGATAGAGGGATCTGATTGTAAAAAGGGTACGCCGAGTCCTACTGTAGGCTGGGTATGCATGAGTTAGTCAAGTGGTCGGGCCTTTGCAAAAAGGTATGCCGAGTCCTACTGTAGACTGAGTATACATGAGCAAGTCAGGTGGTGAGATTGTTTGCAAAAGGGTATGCTAAGTTCTACTTATATGTATATCAGACCATGGAAATCATTCTAATACATTGTTGCTATTATCATGTGATATGACTTACTGTTGTTGACATCGTATCTTCTTGATTTGATATCATGTTGCTATAACTATGTATCTTGTTCTATGAACCTCTTTATGTTGACTGCCCCTAACAGAGCAAATGAATTACTTACTGAGTTTTCACAGCTCATACAGATACTACTTTGACTATTTCAGGTAGGACGCCATAGTTTGAAAGTAAGGATCAGGATCCCGAACAGGCGTAGGGTTACTGCAGATCTATGTACTACAAGGATGATTTTGGTAGTAAAGTATTGTACTTGTCCTATGTTCTCCCAACACCCTACGTTATGGGGGTAGTTGTATTTGGAGCTTTTGGGTCTGTATAACTATATGAACATTAGTATTATAAATGAATGAAAAATTTATCATGTCTTCCGTTGTTTATTTAGATTACTGATTGCATGTTACCAATACTCATATATAAATGTTAAGTTAAAATGAAAAAGAAATGCATCGGGTTCGGCCATTAGGTCGGATCGGTGTCGCGATGCCAAATTCGCACAGGGTGGGTTTCGGGTCGTGACAGCAAAGCCACTCATGTAATTAACAAAGAATGATGTTTCGTTCATTTGGACAGATGAACAAGAGCAGAGTTTTCAGTTACTCAAGAAAAAGTTGACATCAGCACCCGTTCTGACTATTCCATCCAAGGAAGGGAAGTTTGTTATTTACAGTGATGCCTCCTATAAAGGCTTAGGGTATGTCTTGATGCAAGATGGTAAAGTTATTGCCTATGCCTCTCGACAACTCCGACCGCACAAATAGAATTATCCTACCCATGATCTGGAGCTAGCAGTAGTGGTGTTCACCTTAAAAATTTGGTGCAACTACTTATATGGGGAGATGTGCGAGATCTTCACTGATCATACAAGCTTAAAGTATTTGTTCACCTAAAAAGAGTTGAATATATGACAATGTCAATGGCTTGAATTAATCACGGATTACGACATAATGATCCAGTACCATCCCGACAAAGCTAATATGGTAGCAGATGCTTTAAGCCGAAGGTTTAGGAGTCTCGCATGCATGATTACCACACAGAAGGAATTGATTTAAAGCCTAGACGAGATGGGAATTGAAGTAGTTCCATCAGGTAGTACGACTTATTTGGCTAGTTTGGTAATTAGTTTTACATTGGTGGAACGAATCAAAGATGGTCAAACTCAAGATACAGAAATAATCAAGATTTGTGAGGAAGTGAAGTCAATAGGAAGAGCTGACTTCAACATTCAGGAAGGCATTCTATGATATCGAGGCAGATTATGTGTGCCCGATATGCCAGAATTAAAGAAAGAAATTTTGAAGGAAGCCCACGTTTCAAGATTCACAATGCACCCTAGTACTACTAAAATGTATCATAACATCAAGGACTTATACTAGTGGCCAGGATTAAAGAAAGATATCGCCAATTTCATTACTCACTGTATGAGTTGTTAACAGATAAATGTTGAACATCAACGTCCCAGTGGACTCTTACAACCACTTTCGATTCTAGAGTGGAAGTGGGATCACAATACTATGGATTTTGTGACCGGATTTCCCAAATCTCCAAAAGGCTCTAATGCTATTTGGGTCATTATGGATAGGCTGACCAAGTCCTGTTCACTTCCTTCTAGTAAAGATGACGTACAACTTGGAAAAGCTGGCTACATTGTACATCCAAGAGATTGTACGCCTATACGGCACGCCCCTATCCATCATATCTGATCAAGGCCTTCGGTTCGTATCACGATTTTGGCAAAGTCTATAGAGGGCACTCGGTACTGAACTCAAATTCGGTACAGCATACCATCCACAGACAGATGGACAATCCGAACGAGTGATCCAAATGCTGGAAAATATGTTACGACTATGTGCGTTGGATTTTAAAGAAAATTGGGCAGAACACTTGCCGTTAGTTGAGTTCGCCTATAACAACAGTTATCAAACCAGCATCAAGATGGCACTATACGAAGCATTGTATGGAAGAAAATGCCGATCTCGACTATGTTGGGCTGAAGTTGGCGAGCAAAAGTTACCTGGACCAGATTTAGTCTAAGATACCACTGAACAAATCTAAAAGATTCAGGAAAGGCTACAGACAGCTCAGAGCCGATACAAGAATTATGCTATAATACCCTGACCTAGGATAGCGCGTAAATTAAGGTAGGCCGGGTCGAGTGGTGTAACACCAGTTGTAACCGAACATAAATTCTATATGAATGAAGTATAGTTCATAGTATCCAATGAGTTTTAAACACACGAGTAGAATTACAAACACATCCGAGTACCCCGAGATCGCTTGTACGAGAGATCCAGCAGTACGGGTAATTATGCATGTATACCAGTACATGCCTTGAAGTACGTGCACAATGTAATTGTATGAAAATATATTAAGATATATACATATATATATGTGTATGTATATAGAGTATATATAAACATGTATAAATATATGTATAAGTACATGTATATATATAGATATATTTATAATATAAGAAATAAAAGATATATGTTATAAAATATATGTATATAACATACAATATATATATATATATATATATATATACAAGCAACACGCAAAGTGCGTGCATGTGAGTGTGTGTTTAGGGTGTCGGAATCATTTGGGCAAGGGAGTACAAGTGTGTGTGAGAAAAAATTATAATATATATATATATATGCACAAATATCTAACCTAAAGTGGGGTAAAGAAAATATAAAAGAAAAGAAAGAAAAGATCAGGGAAAACAGTCAACAAAAGGGGCTTGAAGGGAATAGAAACCGAGAGGGGAAAGTGAAGGGCCAAGGCAGTTGTTTTGGCCTATATATATATGCGTGAGAATTTAGAAAGAAAACAACAAGAAAAGACCCATTTTGAGAAGCTGTGAATGTTTGGAGTGGTTTAGAAGCTGAAACCAAGGAAGGAGGATTGAAAGGAGAAGGAATACTTCAAATTGAAAATCCAGGAAAAGGTATGTGATACTGATTTCTATTTTTAATTTTTAGAAAGCATGATAAATATTTTAAAGTGTTGGACCTTGTAGCATATAGAAAGAGGATTAAATTAGCAAGAAAAATCAATAAAAATGGTCAAGAACCGAGGTAGAAAACAGTAGTTGCAAGCCATGGGAATAAATTTGATTTAGGTGATTTTATGCTTTGAACTTGAATTTAACCATGAGGAATTGATCCTCATAGGCGCAGAAACAAATTAGGGATGAATTGGAGTCAAAACCATTAGAAACCAAGCACGAAATTGAGAAAAACCAATTGGGCGGAGCCACTGTTTTTCTTTATTTCGTGAAGATATGGTTAACCAACTAAGCCTATATATGAATTCCTTATGAAAATTTAAAGAAAATCACATTGAAAAAAAGTGGAAAATCGATCGGAAAGGGATTCGCCAGCGCCGGAGAAGACACCAGAGACCCATCGGAACCCTACTAGAAAGTCGTGGGAGATGATGAACAGTCTTTCCCCAAAACGGCATCGTGTTTTGCTAACCCACATCGAAGCTACGTCGTCTAGAGTATGGAAGTTTTAAATTTAAAATTGAATTAGGAGTGTTTGGCTACGAGCTTAAGAAATTAAATTGGAAATTGATTTGGGGATGGGGATATCCGATTCCAGTTTTGGTGATTAGCCACTATTTGGCTATTCTGATTGAGAATAGTAAAATCAGAAATTTTGATTTGACCCACAACTTTGAGAAATTATAAAAGCACTCCTAGACTTATGAATATTATAATTTGACCCCCAAAATAAAATATTAATTAAATAAAAATTATAAAAATGCCCCTAAGTCAAAAAACAGTCAAATGAACTCCGATTAAAGTAAACGAATAGTGAATTTTTATTATTTTGAGCATTCTGGACTCAACTGTGGAGTCCTAATTTGAAAAAAGAGGTATCGAGAAGTAAGAACCCGTAAAGTGCAAAATAACCGTTTTACCCTTTTTAGTACAGATGTCCAAATTGAGTTCCGCGAAAGCCGAAACCGACTTTCTTTAACGTTCTGGATTCAATAGTAGAGTCTATTTTAGTAAAAGAGAAACTTATAACATAAAGACATAAAATTTGATGAATAACATAGTTTATGTAACTGTAGACTGAGACATATTTTGTGAATCTTAGGAACACCAAAAGGCAAGGAGAAGGCAGTCTATTCGATCTTTGCATGTGTTACTTTCCAAGCCATGTCAACAGTTCTTTTGTATATTGCCTATTGTGTTCTATATATACCAGTGTTTATTGAGCCACATTGATATTGCCCTATCATGTGGGAAGCATTTATTGATTTCTATAAATATCTCGATCATGATTGTACACTTGTGCATAGAGTTCTTTTTGTACACTTGTACCTAGGGCCGTGAGAGCCAAATAGTTACATTCGAAGCAGTCTAGTAAGCATAGCCTCGAAAACTATCGTTACGTCAGATTGCCTAGAATCAGTTATGATTCCACTATACTCTTTGTAGAAGATAGCATGATCTTGATATATTATTAAGTGCCAGATTTGTGCTCAGTCACAACTCCATCTGATGCTATCTACGACCCTCAGGTCAAGGTTCTAAGTAGAACACTAGATACGTTGCTATGTGAGGCATGCGACGTAGAGTTACATCGTATACGGAGCAGTATTATTCATGTATCCTGTGGGAACTGAATACGAGCTTAGGGGGATTTTCGGGCCCCATTAGTGCGTCTCTTTTTGTTGATATCACTATCTTTCATTATTGATTATCATAACTTGATCATGTTATATTATTATGAATGATCATGAGACTTTACAGATTTCATTTGAGTGCTTACAATTCATACTTGAGATAGCTCATGACTATAGTAGTATGACATTGTTAGCAGAGCAGATTCATTTCCTTATCACTTGAGCTTCTATCATTTGATATTGAGTTCTATATTCATTGACCGGCTAGCACTTCTATATACACTTGTACATATAGGAGAGCAAAGAATATTCATCTACTGAGTTTTCATAGCTTATACAGATACTACATTCATTTTCAGGCACAGATATGTAGAGCAGATGATAGAGCTTGATAGCTAGAGGTGGACATTACTTTTGAAGTTGTAAGTGTAATATTTAGTACAGTCTTATAGTTCTCCTATATCATCCACATCTTGGGGATGTACAGTAGTTAAGAAATTTTTAAGTCTGTATTTTGAGAACCACACATATATATATGACATACAACTTTTATATTTAAGTCTTCCGCTGTTTATATTTTGATAGTCATTGCATGTTAGTGGCACTGATTGCGTAGTAAGTTGAGAGATACAGTTTGGCAATAGTGTCAGATTGGGTTCGCGATACGAGATCCGTATAGGGTGGGTCTCGGGTCGTGACATATGCTGACAACTGAAGAAAAGACCTTAAATTCGAAGTAGCCGACCTTGTGTTCCTAAAGGTATCGCTATTATAGGGAATGCTCCGATTCGGCAAAAAAGGCAAGTTAAGTCCTTACTATATTAGTTCGTTTGAGATTCTAAAAAGAATTAGACCAGTGGCATATGGTTCGGCACTACCACCCGAGTTAGACAAAGTGCATCACCTATTCCATGTATCAATGTTAAGGAAATGTGTGCGAGAACCGGGACAAATCATTGAATATGAGCCACTCGAGTTGCTAGAAGACTTGTCCTACTATGAACAACAAGTGCAAATTTTAGATCGGAAGGAGAAGACATTGCATAACAAAACAATTCCACTGGTCAAAGTTGTATGGCAAAATCACACAAGTGAAGAAGTGACATGGGAACGCGAAGAAAAGATGCATGCCCTGTATCCTGAGCTGTTTACATAAAGTCAAGATAAGTTGAGTTTTGGGGAAAAAACTCTTTTGAAGGAGGGGAGAGTGTAATACCCCAAAAATTTGAAATAAATAAAATGTCCCACTTTTGTGCATAACGTATACATAATTTACGATGGTCAGAAATGGCATAAGAAAAATAGGCCGGAATTCTGTGCTCGGTGTACAAAATGTATGAATAACACAACTAAATAAAATAACAATATAAAAAAATAATAATAAATAAAAGAAAAGAAAAAGGAGGAGGCTGCAGCTGCCCCTCTTTCTTATAATATGATAATAGCTATTTATGTATATATATATATATATATATTATATTAGACAATCAGGAAAATGGGTGGAAGGTTCTAGCTATAGAGAGACCTTTCCAGTGGCAACTGACATACTCTAACTTCTTGACCATTCCACCACCTACAAATATATATAAAGCTATAGCTAGCTGAATGGTCACGACAACAAGTCCCACAAGCAAATAGCGAGTAAAAGAGAAAGCAAGGAACAGTGGTCGCTGTCACTACCCAAAACTCACCCTATGTTGTAACACCCCGACCCGATTAAATGATAATTAAGTCACTAATTATTAATTAGTGACCTTAAAGAGAATAATTAAGAAATTTAAACGGGAAATAGATGACGATTTCAAAATAATTCTAAGACTTTGAAAATCAAGGTCGACTCCGAGAAAATAAATCCAAAAATACGACTACAATTTCATGAAGAAGCAAATAATAAATTCAAGTATATGAAGAAAATGCAAGAAGAGAATATTGACAAAAAGTTAAAATAAATAAATTAAATGCCAAACAAGGCATAAAGAGGGGAAAAATAGCAAAAAAGGAACTAAAATGTGAGGCCATGGGCTTTTGATCCCTTGACCCCAAAAATAGGCAAAGTCTTAAAGCCCAAAAAGTAGCCACATGGGCTGCCCACCTTATTGTGTTTTATATTGCAAATCATATGTATATATGCATGAAATAACAAGGCTCCACCTCCCAATTTGGCCAATGGCCTTTCATGCAACCAAAAGAAATATTTTAAAATAAAACAAATAAAATATGTGTGATATTATATATAAGTGTTGCGTGTGTGAAGTGAGGGGAATCAAAAAATCAGAAGTGTGATTGCAGATCTGATGTAGAGAGACCAATCTAGAGAGAGAAAGTGAGCTAGAGAGAGAGAGAGAGTGTGGAAGAAGAAGAATGAGAAAGAAGGGCTTGTGTCTATGGCTGCCTGACCTAAAGGAAATCACGATCCAAACCAAATAAGAAAAAGAAGAGGGGCAATCCACTGTAGGGTAAAAATTTTAACTCCCCATTTTTTTTCTCTCTCTAAAAGTTATCCATGTATAACTGTTTTGGGTTTCTTTTTTTGCATGCATCATGTGAGGGAGAGTGAAAAGTAGCCAAGTTAGGAGACTCAGACTACCTTAAAAAGAATGACCCAAACCCCAACCACCATTGACAGCCAACCTCAAGGTCAGTCTGAACTCACTTAGTGGAAATTGCCTGTCATATATTGGGCCTTAAACTAGATGCTATAGGGTTTACAACGCAACAACAACCAAGTGAAATGGCTAAAAAATGAGCCCTAAAACTAGAGTTGCAGGTTCGGGTCGTGAAGATCAATCTCACAAACTTACACCAAAACCAAGTTTTGAGAATAGAAACTCAAACCCCATGACCAATAGGTCACCACAGAAGAAATCCCATCAACTTTAGGCCAAAAACAACCGTGTATAACCAAGTTGCAGGTTCGGTTATTCGATCTCAAGCCAAACGATTGAGCTCGATATGATGCTCCCAATGAATGCCAAACCAATCCTTAGGCTTCCAGAAACGAGTTAAGATGGAAAGTAGAGGAAGGGATCAACTAAAAACCCACGAAATTGAAAGGTTTTGAAAATAGAAATTAGGGCTATAGTGACCCTAGCGTTAGGGAAGATGAACAGTGAAGGGTCGGGTCTTGGACCGAGTTTCGGGTCGGGCCCCGACCCAACCGTGAAATGGTTAAAACCCTTAACTGAAACTACGTCGTTTTGATTTAGACGATTTTAAATTTAAAATTTAGGGCTGACGTCATCATGATGTCAACATTACATCTTGAATCGGCCAAACCGGTTGGTCCAGTGAAACCCTAGACTGGTTCACTTATAAATAAAATAAACCCTCTGGTTTATTTTAGATATTTTAAAGAATTTCATTTTGCCCCCAAGAAATTCTAAAATTTCATTTTGAGCCCAACACTTCCCAAAAACTTTGTTATGGCCTAAAAATTTAAAGAATTAATTCAAATAAGCCCTTGAAAAATAAATAAATAATAAAATAATTTATTTAATTATTTTATTAATTAGGTAAAATAACTATTTTACCCCTGGGCCATAAATGAAGCAAATAAAGTCCAAATTAAGATCCGGAAAAGGCTATGTTAACATTTTTGAGCATTTCGGACACAATGAAAATGTCAGATTGGACATCCGGGGACTCAGGGGTGGTCCCACCATAAGATATAAAATTATCAAAATGCCCCTAATACAATATGAAGCCCAAATGAAGTCCAAATTGGACGAAATTGATACCAATAGAAGCCCAAATAATTGTGAACTTATATATGTGACTAGATAATGATTCGGGGTTAGAATGTCATAAAATATAAATGACCAAAATACCCCTGAGTATGAGAAATACAAGCAAAGGTCAAAAATTAACTATCATAAGCATAATTATGAAAATTTAGGAGCTAAATAAGACTCTGGAACAATCAACTTACAAAATGAGAAATGACCGTTGTGTCCCTATGATCAAAAACAGATATCAAATGAAGTCCAAAAGACTTAAAAATTTATACATAAGATAAGCGAAATATTTTGAGGACCACGATAGGGTCCCGGGGCGAGAATAATAAATTACCATTTTGCCCCAAAATATGCCGAAGCCAAATAAAAATTCGAGAAGGTCTAAATTAACTTTTTTCAACATTTTGAATCCAACGATGAGGTCTAAAATACCAAAATAGGTACTGAAAAATAAGCCACGTGAAAAATAAAAATTTATTAAGTCACCACAAGTAGACCGGTAAAACCAATCCTAAGAAATTAGGATACGTCGGGTCTAAGATTAAATGAAGAGCATCAATTTACAAATGATTTGAAGTAAATGAGGAATTAATTGAAGTCTTGATGAATTTGATTTTTAGGAATTTCAAAGGGAAAGGGAAAGCCCACCAGTAGTGCTGACCCAGGAGAACAAGGTGAGTAATCCTGTACTTTGAAGTGGAGGATTTTATTCTCCATGAATTCCGAAGAAATTTGAAGTTCAAATATTCTAAAGTGTTTTTATGAAAATATCTACAATACTTCTAAATTTAAATTCTCGTATTTATATGCTTTATATTTCAAATGTACTGTCATTTTATTTATAAGTCCTGACATGGCATGCAAAATTCACTTCTTGATATTTTTGACAAATGATACGTTATTTTCTGCATGTCCATGTAAATGTCAATTTTATTAAATGCCACTTGAATTAACTGTTTTTATTCCATCTATGCTTTAATAAATTCCTGTACATCGTGATTTAAATTCCTAAGACTCATGTGTTAAATGTTTCAAGTGCTGTCCTACAAGTGTTTAAAACCTCCGTTAAATTGTCCATGTTTTGAATGATCATGAAAATTCATTTTCTTTATTGAAGCCATGTTTTTAAATGTTCATCAAAAGCATTTCTTGAAGAAGCCATGGTTTTAGATACTCATAAATGCTTTTCTTGGAAATTCAAGTTTTTAATGCCCGTGAAAAGCACATATTTGAAGAAATCATGTTTCCAATAGCTCTTTGAAAAGCATCAGTGAGGAATTGAAAAGTTTTGTAAGATAATGATGCATAAGCATCACAAATTATTGAGTTCCCTTCGGTTTCTCAATTCAGAAGAATGCCTGGTAGTAGGATTTGATCCCCCAGCCATGAGATCTCTCAGAAGTAAGACTGGAATCTTGTTCGAAACAAATTCTCCTAATCAAAGTAAAAAGATCACAATGTTTTCAAAAATGGTTGCAGGTTTTTAAACCCCCATTTACCTGAAACGGGTTTTTATATAACCCTTTGAAGTTTTGAAGAAGAAGAAATTTGCATCCTTCTATTTTCATGGAAAGGATTTCAAATTATTTCCTTGGTCTTTAAATGAGCCACTCTGCATATGTTTATAAAGTCTATTGCATATTAAATGCTTTATTGAATGCTTTAAAAATGCATCATGTTATGTGATTTGAAGAATTCTTGTATTCTACGATCATTGAAATACGTGCCTAACTTGAATGCCTTGTGTGCTTCATGCTATCTTTTTGAAGAATTCTGTTTTCTGTATTTGAAGTATATGTATAATTGGTAGTGTATGTTTATATGAACCTTTTCTTATAACTAACCCGCTACCAGTTGAAACCCATGACAAAGTACTGGAATTACTCACTGGGCTTTTTAAAGCTCACCCCATTCCTTAACATTTTTCAAGTGATGACGATGGATGGGAGCTTTACCTAATTTGAGGATTGAAGATTGGCAGCTCCATTTTGATTAGGAATTTTGGAAATACTAGGACCCGTAGTTGGTTAAATCTTGATGTAGTAAATTTTGGACAAATATGTACTTAAGCCCAAGAGGCAACGGATATGTAATATGTCTAACTTTAAAATTTTTAGTATGCTCTAATTTGTATATTATTTGTCTACCGCTCCGAAGAAGAAGAAGAAGCAACGGTACCGAGCGGGTGTGCGAAAAGAAAATTTTTTCCACGCTTTCGCAATTTGCCAGTCCTGGCCCTATCGTACAGTCGTTTGGCGTCGTTGCTCACGTGAAGCCTCGCTCGACGGCCCACAGGCCGAAGAGTGGCGGTCACGATTCGAGATCCGCAGAGGTCGAATTCCGGGTTGTGACAGAATGGTATCAGAGCACTAGGTCGACTTAAAAACTTAAGCGACACTAGAAAGACTAGCAACATAACCATAAGTTTAGGTTGGTCTTGGGCTACCCAAGAAATTGAAGAATAGTAAATGAGCTATTAAGAGATACCTAGGTGAAGTACATGATCTGATAGGAAGGTAGGGTATGGGACCCGCAGTAACATGAAGTAAACAATTGAAGTACGTGATAGGAAGGCGGGGTATGGGACTCGTAGTAACATGAAGTAAACGATTTGAAGCACGTGATAGGAAGGTGGGGTATGGGACCCACAGTAACATGAAGTAAGTGTTCTGAAGTACGTGATATGAAGGCGGGGTATGGGACCCGCGGTAGAGTAGAAGGAATAGAGTCTGAAGATTGAAGTAAACATAGACTATGAAGGGGATAACTGTAATGGTAAAAGGTTAAAAGAGCAAGGGAGGATTTTGACAGTCACTAGTGTGCTATCAGGACCTCGGTTACCGGTGAGGAATGGCCACCTTATCATGTAACTAAGGGAACTAAGAAACACGCAGTGCTACCTTATCCAACCATATCGAAGAAATCCTTAGACCATTGGAAGACATGAATCTGGTAGGTGACATGAGAAATTAAAATTGTACGTTAGTGATTTAGAAGTAAGTAGTAATACGAGTAAACACTATAAGTTATATGAGTAGTTGAGTTTTGAGGACAAAACTCTTTTTAAGGAGGGGAGGATGTAACACCCCGACCTGATTAAATGATAATTAAGTCACTAATTATTAAATAGTGACCTTAAAGAGAATAATTAAAAAATTTAAACGGGAAATAGATGACGATTTCAAAATAATTCTAAGACCTTGAAAATCAAGGTCGACTCCGAGAAAATAAATCCAAAAATACGACTACGATTTCATGAAGAAGCAAATAATAAATTCAAGTATATGAAGAAAATGCAAGAAGAGAATATTGACAAAAAGTTAAAATAAATAAATTAAATGCCAAACAAGGCATAAAGAGGGGAAAAATAGCAAAAAGGGAACTAAAATGTGAGGCCATGGGATTTTGAACCCTTGACCGAAAAATAGGCAAAGTCTTAAAGCCCAAAAAGTAGCCACATGGGCTGCCTACCTTATTGTGTTTTATATTGCAAATCATATGTATATATGCATGAAATAACAAGGCTCCACCTCCCAATTTGGCCAATGGCCTTTCATGCAACCAAAAGAAATATTTTAAAATAAAACAAATAAAATATGTGTTATATTATATATAAGTGTTGCGTGTGTGAAGTGAGGGGAATCAGAAAATCAAAAGTGTGATTGCAGATCTGATGTAGAGAGAGAAAGTGAGCTAGAGAGAGAGTGGAAGAATAAGAAGGAGAAGGAAGGGCTGTGTGCATGGTTGCCTGACCTAAAAGAAATCACGATCCAAACCAAATAAGAAGAAGAAGAGGGGCAATCCATTGTAGGGTAAAAATTTCAACTCACTTTTTTTTTTCTCTCTCTAAAAGTTATCCATGTATACAACCGTTTTGGGTTTCTTTTTTTTGCATGCATGGCCTTAAATCATTGCATCATGTGAGGGAAAGTGAAAAGAAGCCAAGTTAGGAGACTCAGACAACCTTAAAAACAGTGACCCAAACGATGGATGGGAGCTTTGCCCAATTTGAGGATTGGAGATTGGCAAGCTCCATTTTGATTAGGAATTTTGGAAGTACTAGGACCCGTAGTTGGTCAAATCTTGATGTAGTAAATTTTAGACAAATATGTACTTAAACCCGAGAGGCAATGAATATGTAATATGTATAACTTTAAAATTTTTAGTATGCACTGATTTGTATATCATTTGTTGTAACACCCTCGACCTGACTAATTAATAATTAGTTGCTAATTATTAATTAGAACTGACATAAAGAATGATTAAGGAAATTAATCATTATCTCTCGATGGTCACGATAGACCAATAAAATAATTAGACACGTTAGAGATGAGGGTGTAATACTCGGACCTAATTACTAATTAATTTGGTGAAATGATGTCGTTTTAACACTGACGGAACTCGAATTAGCTAACTACGAAAATCCCAAATAAATAATAAATGACACAGGGCCTTTGGCGTCGAAGCTAATTGAAATACGAAACCCTCGGAAGAAACCGCGTCAAAAAAAGAGCAACAGAAAAGAAAATACAACAGAAATAACCAAAATGAAATTCTGCGCGGCCAAACAGGGCCTAAGCCCGAAATATAGAAAAATACCCAAAAGTGAGGCCAAGGGGATTTGAACCCTTGACCTAAATGAGAAAGCACATGGCACCCAAAAAATTACCAAGTGGGCTGCCAACATCCTTGTGCCTACATATACAACAAAATTGTATATAACACTAAAGTACCCAAGTTTGCCTCCCAAATTGGCCAATGGCCATACATGCAAACCCTTCATCATGAACTGAACCCCTCCACATCAGCCCACATCATCCCACATCAGCCCTGCATTAGCCTGTGTCATCACACCTAAAGCCCTACAAGCATATACATATATGAATATGTATAGGTGTGTATATATATTATATATAATAATTGTGATTCACTTTAGTCACAATGTGTGCTATGTGTAAAATCAAAATAGAGTGTGTGTGGCTGTGTGTGCTCGAGTAGAGAGGGATTAAGGTCTGTTAGAGAGAGAGAGGCTTAGAGAAAGTGAGGGCAAGTGTATGTGTGTACATACATGGTGTGTCTTCATTGGAGGTGCACAAAGGAGCAAGGAACTGAGGCACAACCAATAACCAAGGATCAGAACTGAGCCACGGATGGGGAAGGAAGCTCATTGTTTGAGAGGTATAACCTCAAACTGTCTGATTTTCTTGTTAGAATTTTGCTACTGTTTTTGATGTTTCGGACCCTAGCAACTGCATGCATGGATTTATTTTAACACTAGTAAATATCAGGAATTGATTTGGAAAGCTAATAGGGCTCGTAGCACACCAAACCGTGTACAACCGCCATTGATGACCTCTATTAAAGCAGGTCTGAAACAACCGAGACCAAACCAAAATTGGTTGGTCAAGACCTGATCTAGACCTCAAGAGGGTTCTAAAAACCCTAGACTGCGACCCAAACACTCAGGTTAAAACCATTGAAAACGAAGTTGCAGGTTTCGGCGATGAAACCCAGCCACTGTTTAAAACTCCTAAACCACATTTTTGGAATGGGGATTGAATATCCATGTCATAAGGATTAGTTTGAGCCAAACCACGCAAGTTTTGGTGATGAATTGAGGATTTACTAGCCAGTTACAGGTTCGGTTATCCACCATTGGACCGAACGTTTGAGCTTGATTTGAGGCTCAAAATGAATGCCAAAATGTTGGCCTAACTCCCAGAAATGTTTTGGGATGGAAAGCAGAGAGAATCTGCACTTGAAAACCCACGAAATTGAAAACCTAAAATTCTGCAACTAGGGCAAAACTGGGGAAGAAAAAGGGAAGACGATGAACAGTAACGGACATGGTTCGGGTCAGTTTCGGGTTCGGGTCGAGACCTGACCCGTCGCATAAACGGGCTTTAGTGGGACGAAACCATTTTGAGTTAAACATTTTGTTTTAAAATTTGAAATAAACCCGTTTGGCAACACAGTTAATAAATTTGAAATTGGAATTCAGGTCTGTCCAAACCGTGGATAAGGGGGCCAATTAGGAATAGCAGGGATATTATATTCCAGTTTTCTAAAGGAAATTGAACCGGCTGGTTCACTGTGTTTGAGGACCGGTCTAGGGTTTTGTTTAAAAAACCAACTGGTCCAGGGGCATAACTGAAAGGAATTAAACCGAAACTTTACTTATTTATACTTTGACCCCAACAGTTCTGAATATTTATGTTCTGGCCCAACTTCTAAAAAACTTGTTCATATAAGCCCCTGAAAATAATCAAATAATAAAATAATTATTTTTAATTATTTTATTAATTAGGAAA
The DNA here is from genome assembly GCA_008638375.1 of Nyssa sinensis. NCBI lineage: Eukaryota > Viridiplantae > Streptophyta > Magnoliopsida > Cornales > Nyssaceae > Nyssa > Nyssa sinensis. The sequence continues at coordinate 29,369,997 of CM018041.1, read as the reverse complement.
AATTGCTATTTTACCCTTGGACACTAAGTGACCCAAACAAAGTACAAATTAAATAAATAAATAGTGTATTTCTACTAATTCGAGCATTCCGGAGTTAATGGTGGAGTCCAATTTGAGAAATTAAGTCCCAAAAAATACAGATATGTGAATAATAAATGACTGTACTGCCCCTGATGATACCTAGGGCCAAATAAAAATAAAAGATAGTCCATTCTGATTATGTTGGGCATTCCAGACTCAACGGTGGAGTCCGATTTGTGAAACTAAGTTCCCAAAAAATACAGACATATAAATTATAAATGACTGTATTGCCCCCAGTGATACCCAGGGTTAATTAAACATAAAGATAGTCCAATTTGACTATTTCAAACACTCTGGACCTAATGGTGAGGTCCATTTTATGAACTGAGGTCCCGAAAAATTTAGCTATGGCATGTGAAATTACCAAAATGCCCCTAATGCTATACGAAGTCCAAATGAAGTCCAAATGGGAAGAAATTGATACCGATAGAAGCCCAGATACTCGTGAAACTGTACACATGGTTAAATAATAGATCGGGGTTAGAATTTTATGAAACGTAAAATGACCAAAATACCCCTGAGCACGTTAAGTGCAAAGTAGAGGCCGGATAAAGGCCAATCTGATCTAATAAATTATCATAAGCATAATTATGAAAATTGAGGGGGCTAACTGCGACGCTGAAATAGTCAACTTGTAAAATAGAAAATGATTGATGTGTCCCGATAATCAAAAGTAGATACGAAATGAAGTCCAAAGGACTCAAGAATTTATATATAAGATATATGGGACATTCTGAGGACCACGATAGGGTCCGGGGCAAGAATGATAAAATTACCATTTTTTCCCTAAGGTTAAATAAGTACTTAACTGATAACGATTTAAGTCCAAAAGACTTAGAACATTATATATAAGATATATGAAATATTCTGAGGACCACGGTAGGGTCTGGGACAATAATGGAAAAATTACCATTTTGCCTCTAAGGTTGAATAAGTACTTAACTGATAACGATTGAAGTCTAAATGACTCAGATTATAATCCCGATAACTGATAAGCCTAATTAAAGAATGAAATAGTCTCGGATGAAACCCAATGAAAGGGCAATAGGCTATTAGGCTATCTTAGGTAATCCGATAGACGCCTAAGATGATGAATAAGTCATGAATGGCTAAATTTTGATTTGTCTGTAATTGATGATGATTGTTCAGGATATGCATGGAAGTACCTGACGTATCTGGAGGTTATCAGATTATTTGTACAAGGAGATAAGCATAAAATTTGTGAGTAATTTGGAACTTCTGACTTGGTGTATAAGTTACACTGTCTAGATATTGTATCTTTATACACTGTACTATTTTATATGCTTATTGTTTAAACACATATATTTAAATGCATAATCTTTGTACTGCATTACACGTGGCATGATTTTGTCCTGTCCTGTTCTTCTGTTTTGTTCAGGTCTGTCCTATTTTGTTATATGGTCCGTTCTGGTTTTGTTTTGTTATGTTCAGTCCTGTTCCGCTCAATCCTGATATGTTCTATTATTTGATTCATATGCCTATATCACTGATTGATATATTGTTTCCGCTCAGTTCCGTTATGTTCCATTCCGTTAATGAAATGCCTTTGTCTCCGATTGATATATTGTTTCTGCTCAATTCCGTTATGTTCCGTTCCGTTAATGATATGACTGTGTCTTTGATTGATATATTGTTTCCACTCAATTCCGTTATGTTCCGTCCCGTTGATGATATGTCTTTGTTTCTGATCGATATATTGTTTCTGTTCCGTTCCGTTATGTTCCGTCCCGTTAATGATATGCCTTTGTTTCTGATCGATATATTGTTTCTGCTCCGTTCTGTTATGTTTCATCTCGTTAATGATATGTCTTTATTTCTAATTGATATATTGTTTCCTCTCCGTTCCGTTGTGTTCCTTCCCGTTGATGATATGTCTTTGTTTCTGATTGATATATTGTTTCCGCTCCGTTCCGTTACGTTCCGTCCCGTTGATGATATGCCTTTGTTTCTGATTGATATATTGTTTCCGCTCCATTCCGTTGTGTTCCGTCCCGTTGATGATATGTCTTTATTTCTAATTGATATATTGTTTCCGCTCTGTTCCGTTACGTTCCGTCCCGTTGATGATATGCCTTTGTTTCTGATTGATATATTGTTTCCGCTCCGTTCCGTTGTGTTCTGTCCTGTTGATGATATGTCTTTGTTTCTAATTGATATATTGTTTCCGTTACGTTCCGTCCCATTGATGATATGCCTTTGTTTCTGATTGATATATTGTTTCAGCTCCGTTCCATTGTGTTCTGTCCCGTTGATGATATGCCTTTGTTTCTGATTGATATATTGTTTCAGCTCCGTTCTGTTATGTTCCGTCTCGTTGATGATATGCCTTTGTTTTTGATTGATATATTGTTTCCGCTCCGTTCCATTGTGTTCCGTCCCGTTGATGATATGCCTTTGTTTCTGATTGATATATTGTTTCAGCTCCGTTCCCTTGTGTTCCGTCCCGTTGATGATATGCCTTTGTTTCTGATTGATATATTGTTTCTGCTCCGTTCTGTTGTGTTCCGTCCTGTTGATGATATGTCTTTGCTTCTGATTGATATATTGTTTTCGATCCATTCCGTCCCGTTGATGATATGTCTCTGTTTCTGATTGATATGTTATTTTCGCTCCATTCCGTTATGTTCCGTCCCGTTGATGATATGCCTTTATTTCTGATTGATATATTATTTCTGCTCAATTCCGTTATGTTCTGTTTTGTTGATGACATGCTTGTGTCCCTGATTGATATATTGATATCGTTTATTATTTTGATCTGATTTGTTAGGTTATGTTCTGTTCTGTTCTAATCTATTTGTACTGTTTGGTTCGGATCCGTTTTATTCTACTTAACTGCATTTCAAGTGGATTTATAAAACTGTTATTCTAAAGTGATTGAACTATCCCTGTACTTTATATGCAAGAATTGGTTTTGAAACCCATGACAGGGAACTTGTGTTACTCATTGGGCTTATTTAAGCTCACCCCATTATCCTAAAATTTTTTAAGATTTATCTCCATTGGATTAGAAGGCACTATAATATGACTTGGATAGGCCGAGTGGCATTCCAAGTACAGGATCTGATGGCACTGATTTGTGGAGACTTGGATTCTCCAGGATTGAATTTGGTTATTCAGGTGAGTGACATGATTTAATTGATGCGATTAAATTTACTGATATTGGGACATGGCTCACGGTAATGGTACTCTAGAGAGACTAGATATGCTCTGTGTTATATGTCTGATTATAGATGTACTCTGTGGCTAGAGTTAATAGCTGTTGGGCTTTAGACTTGCTCTGTGGTACGTACCTTTATGGTATATATAAACGAGTTGCATTCCCGAGATGAAAAAATTTTAAATTTTGCTGCACTGACCCTACATTTGGAATAAAATTCATCGGTAAGTTCAGAAATTTGCCTTCGGTTGATCGCATTGTCGGTCGGCAAACCGGAAAGGCGGTTAACTAGCATCACATCCTCGACATCTACGTAGGGTGGGGTTCAGGATGTGATAGAGTGGTATCAGAGCTAGGTTTAAATAGCAATTTTTCCTAATTAATAAAATAATTATTTTATTATTTAATTATTTTTCAAGGGCTTATATGAACAAGTTTTTCAGAAGTTGGGCCAGAACATAAATATTTAGAACTGTTGGGGTCAAAGTATAAATAAGTAAAGTTCCAGTTTAATTCCTTTCAGTTATGCCCCTAAACCAGTTGGTTTTTTAAACAAAACCCTAGACCAGTCCTTAAACACAGTGAACCAGCCGGTTCAATTTCCTTCAAAAAATCGGAATACAATATCCCTACTATTCCTAATTGGCCCCCTTATCCACGGTTTGGACAGACCTGAATTCCAATTTCAGATTTATTAACTGTGTTGCCAAACGGGTCTATTTCAGATTTTAAAACAAAATGTTTAACTCAAAACGGTGCCGTCCCACTAAAGCCCGTTTATGCGACGGGTCGGGTCTCGACCCGAACTCGAAACCCACCCGAACCGTGTTCGGTACTGTTCATCGTCTTCCCTTCTTCTTCCCCAGTTTTGCCATAGTTACAGAATTTTAGGTTTTCAATTTCGTGGGTTTTCAAGTGCAGATTCTCTCTGCTTTCCATCCCAAAACGTTTTTGGGAGTTAGGCCAACATTTTTGGCATTCATTTTGAGCCTCGAATCAAGCTCAAACGTTCGGTCCAATGGTGGATAACCAAACCTGTAACTGACTAGTAAATCCTCAATTCATCACCAAAACTTGTGTGCTTTGGCTCAAACTAATCCTTATGACATGGAGATTCAATCCCTATTCCAAAAATGTGGTTTAGGAGTCTTAAACAGTGGCTGGGTTTCATGGCCGAAACCTGCAACTTCGTTTTCAATGGTCTTAACCTGAGTGTTGGGGTCGCGGTCTAGGGTTTTTAGAACCCTCTTGAGGTCTAGATCGGGTCTAGACCAACCAATTTTGGTTTGGTCTCGGTTGTTTCAGACCTGCTCTAATAGAGGTCATCAATGGCGGTTGTAAACGGTTTGGTGTGCTACGAGCCCTATTGGCCTTCCAAATCAGTTCCTGATATTTTCTAGTGTTAAAATAAATCCATGCATGCAGTTGCTAGGGTCTGAAACATCAAAAACAGTAGCAAAATTCTAACAAGAAAATCAGACAGTTTGAGGTTATACCTCTCAAACAGTGAGCTTCCTTCCCCATTCGTGGCTCAGTTCTGATCCTTGGTTGTTGGTTATGCCTCAGTTCAGTCGTGCCTGAGTTCCTTGCTCCTTTGTGCACCTCCAATGGAGACACACCATGCATGTACACACATACACTTGCCCTCACTTTCTCTAAGCCTCTCTCTCTCTAACAGACCTTACTCCCTCTCTACCCAAGCACACACAGCCACACACACTCTATTCTGATTTTACACATAGCACACATTGTGACTAAAGTGAATCACAATTACTATATATAATATATATTCACACCTATACATATTCATATATGTATATGCTTGTAGGGCTTTAGGTGTGATGACACAGGCTAATACAGGGCTGATGTGGGATGATGTGGAGGGGTTCAGTTCATGATGAAGGGTTTGCATGTATGGCCATTGGCCAATTTGGGAGGCAGACTTGGGTACTTTAGTGTTATATACAATTCTGTTGTATATGTAGGCACTAAGGATGTTGGCAACCCACTTGGTAATTTTTTGGGTGCCATGTGCTTTCTCATTTAGGTCAAGGGTTCAAATCCCCTTGGCCTCACTTTCGGGCATTTTTCCATATTTCGGGCTTAGGCCCTGTTTGGCTGCGCAGAATTTCATTTTGGCTATTTTCGTTGTATTTTCTTTTCTGTTGCTCTTTTTTCGACGCGATTTCTTCCGAGGGTTTCGTATTTCAGTTAGCTTCGACGCCAAAGGCCCCGTGTCGTTTATTATTTATTTAGGGATTTTCGTAGTTAGCTAATTCGGGTTTCGTTAGTGTTAAAATGACATCATTTCACCTAATTAATTAGTAATTAGGTTCGGGTATTACACCCTCATCTTTGACGTGTCTAATGATTTTATTGGTCTATCGTGACCGTTGAGAGATTATAATTAATTTTCTTAATCATTATTTATGTCAGTTCTAATTAATAATTGGCAACTAATTATTAATTAGTCAAGTCGGGGTGTTACATCCTACCCCCCTTAATAGAAGTTTTGTCTTCAAAACTTGGTTGGTCATATCTAGGAGATTCTATCATCATAGTTTCCCTATTTAATTTGTCTCTCAGACTGTCATAGCATTTTAGATACTGTTTCTCCGAACGAGAAAATGTTTGTACCAGTTTCACACAAATTTCATATCAGATACAGAAATTCCCATTAAGTCTGACTTATGACCACATTTGCATGATCTCATCAAGATTCGATTATCAGACCCATATCACGTCAGATCGACTGGGCAATCATCCTCAAATAAGTAGAAATCATCCACTAGGATCATTTAATCATATGTGATCCCAAAGTGATTCATTTGATATCCACAATCACAAATATCAATGCCAGAGTCAGTATGCTTACAGTCGTTTTCCTTTCGATCGCTATATCTATAATTATTCATATCATCATGGACATGTCTCCAATCGACACCAACTGATAATCCCCAAGTATCATGAGTCTACAACCTCAAATCATACAAGTTCAGATCAGATTTAGAAAATCCCCAGTCCTTGGATGCCTTAGAATTACAGATCTATCGTCATTATCAAGACTTTCATAATTCTACGTCAAATCTCAAAAAGTGGGACTTAGTATCCATGGCTCAAGTACTCTGTGGTTCTCAATCCATAACTTAATGCTCTGTGATACTAGTGGATCTCCAAAACTTTACCAACTTTAGCTCTGATACCACTCTGTCACATCCCGAACCCCACCTTACGTGGATGTCGAGGACGTGATGCTAGTTAGCTGCCTTGCTGGTTTGCCGATCAACAAGGCGACCAACCAAAGGCAAATTTCTGAACTTATCGATGAATTGCATTCCAAATGTAGGGTTAGAGCAACAGAATTTAAAACTCTTTCATCTTGGGAATGCAACTCAGTTATATACCATAAAGGTACGTACCACAGAGCAAGTCTAAAACCAAACAGCTAATAACTCTAACCACCGAGTACATCTATAATCAGACATATAACACAGAGAATATCTAATATCTCTAGAGTACCGTTACCATGAGCCATGTCTCATCAATCACATCAATCAAATCATAACACTCACTTGAATAACCAGATTCAATCCATAAGAATACAAGTCTCCACAAATTAGTGCCATCAGATCCTTTACTTGGAATGCCTCATAGCCTATCCACGTTATATCATAATGCCTTCTAGTCTAATGGAGATAAATCCTGAAAAATGTTAAGATAATGGGGTGAGCTTAAATAAGCCTAGTGAGTAACACAGGTTCCTTGTCATGGGTTTCAAAACTAGTTCTTGCATATAAGGCACAGGGATAGTTCAATCACTTTAGAATAACAGTTTTATAGATCCACTTGAAATGCAGTTTAAGTAGAATAAAATAGGACTGAACTAAATGGAACAACAAATCAGGACGGACGAAACAATACATGATGCCAATATATCAACAAGAGTATAGGCAATTAAATCAAATAATAGAACAGGTCAGTATTGAGTGGAACATATCAAAGCATAAGAAACAAGATGTCGATTAGGCACCTAATCAAGCCTACTTATGCCATACTACTCATAATTGGAATGGGCCCAAGAGTAAGACACAACATATCATAACAAAACCAGGACAGACCATACAACGGAACAAGACAGACCCGAATGGAACAATAGAGCAGGACTGAAAAAATCATGCCATGTGTAATATAGTACAAAATAGTATGCATTTAAGTATATGCATTTAAATAGTATAGTATACAAAATGGTACAGTGCATCAAAATACAGTATCTAGACAGTGTAACTTATTCACTAAGTCAGAAGTTCCAAGTTACTCACAAACTATTCGCTTATCTCCTTGCACAAATAATCTGATAACCTTCAGATACGTCAGGTACCTCCTTGCATATCCTGAATAATCATCATCAATCACAGATAAATCAGAATTTAACCATTCATGACTTATTCATCATCTTAGGCGTCTATCGGATTACCTAAAATGATGAATAAGTCATGAATGGTTAAATTCTGATTTATCTGTGATTGATGATGATTATTCAGGATATGCAATGAGGTACCTGACATATTTGGAGGTTATCAAATTATTTGTGCAAGGAGATAAGCGTACAGTTTGTGAGTAACTTGGAACTTCTGACTTGGTGAATAAGTTACACTGTCTAGATACTGCATTTTGATGCACTGTACCGTTTTGTATACTATACTGTTTAAATGCGTATACTTAAATGCATACTATTTTGTATTATATTACACATGGCATGATTTTTTCAGTCCTGCTCTATTGTTCCGTTCAGGTCTGTCTTGTTCCGTTGTATGGTCTGTCTTGGTTTTGTTATGATATGTTGTGTCTTACTCTTGGGCCCATTCCAGTTATGAGCGGTATGGCATAAGTAGGCTTGATTATGTGCCTAATCGACATCTTGTTTCTTATGCTTTGATATGTTCCGCTCAATACTGACCTGTTCTATTATTTGATTTAATTGCCTATACTCTTGTTGATATATTGGCATCATGTATTGTTCCGTCCATCCTGATTTGTAGTTCCATTTAGTTCAGTCCTGTTTTATTCTACTTAAACTGCATTTCAAGTGGATCTATAAAACTGTTATTCTAAAGTGACTGAACTATCCGTGTGCCTTATATGCAAGAACTGGTTTTGAAACCCATGACAGGAAACCTGTGTTACTCACTGGGCTTATTTAAGCTCACCCCATTATCTTAACATTTTTCAGGATTTATCTCCATTAGACTAGAAGGCACTATGATATAACGTGGATAGGTTATGAGGCATTCCAAGTAAAGGATTAGATGGCACTGATTTATGGAGACTTGTATTCTTATGGGTTGAATCGTGTAGAGAGAGAGAGAGAGAGAGAGAGAATGAAGGAGAGAGAGAGAGAGAGGTCGGTTGGATCTCTATAAGAGCAAGTGCATACATTGCATGCTTGCTCTGTAAGGAAGAGATCAAGAAGCTAAGGAAAATAGAAGGAGAATCAGAAGTAGAAGAGAGAGAGAGAGAGAGAGAGAGAGAGAGAGACCACTATAAACAGGTAAAAATCCAAATTTTTTACGTTTTTCTCTCTCTAGAATTTTCCTCCGTATGGATTATTTTGAGCATTTATTTTGTACATATGATGCTTAGAACATGTTAAAATATGATCAAGCATGAGTTTAGGTCTTGAAAACACCAAAAAAGTAGAGACCCAGAAGCTACGGCCATTAAAAGACCTTGCTCAAGCAGGTCTGAACCGACTTCTGCCAAATCCATTTTGGCTTACCAAGACCTCAAACTGAGACCATGAGGGTTTCAAAAACCCAAATACGCGATCAAAAATCAATAGAAATGACCTCCATAAAATGAGTTGTAGGTTTCGGTTTTGGAGACCAACCTTTCGAAACCACACCAAAACGGGTATATTCAAATGGAAAATGAAACTATATGAAAAATGAATCACCATAGAACAAACCCCAACAATTTTAGCTCAGAAATGAGCATTTACAATCGATGTACAGGTTTGATTATCAAACCTTCAAACGAGCTAATGAGACCTTTTTGATCCCTCAAACGAATGCCAAAACAATCCATGATGTTTTAGGAACGTTTTGGATTAAAAACAGTAGGGTTCCATCGAGCAAAAATGCACGAAATTGAAAAGAAAAGAAACCTGCAACTAGGGCAATGTAGGGGAAGAAGGGAAGAAGAAGATGAATAGTAACGGTTCAGGGTTTTGGATCAAATCGGGTTCAGGGTCGGAACCCGACCCATCGCATAAAATGGGTAAGTAGGACGGTGTCGTTTTGGGTTAATATATATTAATTTTAAAACATTAGGGCTAGCGTCATCATGACGTCAGCATTATGTATAAAACCGACCAAACCAGTTGGTTTACAAGGGGACCGGACCGGTTCACTTAACCTAGAACTGAACCTACTGGTTTTTTGATTTTAATTAAATTACATAAACCAAAACTTTTACTATTTACGGATTGACCCCAGAACTTCTGGAAAATCCTATTGTGGCCCAACTTGTGAGAAATTTATGCAATTACACCCCTGGAAAATAATTAAATAATTAATTTAATTATTTAATAAATAAAGTAAAATTACTATTTTGCCCCTGAGTTATAAATAGAGCAAATGAAGTCCAAATTAAACACATGAATAGTGTATTTTTATTATTTTGGATATTCTGAGACTAATGGAGAGGTCCGTTTTATGAAACGGGGTCCCGGAAAAAGGGGTAAAATGACCAAAATACCCCTAGTACCTTGAAAGCCAAATTTAAACCAAGGAAGGTCTAAATTGACTTTCTTCGACATCCGAGACTCAATGGTGGAGTCCAAATTACGAAACGAAGTACGAAAAAATATGACACGTAAATAGGTAAAATGACCATTTTGCCCTTTTATATACTGAAGTCCAAATTAAATTCTAGGAAAGCGTAAACCGATTTTCTTCGACGCTCCAGACTCAATGGTAGTCTATTCGATCAAAAGAAGTGTCCAAAATAAAATAAAAAAAAATATAAAATTTGATGAATAGCATCTGTCAGATGACTATAAACTGAAATATTGTGAAAATACTAAACTAAGGCAAGTGAAGATACAAGAAGATACGACGCGTAAACATGTGAAGTAAATAAAATTTAATTAAAGTTAATGGAGCTACCAGAAGAGTATAAATTGAAATAAATTAAATTTCTAACACATTAAATTATGTCATAAGTTAAGAGTACGAGTTAAATTAAGTACATATGAAATTATGAAATCGTTTTAGGATCTAATACAAACTAAGCATAAGTTAAGCAACATCAATAGGTGTTATTATGGTGAATGTGAAGTTAATGAGGTTATTATGAATTGTTCTTAGGAACTACGGAGGAAGTGGGAAAGCGCGTTTTTAGCACTAACCCTAAAGGACTAAGGTGAGTAACCCTGTGTTTGAAGTGGAGATTTAACTCCATGAATTTGAAGAAGTTTTAAGTTCAAAATATGTGAAGCATTTGAATATCAAATTCAGTATTTATGTGATTCTTGTTTTAAATATTCTGTTCTTATAAAATTGTGACATGTTCAGTAAATAGCTTTCAACTACAGTTTTTCCTTAAAAATATGTTTTCAGCATGTCTAAGTTTTAAATTCCAAATCTTGTTCAATATTCTGAATTTGCATACGAAGATTTTATGAAGTCATGAAAAGTGTTTATTTGAAGAAGCCATGTGATAAATGTCTTTGAAATACAAGAGAAATTGTGCATAAGCACCCACAGATTTTGGGTTATACGGAACTCAATTAATCTGTAAAAATATGATGGGATTTTGGGTTGCACGGAGCTCAATTGACTGTCAAAATGCCAGGTAGCAGGATCTGATTCCCCCAGGTACGGGATATCTCCATTGTAGCATTGCAGTAAAACGGGAGTCCGGTTCGAAACGGATTCCACTAACGAAAGTGATAAGATGACATGTATGATAATGGAAGCAGGTTTTACCCACATTATTATGCATACTTACATATTTGAAATATATGTTTTACTTGAAGAAGTACATGTTTTAAAGTTATATACTTTATTTCACGAAGTACGTGTTTAGCTTGAACACTTTAAATGTTTCAAAGCTTTATGTTTAAGAAGATGTTATGTTTGAAAATGGAAGCAGGTTTTACCCTCATTTTCACTATGCATATGTTTTGAAGTTTCTATATTTCATATGAAGAAGTATATGTTTGCTTGAATACTTTAAATATTTCCAAGCTATCTGTTTTAAGGAATGCATATATTTTGTGTTCAAAGTATACGAGCAATTGGTGGTGATTATTTTATAAAACTCTTATGTCTTAAACCACTACCAATTGAAACCCCATAACGAATGCTGGAATTACTGACAAGCTTAGATTAGCTTACCCGAATTTTTATTCGGACCCCCCTTTCAGGTGATTAAGGGCAGTTTTGATTAGAAGACGATGATGAAGAACCTGCCATTTTTGGGAAGACATGTGAAGTAGTTTCTTTAGGAAACTTGTGAACATTACTAGTATATTTTGTATTAGAAGATTGGTACACTGTTATGTATAAGCCCCACGGGGCAACTAAACATGTATTGTATTTATGAAGTCTTTAAGTTTTTAGTTATACTCTGAACGTTAAATCATGTATGCTATGTAAGAGTGGCAGTACCGGACGGATGTGCATAATTTAAAAATAAGAAAAGAAAAGAAAAAAAATTTTCACGCTTCCACTATCACATGTCACACATCTATTCGATACCACTGCTTATGTGAGCCTTCGCCCTAAGGTCCCCGGGCCTGAGGGTGGCGGTCGCGATGCGAGATCCGCACAGGGTGGGTTTCGGGTCGTGACAACATGGTATCAGAGCTTAGGTTAAGGATCTTTGGGAATGATCAAAACATGATTAAGGATAGGAAACGATTAAAATTACTGGTACCGTACATGGTATCAAAGCTCTAGGTTATGTGTCTTTTGGGAAAAGACCAAGTCATAGTGGAAGTTAAGAAATGATTAAGATTAGCTCTAGGTCCTAGGCTACCTAAAATATATGAAGTACGTGATTTGAAGTAAAGGTGGGGTAGGGGACCCGCAATGCATGAAATGATTATGTGAAGTATATGACATATGCGAAGGCGGGATATGAGACCCACATTATATGAAATAGATATCTGAAGTATGTGATGTGATGTGAAGACGAGGTATGGGACTCGAAGTTCATGAATTGGATATGTAGGATACATAATACGTAATGTAATGTGAAGGCAGGGTATCGGACCTGCATTAGAGTAAGTAAGTTATTAGAAGTACGTGTACGATAAAAAGGTGGGGTATGGGACCCGTAGTTACATAAGAGTAGAAAAATGAAAATGAGAAGTAAATGTGGACTAAATTTCCACCCCAAACATCAAGAATAATGAAATACTAAACCTTGAGAACACGAAGTAAGTAAATGTAAATCTTATGCGATAAATATGTGATGAAAAACTAACTATTTTGTGTTTTCAGGTAAATAGTGAATGCACGAAGAAACATGAGAAATCCTAAATATTTAAATTCTGTCCAATATAATTATGCTTGTCGTTTATTTCGACTACTAGACACATGAATATGATATGTAAAAGTAACGTATGAAGAAAAGAGACTAGAACTCTAAAAAATCAAGAACCTGCGAGGTACGGGTGAGTTTTCAATATATTTTCTGAAGCTGCACAAACCTCTAAGGATAATTAGGTACACGATCAAATATTTAATCTCTGTCAATATATGCTTATTGTTTAAATTTGAGCACTAGACATGTAAATGTGATGAATGATGTAATGTGAATTGGGAATAAATTCTAACTCTAAAGAATAAGACTGCTCGAGTTTTGAGGACAAAACTCTAATAAGTAGGGAAGAATGTAATATCCCGATCCCAAAAATACCGGGTCATATGGCACGTATTACGAGGTTAAGAAAATTAGTGTAAGATTTTTACACTCAAGAAAATAATTAATTAATTAAATAAATAATTAATTAAAATATAAGAAATATTTATTATCATTAAATATTGTAGCACACAATTACACTTACATGAGAGGTGTTTTGTGTCACGACCCGGAACCCACCCTATGCGGATCTCGAGTCGCGACCGCCGCCCTTCGGCCCGGAGGCCTTAGGGCAAGGCTGACATAAGCAACAGTATCGGATGGCTGTGCGGCCTTGGTTTGCGGATGCGTGAAAAAAAACTTTTTCTTTTCTTTTCTTATTTAAAACTTTCACACATCCGTCCGGTACTGCCGCTCTTCATAGCGGTACACTTAATAATACATTCAGAGTATAAATAAAAGTTCTAAGGTTTTATACATATTACATATTCGAATGCCTCTAGGGCTTAAGTACATATTTTTCAAAGTCTATTACATCATAATCCATCCAACTACAGATTCTAACTACTTTCAAAATTCCATAATCCTATACAGCCATTTGTCATTATCCCAAAATGGAGCACGGCTCCCACTCATCGTCAGTACCTGAAAAATGTTAGGGAATGGGGTGAGCTTCGAGAAGCCCAATGAGTAATTCCTACATTTGTCATGAGGTTTTAATTGGCAGTGGTTTCGGAGATGAGAGTTTATAAAATATTCACTACCAATTGCTCGTATACTTTGAACATAGAGTACATGCATTCTTCATAAAGATAGCTTTAAAACATTTAAAGTATTCAAGGCTAAACATGCATTTCTTTAAATAGAGCGTAAGCATTTCAAAACATATAAACATGCATAATAAAATAGGGGTAAAATCCTGCTTCCATTTTCAAAAGCGTTACGTCAAAACATATAAACATGCATAGTAAAAATGGGGGTAAAACCTGCTTCCATTTCCAAAAGCAAATGTAACACCCCGACCCTGATTAATTAATGATTAGTTTGCTAATCATTAATCAGAACCAACATAAAGATTAGTTAAGAAGTTAATCGAAAACCTCATAATGGTCATGATAATTAAGCACATCAGAAATGAGGCGTAATGCCGAACCTAATTACCAATTAATTAGGTGAAATAATGTTATTTTAACACTAAGGAAACTCGAGTTAGCAAACTACGGAAATCCCAAGGGATTAATAACCAATACTAGACCTTGGAGATTGAAGCTAACCTAAATAGGAAATGACCAGAAGAAACCGCATCGAAAAAGGAGCAACGAAAAAAAAAATAGTAAGAAAATAGCCAAAATGGAATTATGCGCCAACCAAACAGGGCCTAAGCCCAAAATGTGGAAAAAAATACCCAAAAGTAGGGCCAAGGGGATTTGAACCCTTGACCAAGTGGGACAAGATTCTTGTTACCCAAAACGTTACTAAGTGGGCTGTTGGCATCTTTGTGCCTATATATGCACCCAATTTCTATTTAAACCCAATTTAGCCAAGGCCACCTCACAAATTGGCCAATGGCCATGCATGCAACACATCACCACCACATCACCCTATGCACCCTAGCCCATCGTCACCCTACCTTAGAGCACTTGATCTCACCTTCACCAATTACTTTATATGCAAAACCCAAAATAATCATTTTGGTTCAAATAAACCAAGTAAGTAAAATATATATGATCCTATGGTGTTTGGACGGCTGAAGTAAAGACTCAAAAAGTGAGGTGCAGTTTGAAATTCAAAAAGAGAATGAGTGAGCATTAGAAAGAAAGAGAGAGAGAGAGAGAGAGAGAGAGAGAGAGAGAGAGTTAGTGAGAGAAAGTGTGTGTATGTTCATGGTGGGTGACCATTGAAGGAGCAAAAAGGGAGAAGAGGAAACTGCATGCAAGTGGTCGGTCACTCAAGAAGAGCCAAGGAGGATCTAAATCCGAGCCAAAGAAGAGAACAACCACTGTTAAAAGGTATGAGCCCAAAACTGGAAAATTTCCTGTTTAAGTTTTGGATCTGTTTTGATGGTTGTTAAGCCCTATTAGTTGCATGTATAATGTTTAGGGTTTAGAAACTTGAATATGCATGGTGGTTGGACCCCAAAACAGCCCGAAAACACCAAGAACAGTGCATGTCCGCCATTGAAGGACCTCCTAGGTGCAGGTCTGAACCAATTGCAACCAAACGACATTTGGCCTATTAGAACTTAAACTAGACCTCACCAGCACTTCAAAAACACTAATCCGTGATCCCAAAGACATAAAATCGGCCATGAAATCACGAGTTGCAGGTTCGGGTTTTAGAACCCAGCCTCACAAAAACATGATGAAACCTGATTTTTGGAATGGGGGTTGAACCTCCATGTCATGAGGATCTTTCTGAACCAAACTACATAAGAAATGATTATGAAATGAGAGTTTATGATGGAGTTGCAGGTTCGGGTATTCAGGGTTAGACCGAACGATTGGGTTGGTTTTAGAGTATCAAACGAATGCCAAACGATTGGCCAAATCCCCAGGAACGTGTATCAACTAAGAGCAGAGAAAACAGTGACCAAAAATGCACAAAAATGGAAAAGAATAAACCTAGAAATTAGGGCAACAGTACACTGTTTGATGAAGAAGACGACGAGTCGACTGAGTCGACTCGTCTGACGCGTCTAGACCCACTGAATTGACTCAAGCACGTGTCGAGCTATGGGATGGCCACCACATTATTGGAACGACGATGTTTAAGTTAAGTTTAAATTTTTAAACTGTTAGGGCTGACGTCATCATGACGTCAGCATTACGTCTTGAACCGACCAAACCGGTTGGTTCAATGAAAACTGGACCGGTTCATTTAAAATGGAACTGAATCGACTGGTTCAGACCGAAAGTTTGTGTAATTTGATTCTGACCCTGAAACTTCTGGATAATTGTACTATGGCCCAACCGAAATTTATTTAATTTTAAGAAATATTTCAAAAATACCCCTAGGTCATAAATGAAGCAAACGAAGTCCCAATAAAGTAATAAATAGTGTATTTTGACTATTTTGGACGTTTTGAACCTAATGGTGGAGTCCGTTTCACAAGACTGGGACCTTGAAAAAAAAAGGACACGTTAAAGTATAAATTACCAAATTGCCCCTAACATGTCCGAAGCCAAATTAAAAGCCGAGAAGGTCTAAATTGACTTTCTTCGACGTTCCGAACTCAACGGTAAGGTCCGTATTATGAAATAAAGTACAAACAAATATGACACGTAAATATGTGAAGTTAATAAAGTGATCCAAAAAAAAAATTAATGAGGCTACTAGAAGAGTACACGTTAAGAAAATAGGGCTTGAGATTAAAGTTAGGATATAATACGATATAAGCATAAGTTAAGGAGCATCAATAGGGATATTGTAGTAGATATGAAGTTAACGAAATTATTATGAATTGTTTTTAGGAATTTTGGAGGAAGTGGGAAAGCGCATTAGCACCAACCCTAAGGACCAAGGTGAGTAATCTTGCATTTGAAGTGGAGATCTAATTCCACAGATTTGAAGATGTTTTAAATTTTAAAATATCTAAAGCATTGAGTGTTAAATATTTCATGATTCCTATTTTAAAATATTCCGTTCTTATAAATCCTGTTATGACATGCTAAATGATTGATTTCTATTACATTCTATTTGATTATTCCAAGTATTTGAAGATCCTATCATGAACGTCATGTTTTAAATACTCATGAAAAGTATTATGAAAAGTCACATGATAAATGTATTTAAATGCAAGATAAACTGTGCATAAGCACACAGACACATAGTCAGGATTTTGGTTTCTTCGGAACTCATTTGACCTGTCATGTGTCACATAGCACATAGTCAGGATTTTGGGCTTCTTCGGAACTCAATTGACCTGTCATGTGGATGCCTAGTAGCAGGATCTGATCCCACAGGCAAAGAGATATCTCCACGTATACCCAAAATGGGAGTCTGGTTCGAAACAGATCCCACTAATGAAAGTGAAAAGATGACAAATGCTTTTGGAAATGGAAGTAGGTTTTACCCCCATTTTTACTATGCATGTTTATATGTTTTGACGTAACGCTTTTGAAAATGGAAGCAGGATTTTACCACCATTTTATTATGCATGTTTATATGTTTTGAAATGCTTACGGTCTATTTAAAGAAATGCATGTTTAGCCTTGAATACTTTAAATGTTTCAAAGCTATCTTTATGAAGAATGCATGTGTTCTATGTTCAAAGTATACGAGCAATTGGTAGTGAGTATTTTATAAACTGTAATATCCCGACCCGGGATACCGGGTCATATGGCACCTATTACGAGATTAATAGAATAATTAATTAATTTAAATAAATAATTAATTAAAGTATAAGAAATGTTTATATTAATTATAATTTAAATATTATATGTATGTATATGAAGTAAAATATGTGTGCATGTATGTGTATAAGTGAATTAAAATATGTATACATATGTATGTAGTGCCAATGTGTGAACAGTTGTGTGTGTGTGTGTGTGTGTCGGCAGATTTGTGTGTGTTGTCAAGTATATGTATGTGTAGTATTATATATATATATATTATATGTAAAAATATCATCAAAATTTAATGTAAAGCAAAAATTGGGAAGAACAAAATTGATGAGATATGAGGGCTAGTGTAGGGCTACGAAATCAGGAAGAGAGAGAGAGAGAGAGAGAGAGAGAGAGAGAGAGAGGTGGATTTCTCTTTAAAGCAAGACATGCAATGCATGCTTGCTTGGTACGAAAGGAAATTCAGAAAGGGAGAAGAAACTAAAGAGTTAAGGAAGGGATACAGAGGTAGAAGAAAGGGGAAAACCAACTCAAAAAGGTAAACCCATGAAAACGTTTCACTTTCTCTCTCTAAAATTTCCCTATGTATAAACTGATTTAAGCTTTGATTTTATATATGTGACATTTAGAACATGTTTAGACTCATTCAGACATGAAACTAGAGCTTAAGAAACACTAAAAAAGTGCAAACTCATGAAAACCGCCATGGGAGGACCTTGCTTATAGCAGGTCTGAACCCATGGCAACCAAACTGAGTTTGGTGTAATGAGACTACAAGAAGACCCTAAGGGTGTTCTAAAAACATAGAGCCGCGATAAAAAAAACTCAAAAAAAGCCCTCCAAAAATCAAATTACAGGTTCGGGTTTCCAAAACAAATCTCTAAAACATGAAACTAAACCTACCCTTGTTAATGAAATATGAAACCCCATGAAGAGGGGATCACAACAAAAAAAGTTTCATGGAAAACGATCAAGAAATAAGCATGAACCAGATTGTCACAGGTCTGAACTATTCCCTACGAACTACGACCTTAAAATCAATGTAAAAATATGCCATAGGGTTTTAGCAAGTGATTGGAGAAGAAAGCAGAGAAAATGGGTGCTCAAAATGCCACGAAACTCAACTATAAAGATTAGGGTTTTGATATGAACAGTGTCGGCTTCGTTGGGGAAGATGACACTGTTCGGGTCGGACCATGGGTCGGTTACGGGTCTGGGTTAAATCCGGATCCAATGGGTCACGAGTTATTTAAACGGTAACGTTTTGGTTTTAATTTTTAAAACATTAGGGCTGACATCATCATGACGTCAGCAACACGTGGCAAATCGGCTAAACCGGTTGGTTTACAATCAGACCGGACCGGTTTACTTAAAACCCAACCGAACCCAATGGTTTTCTAAATTATTTAAAACTAAATAAACCAAAACTTCTTATATTTGCGAATTAACCCCAGAAATTCTGGGAAATCCTACGGTGGCCCAACTGGGGGAAAATTTATTCAATTTGACCCCTGGAAAATAATTAAATAATTAATTTAATTATTTAATAAATAAAGTAAAATGACTATTATGCCCCTAATTCAAATATTAAGCAAATGAAGTCCAAATTAAACATATGAATAGTGTATCCTTACTATTTTGGATATTCTGAGACTAATGGTAGGGTCCGTTTTGCGAGACGGGGCCTGAAAAATAAAGACACGTAAAGGGATAAATGACCAAAATACCCCTTGTTCAAAATTAACAAGTTATTAGTGTATTCTTACTATCTCGGACCTTCTGAGTCCAATGGTGAGGTCCACGACACGAGATGGGGTCCCGAAAAATAAAGACTCGTAAAGGGGTAAAATGACCAAAATACCCCTGGTACCCCTAAAGCCAAAATGAAACCAGAGAAGGTCTAAATTGACTTTCTTCGACCTTCCGGACTCAATAATGGAGTCCAAATTACTGAAACGAAGTACGGAAGAATACAACACGTAAAACGATAAATGACCATTTTGCCCTTTTACATACAAAAGTCCTGAATTAAATTCTTGGAAAACCTAAACCGACTTTCTTCGACGCTCTGGACTCAATAGTAGAGTCTATTTGACCAAAAGAGATGTCAAAAATAGAAAGACATAAAATTTGATGAATAGCATCTGTTAGATGACTATAAATTAAAGTAACGCCAAAGTACTAATCTAAGGCATATACAAGGAAATGAAATACGAAAAGACACGACACGTAAATATGTAAAGTAAATAAATTTAAATTAAAGTTAATGGAGCTACCAGAAGAGTATAAATTGAAATGAATTTACTTTCTAACGCATTAAATTGTGTCATAGGTTAAGAGTACGAGTTAAGTTAAGTACATATGAAATTATGAAATCGTTTTAGGATCTAATACGATTTAAGCATAAGTTAAGGAATATCGAGATGATATTACAATGAATGTGAAGTTGATGAGATGTTTATGAATTGTTCTTAGGAACTACAAGGAAAGTGGGAAAGCGGATTATTAGCACTAACCCTAAAGGACCGAGGTGAGTAACCCTGTGTTTGAAGTGGAGATTTAACTCCATGGATTTGAAAAGGTTTTAAGTTCAAAGATATGAAGTGTTTGAAGTTTCAAATTCAGTATATTACATGATTTCAGTTTTAAATTATTTTTGTTCTTATAAACCCTATTGTGACATTTTCAGTAAATGTTTTCTTTACAGTTTTCTTAAAAAAATGTGTTTTCAGCATGTCTAAGTTAAAATACAAATCTTGTTAAATATTCTGAATTTGATTGTTACAAGTATTTGAAGTTCTATTGTAGAAATTATACATTTCATATTTTAAATACTCATGAAAGTATCTATTGAAGAAGTCATGTGATAAATGTTTTACAAGATAAACGGTACTAAGTACCACCCCCTATGATGGTTGAAATCTTTCGGGATTCAACAGTAAATGCCCGGTAGTAGGATCTAATCCTCTAGGCAAATAAGATCGACATCATTGGCAGTAAAATGGGAGTCTGGTTCGAAACAGATTCCACCTAATTAAAGAGAAAAGATGACAAAGTGATTTTGTAAATGAAAGCAGGTTTTACCCTCATTTTTACAATACATATTTATGTGTTTTAAAGTTTATATACTTTATTGATGAAGTACGAGTTTAGCTTGAATACTTTAAATGTTTCAAAGCTATCTGTTTTATGAATTGCATATGTTTTGAGTTTTATATACTCTATTTAAGAAATACATGTTATGTTATATGTTTTGAAGTTCATAAGTATAAATGTAGCTTGAATACTTTAAATGTTTCAAAGCTATCTGTTTTAAGAATGCATATACTCTGTATTCTAAAATGTACGAGCAATTGGCAGTGAATGTTTTACAAACTCTTATGTAGTAAAAACCACTGCTAATTGAAAACCCCATGACGAATACTGGAATTGCTCACAAGCTTAGATTAGCTTACCCGGACTTTGTTCGGATCCCCCTTTCAGGTCAATGATAAAGGTAGTTTTGATTAGAAGACGATGATGATGGATCTGTCATTTTGGGAAGTTGTGATTACGTAGTTTCTTTATGGAACCATGTGAATTTTAGGTACGAACTTCTGTATTAGTAAACAGTACAAGAATATATATTAAGCCCTCTGGGTAGTGGACATGGAACATTATAAGTTCTTGAAGTTTTTAGTTATGCTCTGATTGTATATTCATGTGTATCGAAATATGAAGAGCGGCAGTATCGGACGGATGTGCAAATTTTAAAAATGAGAAGAGAAAAGAAAAAGTTTTTTTTTTCACACTTCCGCAACCACAGAAGGCACATCTATTCGATATCGCTGCGTATGCGAGCCTTCGCCCTAAGGTCCTCGGGCCTGAGGGTGGCGGTCGCGATTCGAGATCCGCACAAGGTGGGTTTCGGGTCGTGACATAAACTCTCATGTCCGAAACCACTGCCAATTGAAACCCCATGACAAATGTAGGAATTACTCATTGGGCTTCTAGAAGCTCACCCCATTCCCTAACATTTTTCAAGTACTAACGATGAGTGGGAGCCGTGCTCCATTTTGGGATAATGACAAATGGCTGTATAGGATTATGGACTTTTGAAAATAGTTAGAATCTGTAGTTGGATGGATTATGATGTAATAGACTTTGGACAATGTGTACTTAAGCCCTAGAGGCATTCAAATATATAATATGTATAAAACCTAACAACTTTTATTTATGCTCTGAATGTATTATTAAGTGTACCGCTATGAAGAGCGGCAGTACCGGACGGATGTGCGAAAGTTTTAAATAAGAAAAGAAAAGAAAATTTTTTTTTTCACGCTTCCGCAAACCAAGGCCGCACAGCCATCCGATACTATTGCTTATGTCAGCCTTGCCCTAAGGCCTCCGGGTCGAAGGGCGGCGGTCGCGACTCGAGATCCGCATAGGGTGGGTTCCAGGTCGTGACATTTTGTGTGTATGTATATGTGGCCAAATGTGTAAGTATATATATATATATATATATATCTATATAAATAGATTAAATATATGTATATATATATATAAGTAAAACCTAAAGTGTGAACAGTGGGGTGTGTGTATATATGTCGGCTGTGTGTGTGTGTGTTCACATGTAAGTTAGTGTGTGTGTGTGTGTGTATATAATATACATATAAGTTACAAATATCTCTCCCCCAATTAATGCAAACTGAAAAGAGAAAAAGCAAAATTTATGAGATGGGAAGGGAAGCTGAAAATAGGGGCAGGAGTAGGGTTGAATCGTGTAGAAAGAGAGAGAGGTCAGTTGGATCTCTATAAGAGCAAGTGCATACACTGTATGCTTGCTCTGTAAGGAAGAGATCAAGAAGCTAAGGAAAATAGATGGAGAATCAGAAGTAAAAGGGAGAGAGAGACCACTGTAAACAGGTAAAAATCTAAAATTTTATGTTTTTCTCTCTTTAGAATTTTCTTGCGTATGGATTATTTTGAGCATTTATTTTGTACATATGATGCTTAGAACATGTTAAAATATGATCAAGCATGAGTTTAGGTCTTGAAAACACCAAAAAAGTAGAGACCCAGAAGCTACGGCCATTAAAAGACCTTGCTCAAGCAGGTCTGAAACCGACTTCTACCAAATCCATTCTGGCTTACCAAGACCTCAAACTGAG
Source organism: Nyssa sinensis (assembly GCA_008638375.1). NCBI lineage: Eukaryota > Viridiplantae > Streptophyta > Magnoliopsida > Cornales > Nyssaceae > Nyssa > Nyssa sinensis. The sequence goes on along the minus strand of CM018041.1, from coordinate 29,347,375 downwards.
ACTATGAGGGTTTCAAAAACCCAAATACGCGATCAAAAATCAACAGAAATGACCTCCATAAAACGAGTTACAGGTTTCGGTTTTGGAGACCAACCTTTCGAAACCACACCAAAACGGGTATATTCAAATGGAAAATGAAACTATATGAAAAATGAATCACCATAGAACAAACCCCAACAGTTTTAGCTCAGAAATGAGCATTTCCAATCGATGTACAGGTTTGATTATCAAACCTTCAAACGAGCTAATGAGACCTTTTTGATCCCTCAAACAAATGCCAAAACAATCCCTGATGTTTTAGGAACGTTTTGGATTAAAAATAGTAGGGTTCCATCGAGCAAAAATGCAAGAAATTGAAAAGAAAAGAAACCTGCAACTAGGGCAACCTAGGGGAAGAAGGGAAGAAGAAGATGAATAGTAATGGTTCGGGTTTTGGGTCAAATCGGGTTCGGGTCGGAACCCGACCCATCGCATAAAATGAGGTTATTATGAATTGTTCTTAAGAACTACGGAGGAAGTGGGAAAGCGCATTTTTAGCACTAACCCTAAAGGACTAAGGTGAGTAACCCTGTGTTTGAAGTGGAGATTTAACTCCATGAATTTGAAGAAGTTTTAAGTTCAAAATATGTGAAGAATTTGAATATCAAATTCAGTATTTATGTGATTCTTGTTTTAAATATTCTGTTCTTATAAAATTGTGACATGCTCAGTAAATAGCTTTCAGCTACAGTTTTTCCTTAAAAATATGTTTTCAGCATGTCTAAGTTTTAAATTCCAAATCTTGTTCAATATTCTGAATTTGCATACGAAGATTTTATGAAGTCATGAAAAGTGTTTATTTGAATAAGCCATGTGATAAATGTCTTTGAAATACAAGAGAAATTGTGCATAAGCACCCACAGATTTTTGGGTTGTACGGAACTCAATTAATCTGTAAAAATATGATGGGATTTTGGGTTGCATGGAACTCAATTGACTGTCAAAATGCCAGGTAGCAGGATCTGATCCCCCTGGTATGGGATATCTTTATTGTAGCATTGCAGTAAAACGAGAGTCCGGTTCGAAACTGATTCCACTAACGAAAGTGATAAGATGACATGTATGATAATGGAAGCAGGTTTTACCCACATTATTATGCATACTTACATATTTGAAATATATGTTTTACTTGAAGAAGTACATGTTTTAAAGTTATATACTTTATTTGACGAAGTACGTGTTAGCTTGAACACTTTAAATGTTTCAAAGCTTTATGTTTAAAAAGATGTTATGTTTGAAAATGGAAGCAGGTTTTACCCTCATTTTCACTATGCATATGTTTTGAAGTTTCTATATTTCATATGAAGAAGTATATGTTAGCTTGAATACTTTAAATATTTCCAAGCTATCTGTTTTAAGGAATGCATATATTTTGTGTTCAAAGTATACGAGCAATTGGTGGTGATTATTTTATAAAACTCTTATGTGGCTAAACCATTACCAATTGAAACCCCATGACGAATGCTGGAATTGCTCACAAGCTTAGATTAGCTTACCAGAATTTTTATTCGGACCCCTCTTTCAGGTGATTAAAGGCAGTTTTCATTAGAAGACGATGATGAAGAATCTACCATTTTTGGGAAGACATGTTGAGTAGTTTCTTTTGGAAACTTTTGAACATTACTAGTATATTTTGTATTAGAAGATTGGTACACTGTTATGTATAAGCCCCACGGGGCAACTGAATATGTATTGTATTTATGAAGTCTTTAAGTTTTTAGTTACACTCTGAATGTTAAATCATGTGTGCTATGTAAGAGTGGCAGTACTGGACGGATGTGCATAATTTAAAAATAAGAAAAGAAAAGAAAAAAGCTTTTCACGCTTCCGCAATCACATGTCGCACTTCTATTCGATACTGCTGCTTATATGAGCCTTCACCCTAAGGTCCCCGGGCCTGAGGGTGGCGGTCGCGATACGAGATCCGCACAGGGTGGGTTTCGGGTCGTGACAACAATAATTAATCACAAGTTGATTGGCATCAATTCAGAGAAATCAAGTTCATCAGGTAGGTAATAGAGTACAATTTTGGCAGCATTAGAAAAGAAAGCATGTGACATGGCTAGGGAAAACCCATAATAAAGCATAGGAGTTACTTACTTTACACTACTTCTTTCCTGCTACTCGATGTTGGTCTCCTTCTCTTTCCCTTTAGAAGGTCCTATAGTCATGAAATTCACCCTAGATCAGTACTTATTTTATTTATCTAGTACTTTTGATAATGTTAGTTTAATAATTTATTTTATCATTTTGTAATTAATTACTGACTTTATTTCCTTTAATAATTTTATTATTAAAATTAAAATATTTATTTTAACAAATTTTTCTTTACGTGTCTAAATGTTCAAGACTAAATGTCACAAAATGGATCCCGCCACCATCACTAGCTCCCCTTCTACTAGTCTGATGCTACCAAAGAATCAACTCCACTGAAATTTGCCACTTCCATCATACCACCTCTCCCGTGAAAGAACATCAAAAACTATCACTAACTTCACTAAGCTAAAATTAAAACAAACCTCATGCATTCAAACAGTTAGTAAGTAACCAACTTGAAAGACACCTTTCCTCCTCTTTAATCTATGTTTTCATATTCTTCTATAAATTCACCATGATCTGTACTCCTACAATTTCTCAAGCAGTATTCTCAGTTTCCTCCACACACGTGTGTATCATTTCACATCATCAACTCTGTAAGGCTTCAAACATTTCAATCTTAAAATCAATCCTTGTTCAAGATATCCAAAAAGACAAATTCGCAAGTCACAATAACAGACCTAATAAAGCCCAAACACCAATTGGGTTTGCCATCAAACAGTAGTAAAACAAATGTCTCAAGTTTTAGAGGTCTGATGCCTTACACGACAAAGCTTCTTCTTCTTTTCTTGTTACAAGACCTGATATAAAAAACTATATATATATACATATATACATCTAATATATATATATATATATCACAAGATAATATCAAATCCATAACCATATAGGAAAATTTTTAAGGCAACATAATATGAATTTAGTACCTGTTTTAGCCAAACTGTTGCCCTTTTAATTTCCCAGAAATTTCTCCTTCTTTTCTCCTTTCTTAAGCTTGCCGCCCACTTTTCCTTCTTGCTTCTTGGTCATCTTTTCCTTTCTTAGCTTAGTGTTTCAGTTGGTCCTCAATTTTTCTGCTTTACTCTTGGTTTGGTTAAATGTCAAACACCCACATACTCACATACGCATGGCTGCCTACAGCTCTCTCTCTCTCTCTCTCTCTCTCTCTCTCTCTCTTTTCATCTTTTTTTTTCTTTCTTTCTTTCTTTCTTCCTACATAGACTGCTTTCTTTCTTTCTCTGTCTCTCTCTGTCTCTGTCTCTGTCTCTGTCTCTGTCTCTCTCTCTCTCTATATATATATATATACATATATATACACTAGCTTCTAGTTGATTTGCTCTTTCTTTCTATCCTTTTCCAAATCTTTCTTAACCGACTTTAAGGTCGGTGGTTTCTGTTTCTTGAAAGTTCCAGTGTCTGTTTCTGGTTTAATTTTCGTTTCAGCTGCATTATTTTATTTTATTTTATTTTTATTTTATTTACAAATGGAAGACTCCACACACGCACACATGCTCATGAAGACAACCTCCACTCATTTCTCCATTATTCTAAAACCTTCTACAGTTCTCTATGTTTCTACCTTTTTCTCATTTCCTATTATTTTATTTTATTTCTTTTTATATTATTTCCTTTATACCTATATCTAATAACTGTATCTATATATATATATATAAGTTATATATATGTATATATTTTTTTTCTTATGAACTCCTATATATAATATATCGGTATACTATAAGTATACATACCCATACATATCTATACATATACATACGTGCACGCTTCCTTGTAAAAATGGCCTTACGGCGTGACGGCACCTGGAGTACTCGGGACTGCCCGTCACTCACACTCACACATCATTTACTGAACATGCCATTAAATTGTACGTCTGATTTTATTTATGTGGTAAATTGGCGTACAATGCGAGATTATATGTTATGGCCCGGTCCAACCTTGGTCTGATACTGCCTAACTCAGGTCAGGGTGCTACATCATCCCTCTTTCAAAAAATTTTGTCCTCAAACTTGGCGCATCTCATACTACGAAAAGATGTGGGTACTTAGCACATATTTCATCGTCTCTTTCCCACGTAGCCTCTTCAATCTAATGGTTCCTCCAGAGTACTTTCACAAGAGAGATGGTCTTGTTTCTCAAAACTTGGTCTTAGCGATCTAGGATTTGCACTGGATGCTCAACATATGTCAGATCCTCCTGGACGTCTAGTGGTTCGTACTCGATCGCTTGGTTAGGATCATGTAAGCATTTCCTCAACATGGACACGTGGAAGACTGTTATGCACATGTATTAACTCTGCTGGTAAAGCAAGTCGGTACGCCACCAGTCTGACTCGTTTCATAACCTTAAATGGTCCAATGTAACGGGGTCCCAGCTTTCCCTTCTTCCTAAAACCTCACTACGCCCTTCATGCGTGACACTTTCAAAAACACAAAGTCACCTTCCTCAAACTCTAACTCTCATCGTCGTGTATCGGCATAGCTCTTTTGACAGCTTTGGGTTGCTAGTAGCCGCTGCCTAATCAGTCGGATCAGTTTTGAAGTTTTCTCTACTATTTGAAGGCCATACAACTTCCTCTTGCCTACTTCGGTCCAACACAATGGAGATCATCACTTCCTACCATATAGTGCCTCGTATGGAGCCATCCCAATGCTAGATTGATAGCTGTTGTTGTCGGTGAATTCTATCAATGGAAGTTGATCCTCCCAACTCCCCTTAGAGTTCAAAACACAAAACTGCAACGAGTCCTCCAATATCTGAATAGTTCTCTCAGATTGTCCATCAGTCTCAAGATGGTAGGCTGTGCTGAGGCTAAGTTCCATGCCCATTGCTTTCTATGAACTCCTCTACAATTTGGACACGAACCTCGGATCTCGATCAGACACAATAGATACCGGAAGTCCGTGTAGTCAAACTATCTCTTGAATATAGAGTGCTGCCAATCTCTCTAATGTATGGGTCGTTTTGGTTGCTAGGAAGTGAGTTGTCTTTGCTAATCTGTCAACGATCACCCATATCGAGTCACTCCCTCGAGGTGTCCTTAGCAACCCTGGACAAAGTCTATAGTGACATGCTCCCATTTCCACTCGGGTACTGGAAGCGCCTGTTATAGTCCACTAGGCTTTTGGTGATCAACTTTGATTTGCTGGCATGTGTCACATCCCGAACCCCACCCTACGCGGATGTCGAGGACGTGATGCCAGTTAGCCGCCACGCGACCAACCGAAGGCAATTTCTGAACTTTCCAGTGAATTGCACTCCGACTGTAGGGTCAGATGCAGCGGAATTTAAAACTTTTTTTTTTCTTTTTATCACGGGAATGCAACTCATGTATCCACCGTAGGATATGTATCACACAGAGCAAGTCTAAAATCCAACAACTAACAACTCAACCTCAGAGCATATCTATAATTCGACATATAACAACAGAGCAGAACTATAATCTCTAGAGTACCGTTTAGATCCATGAGCCATATCTATATTCAGTACATATCAGTCAAGTCAGTCGTATTATATCACTCACCTGATTAAACAGATTCAATCCTCAGTAATCCAGTCTCCACAGATCAGTGCCATCAGATCCAACAGATATTATTCCTGAAAAATGTTAGGGAATGGGGTGAGCTTCGAAAAGCCCAATGAGTAACACAGGTTCCCTGTCATGGGTTTCAAACCATTGTTGTTTGCAAAGCACAAGGGTAGTTCAGTTGTTTCTAAAATAGCAGTTTTATGAATCTACTTTAAATGCAGTTTCAGTAGAATAAAGCAGAACTGAACAAAATAAAACAACAGATCGGGACAGACAGAACATAACAGACCATATCAAGTATAACCGTACAGAACAGAACACAACAGGTCAGGACGAAGCAGAACCGAGCAGAGCAGGACATAACAAATCAGAACAGGACGAAACAAAGCACAACAAATCAAAACAGAATAGTAAATGATGCCAATATATCAATCAGAGACAAACAGGTCAGAATAGAACGGGTCAGAATAAAACGGGTCGAAATAGAACAGGTCAGAACGGATCACAATAAAACATAATAGAACGGAATGGAACAGAACATAACAAGTCATAACCGAACAGAACGGAATAGGTCATAGCAAATCATAACCGAACAGAATGGAATAAAACATAACAAATCAGAATAAAATAGAACAGAACATAACAGAACGGAGCGGAAACAATATGTCAATCAGAGATACAGGTATCTCATCAACAGAACGGAACAAGACAAAACTGAGTGGAAACAGTATATCAATCAAGGATACATGTATATCATCAACGGAACGGAACAAGACAAAACTGAGTGGAAACAGTATATCAATCAAGGATACAAGTATATCATCAACGGAACGGAACAAGACAGAACTGGGTGGAAACAGTATATTAATCAAGGATACAAGTATATCATCAACGGAACGAAACGAATCAATATCAATCAGGACGAGTCATATCAGAGCTGAACATGACGGAACAAAATGAAACAATATCAATCAGGACAAGTCATATCGGAACTGAACATGACGGAAACAAACGAAACAATATCAATCAGGACAAGTCATATCGGAACTGAACATGACGGAACAAAACGAAACAATACATCAATCAGATTAAGACATATCGAAACTGAACATGTCGGAACAAAACGGAACAATACATCTATCAGAACAAGACATATCGGAATTGAACAGGACGGAACAACTGGTACAATATCAATCAGGACGGATCAGGACGGAACAGATCAGACATAACAAATCAGGACGGATCAGGATGGAACAGATCAGACATAGCAAATCAGGACGGATCAGGACGGAACAGATCAGACATAACAAATCAAGACGGATTAGGACGGAACAGATCAGACATAACAAATCAGGACGGAACAGATCAGACATAACAAATCAGGACGGATCAGGACGGAACAGATCAGACATAACAAATTAGGACGGATCAGGACGGAACAGATCAGACATAACAAATCAGGACGGATCAGGACGGAACAGATCAGACAGATCAAACGGAATAGGTCAGGACAGATCAAACAGAACGGGTCAGACAGATCAACAGAACAGGTCAGGACAGATCAAACAGAACGGGTCAGGCAAATCAACAGAACAGATCAGAACAGATTAGACATAACAGTTAGTTAAACACGTTCATTTGAAACGGTATTTAAAAACAGGAGTATAGTTAAAACATCAGAGTGACGGAACAGATCAGTTAAAACATCAGAGTAACAGAACAGATCAGTTAAAACATCAGAGTAACAGAACAGATCAGTTAAAACATCAGAGTAACAGAACAGATCAGTTAAAACATCAGAGTAACAGAACAGATCAGTAATGAGCAGAGCAGAACAGTATAACAGAATAAACAGTACAGTATGCACAGATTAAACAGTGCAGTATGCTCATATAGTGCTCAAGACTGAGGTGGTACCAAGAATCAGTTGTTCTTTTTTAGAACCAGTTAAAAACAGCGATAGGTTTATTGCAGTACAGAACAAAGGAATCAGACAGTAAAAATCATGCATTTGAATAAGGGCATGAAATCAGTGTATCAGGTAAAACAGTACAGTACAGTGTTTAAAATACAGTAACTAGACGGTGTGCTTATACACCAATTCAGGAGTCAGGGTTACTCACAAACTGTTATGGTTATCTCCTTGCACAAACAATCTGATAACCTCCAAGTACGTCAGGCATCACCATGTATATCCTGAACAATCATCATCAATTACAGACAGATCAGAATTTATCCATTCAGGTCTTATTCGTCATCTTAGGTGTCTATCGGATTACCTAAGATAACCTAGTAGCCTATCGCCCTCTCATCGGGTTTCCTCCGGGGCTATTCTATTCTTAAATTAGGCTTAGCAGTCATCAGGATTATAACCTAAGTCATTAGACTTCAATCGTTATCAGTCAGTTACTTATTCAGTCTTAGGGGCAAAACGATCATTTGTCACTTTTGCCCTGGACCCCTGTCAAGGTCCTCAGAATGGTCTTTATATCTTAAATATAAAGTCATACGTCTTTTAGACTCCAATCAGTATCAGTTAGGTTCTTATTTTAACGATAGGGGCAAAATGGTAATTTTGCCATTCTTGTCCCGGACCCAGTCGTGGTCCTCGGAATATCCCATATATTCTATATATGAAGTTCTAAGTCTTTTAGACTTAAATTGCTATCAGTTAGGTGCTTATTTAGCCTTAGGGGTAAAATGGTAATTTTGCCATTCTTATCCCGGACCTTATCATGGTCCTCAGAATGTCCCAAATATCTTGTACATAATTTTCTAAGTCCTTTGGACTTCGTTTGGTATCCGCTTTTGGTCATCTGGACACATCGGTCATTTCTCGTTTTACGTATTGACTGTCTCGGAGTCTTATTTAGCCCTTCAGTGTTCATAATTATCCCTATGATAATTTATCAGATCAGTTTGACCTTTATTTGACCTCTACTTTGCACTTACTGTGCTCAGGGGTATTTTGGTCATTTTACGTTTTGTAAGATTCCGACTCCGAATCATTACTTAATCATGTTTACAGTCTCACCAGTATCTGGGCTTCTATCGCTATCAATTTCGTCCCAATCGGACTTCATTTGGCTTCGTACAGTATCAGGGGTAATTTGGTAATTTCACGTGTCATATTTTTCGGCACGTCAGTTCATAAAATGGACCTCACCATTGGGTCCAGAGTGTTCGACATAATTAAGTTGGACTATCTGTTATGTTCAATTGACCCTGGGAAGCATCAGGGGCAGTATGGTCATTTACACTTTATGTGTCTGTATTTTTCGGGACTTCAGTTCGTTAAACGGACCTCACCGTTGAGTTCAGAACGCCCGACATAGTCAGAATAGACTGTCTTTTATTTTTATTTGGGTCTGGTGCCATCAGGGGCAGTACAGTAATTTATCACTTACAAGTCTGTATTTTTCGGTACTGTATTTCCAAAATCGGACTGTACCATTGAGTCCAGAATGTTTGAAATAGTGAAAATACACTATTTATTTGCTTTATTTGGACTCCGTTTGACATAATTAATGCCCAGGGGTAAAATCGTAATTTTACCTATTTAATAAAATAATTAAATAATTATTTTATTATTTAATTTCTTTAGCAGGGGCTTAAATGTACAAGATTTTCAGAAACTGGGCCAGAACCGGATATTCAGAAGGTTTTGGGGTCACAGTGCAATTTATAAAAGTTCTGGTTTTAATTTTCTTTCAATTAAGGCCCTGGACCGTTAGGTTTACCAAGCCAAACCCTAGACCGGTCCAAACCCTTGGTGAACCAGCCGGTTCACCTTTCTTCAGAAAATCGGGATAACATATCCCTCATATTCCAATTTCAGTCCCTATCCGTGTTTATGTCATGCCCCAATTCAATTTCTAATTTTATTTCTGTGTTACCAAACAGTCGGATTCCAGAATTTTAAAACACTAAAACCAAAACTGTGCCGTTTCATTAATGCGGTGGCCAGTTCATACGTCGACACGTGTGTGAGTTAGTTCGGTGGGTTTGGACGCGTTGGACGAGTCGACTCGGTCGACTCGTCGCCTTCTTCACCAACCAGTGTACTGTTGCCCTAATTTATAGAGAATTTCTCTTTCAATTTCGTGGCAATTTAGACACGATTTCTTGCTGATTTCAGTCCCGATGGGTTTCTGCACTTCATATCCATCCTTTAACATCCATTTTGAGCTTCGAATCCAAGGATTAAGCTCGGTAGAACCGATTATTGCGCAGAATTTCAGTTCGGCCGTGTGGCCTTGTTTCTCAACCAAATTGCACAATTCTTGGCTTGTTGTGACCCTTAGTATAGGGGCTTCAATTCCCCATTTATAAATTTCAGTTTGCAAGCCTATCTCAGGTTTTGGGTTCCATGGCCGAAAAGAATAGTGTCAAATTTGAGGGTCTTCCAGTGTGTTTTTGGGTCGCGGATGAGGGTTTTCAGAACCCTAGAAGAGTCTAGATGAGTTCTAGACCATCAGGAGTCCGTTTTATGGAGGTCGTTTCAGACCTGTTACCCAAGGTGTTTTAATGGCGGTTTGCTCACGGTTTGTAGGTTTCATCATGGGGTTTCAATTGGCAGTGGTTTATCATATGAGGGTTTATAAAATAATCACTACCAATTGCTCGTATACTTTGAACACAGAATATATGCATTCCTTAAAACATGTAGCTTCGAAACATTTAAGTATTCATGCTAAACTTATACATATGAATTTCAAAACATGTAAGTATGCATGCTAAAAATAAGGGTAAAACCTGCTTCCATTTCCAACATAATGTTATATCACTTTCATTAGTGGAATCCGTTTCGAACCAGACTCCCGTTTTACTTTACATGGAGATATCTCATATGCTTGGGGGATTAGATCCTGCTACTTGGAATTTATTCGTATCGTGGTTGAGTTCCGAAGAAACTCAACAAATCCATGGTGCTTATGCACAGTTTTTCTCACATTTAAATACACTTATCACACGACTTTTTCACATAGATGCTTTTATGAGCATTTAAAACATAACGTTCATGATTTCATGATAGAATCTTCAAATACTTGGAATATGCAAATTTAGAACACTTTACAAAATTTTGGCATTTTAACTTAAACATGCTGAATATATTTTAAGAAAACTGTAGAAGAAACATTTATTGAGCATGTCACTATAACGTTTATAAGAACAGAAATAATTTAAAACTGAAATCATGAAAATACTAAATTTGGAATTCAAACACTTCATATCTTTTGAACTTAAAACCTTTTCAAATCCATGGAGTTAAATCTCCACTTCAAATACAGGTTTACTCACCATATACTTCCGGGTTGGCTCTACTAAGGTGCCTTCCCTTTGCCTTTTCTTAACCTAAAACAGTTTATGAAAATTTCATAAATTTCACATGCATTTAATTCAACTAGTGATCTTAGTCTATTCTTAGACTATGTAAGCCTATTTTAATGGTAGGTTTCATTTCTAAAATCTGCTTATACCATAGTGGTTTATAGTTGTATTACACATCTATTCACATTATGGCTTTATTATAATAAGCATTACCTTCGAAGCATTTCACTTAATGTCTCAGTGTTTTCTCGTTCCTCTTCTTCTTCCTTCAGTTTTGCTTTAGCAAGTTTCCTTGTTGTGGCTTCTTTCATAAGTCATCCCATTGGGATGATAGGAGCTCTATAGATAAAGGGCCGGACCGAGACGATCTCACTTATCTTGGCGATCATTATGTGCCTTTGGATTACCTTTTGCTGCCACAAAAGCTCGTCCATAAAGTCTTGTTGTGTTTTATCCATTACTTGGTCCTACCCTAAAACACAATTCAATGTATTAGAAATCGAGTTTCATTTTAATTATACTCTTTTGGTAGCTCCATTAATTTTAAATTTGATTTATTTACTTCACATGTTTACGTGTCGCGTCTTTTCGTACTTTATTCCAACATACGAGCCTTAGTTTAGTACCTAGGCATCGTTCTAGTTTATTGTCACCTAACTTATGCTATTCATCGAATTTTATGTCTCCTATTTATAGACACTTCTTTTGGTCAATTGGACTCTACTATTGAGTTTGGAACGTCGAAGAAAGTCAGTTTAGGCTTTCGTGGAATTCCGTTTGGGTTTGGTAGCAGTAGGGGTATTTTGGTTATTTAGCATTTTTACAGGTCTTTAATTTTGTATGACCTCGTCTCGTGACGCGGACCTCACCATTGGATTCAGGAAGTCCGAGATAGTAAGAATATACTAATAACTTGTTAAATTTGGACAATGGGCCTTTTTGTCCTTATTTATTTTAATTAATTAATTAAATTTAAGTTATTTTATTTAATATATTTTTTTATATAATATATATATATATATATATTTTCGTGCGTTAGTTTGGCACGGGATTATCCTGTAATATCCCGACCCGGGATATGGCACATATACCGAGATAGCCTATAATATCCTAACCCGAGATATGGTGCGTATACCGAGGTACACCGGTAAAGTGAAATATCACTAGGGGTAAACCGAACGGTTAAGCTCTATATCATTGTATTTCTTGGACCAAATGGATTGGAATGTGAATGATTTATTTTTATAAACATTGTCGGGCAACACCCGAGCAACTCAGGATTGAGCTCGTAATGCGTGCATGCACGTACGTCAGTGCATATGATCGTTTGTATGCATGCGTAGTCTACTAAATATTAAAGTATGTATACATTTATAGAAATGAGTATAGATGTATATGTACGGATACAATTTCATGTATGTTAATGTGTATTTTATATGTATGTATAAATAAATACATACGGTATAATGCATATATAACAATATGTATTGTGGAATAAAATACAAAAGGAAAAATGGGAAGGTGGACATGCAACACGTGCCAGTATGAGTGTATGAGTGTATGGTATGCATGCCGTGTGTGGAGGTGTCATGGTGTGTGTTTGTGTCAAGGAAGTGAGGGCAAGTGGATGTAGTGTGAGGTGTCGTGCGTGCATGTGTGTGCTGTCACCGCGACTACAGGTGGCAAAAGCCACCGACTACCGAGTCGATTGGATAATTAGAAAGGAAGAGAGAGTTAGAAAGAGATTGAAAACATGAGAGAAACTGAATCGCAAGAAAGGAAGAAGCTGGAATAGAGAGAGAAAGAAAGAAAACTAATTTTGGAAAAGGGTTGAGAAAATCTACAAACAGGTATATTCCTGATTTAAATTATGTTCATTTATATTTTTAATAGGTGTCATTACTGTTAGAGTTTATGAGAATCCGAAATAGAAAAGAAAACCCAGAATCAGGAAATTAGTTCGGTCAACCATGGTGGAATTATATACACCCAACGAACCTTGATTTTGAGATTGGAGATCAATAGGAGACATCTCTAGAAACCCAACGCAATTAGAATCACCTTAAACGGTCAAGAAATGGCCATTCTATGGCCAATTATCTAGTCACCGGTGCAACGTCGGAAAACTGGAAATGGGTGTGAAAACTGATGACATTTGAGACCCAAAACTAGTCTTAAAATGTTCCTTAAAGTCCTAGATTTCATTTGGAACAAAAACAGTAAGAAATGGACGTGAAATCACTAAGATCCGTAGGGAATATTATTGTTCCGACTACTGTGGCTAGAAAATCCACCGGAGAAGATGACCGGAATGTCGAGGGGTGTATCGAGTTAAGATAAACCGGGTTCAGGTTAGGGTCAGGTCGGGACCCGACCGAAATTAAAAAGGGGCAACTGATGCGGCATCATTTTGTATTGAATTTAAAATGGATTGGGCTTGTTTGGATACGGATACGGGAAATTGGAATTGGGTTGGAGTTATCCAAACCCTGGATAGCATAGGAGAACTGGTTATTCAGTTCTGGTTCTCTAAATTTAACTGAACCAGGTTAGTTCAGGAAAGGGTCTGGCCAGTTACGATTTTTAACTGATGAACCCATTGGTTCAGACCACAACCCTGAGGAATTACAAACTAACCCCAGATGTTTTAGGAAATTTCACTGTGGCCCAAACAGAAAAAGTAATAAAATGTTAAGTTTTACAAAAATACCCCTAACTCAAAAATGGATCAAACGAAGTCCAAATGGGGTAAATGAATAGTCAATTTTTATTATCTCAGACGCTCTGAGTCCGATGGTGGGGTCTGTTTCATGAGACGGGGTCCCAAAAAGAATAAAATAACCGTAAAAGTGTAAAATGACAGTTTTACCCTTTTTAATCTAAAAGTCCAAATAGAGTTCCGCGAAAGCCTAGACTGACTTTCTTCGGTATTCCAGACTCAATGGTAAAGTCTAAATAAGTATTATAAATACTTATCATAGCAAGACATAGAATTTTATGAGTAGCATTTATTCTGAAACGCATTTACTGATATATAGGGAACGCGATAGGAAAGAGGCAAACCCGCAGGAAACTGATTTAGGAATGCATGTTTAGAGGTAAGTAAATTTACCTCTCTTCCATATGGTGTTTCCAAGCCAAGTTTATTCTCGTACTGCCAAACTTGTACTCTTGAACGTACCTGATGTTATTGTTTCCACAATGTGATATTGTTCTATCTTGTGGACTTGATTGACTACTGTATCATTATTATGGTGTTGAACCATGCTTTGAAAAGCCTATTGCTATGTTCCATTGTACATAAGATATTCCATTTCATACTTCTATGGAATCACTATAATCCTAATAGGTTACGAATACCGGATTTGTGCTCAGTCACAATATCCATCCGATGCTTTCTGAATTCATTGGAGACCTATCGAGTCCGTGAACGGACAGGTGGCAGGAATGAATTCCTCGAAGGCTTTCCACCGGCAATTTTACTGGCATGTTTACTGGCATTTTCATTTACATTTCACTAGCATTACATTTGCATTTTTACTGGCATTGTATAGAATAAAAGCATCTCTTATATGATTGTTTGATTGTAACTGCTGAGCTCTACTATTCCTTATCATTATCTTGTATTGAGAGATGTTTCCTTATTGATTCAATTGTGATTGGTTTATTGTGGTAGTACCTTCATATTGATATATTGTTGTTGAGAGTTTCATGTTGATGTTATGCCCATTACTCCTGATTGTGCATTGTGTCCTATTGTTATTGGCCCTTATGGCAACTGTTCCCATTGGCGATCACAACATCTCTTTTATCGTATTCTTATACCAGTGTCGGAGATCTGCATTTACTTGCTGAGCTCTCGTAGCTCATTCCACCCTATTTCCCCCCATTTCAGGTATTGATGCAGCAAGGCCCCGTAGAAGTCTGAAGACGTAGAAGGACGTTTGAGGAAATGCATCAGTTTATGTTTTAGTTCTCCTATGTACTCAACCACCCACGGGTGCTGGTTATGTCTGGTTCTCATTTTGTTATTGTAGAATCATGTTATGTATAGAAAAGACTTCCGCTGACATTGTATATTGAAAAGACTTCCGCTGATTATATACATTGATAAGACTTTCGCTGTTATCGTTTAAGATTTTAGTACTTTGCATAGTAATACTATGATACAGGAATGGAAAAAGTAGGGACGAGCTCAGGGTCGGCCTTGCCACATAGGGTGGGTTTCGGGTCGTGACAGCTTGGTATCAGAGCTATAGGTTCGATTATGAGTCATGGGAGATAGGACTAGAAATAGAATGAATAGATATAACTGACGTTCCTTATATGGAGTTCATACGATCCTTGATCATTCTCTTAGTGATTATTAAAACCTGTCTATCGTGATTTAAACTCCTGAAGCTCTTATGTTAAATATTTCAAGTATTGTCCTCGAAATACTTTAAGACCCTATTAAATTGTCCCCGTTTTGGAGGATACACATGAAAATTCATTCTCTTATTGAAGCCATGTTTTTAAATGTTCATCAAAAGCACATATTGAAGAAAACATGTTTTCAATGCTCTTTGAAAAGCATCAGTGAAGAATTGAAAAGTTTTGTAAGATAATGATGCATAAGCATCGCAAATTATTGAGTTCCCTTCGGGTTCTCAATTCCAAAGAATGCCCGTTAGTAGGATCTAATCCCCCAGGCATGAGATCTCTCAGAAGTAAGACTGGAATCTCGTTCGAAACAAATTCTCCTAATCAAAGTGAAAATATGACAATGTTTTCAGAAATGATAATAGGTTTTCAAACCCCCATTTATCTGAAACGAGTTTTTATATAACCCTTTGAAGTTTTGAAGAAGAAGAAATTTACATCCTTCTATTTTCATGGAAAGGATTTCAAATTATTTCCTTGGTCTTCAAATGGCCACTCTGCACATGTTTATAAATTCTGTTGCATATTAAATGCTTTATTGAATGCTTTAAAAATGCATCATGCAACGTGATTTGAAGATTCTTGTATCCTACGATTATTGAAGTATGTGCCTAGCTTGAATGCCTTGTATGCTTCATGCTATCCTTTTTGAAGAATTCTATTTTCTGTATCTGAAGTATATGTACAATTGGTAGTGTATGTTTATATGAAGTCTTTCTTGAACTAACCCACTACCAGTTGAAACCCATGACAAAGTATTGGAATTACTCACTGGGCTTTTCGAAGCTCACCCCATTCCCTAACATTTTTCAGGTGATAACGATGGATGGGAGCCTTGCCCAATTTGAGGATAAGGGATTGGCAGCTCTATTTTGATTAGGAATTTTGGAAGTACTAGGACCCGTAACTGGTCAATTTTGATGTAGTAAATTTTGGACAAATATATACTTAAGCCTGAGAGGCAACGGATATGTATCATGTATAACTTTAAATTTTTAGTATGCTCTGAATGTATATTATTTGTTTACCACTCCGAAGAAGAAGAAGTGACAGTACCGGGCAGGCACGCGAAAAGAAAAAGTTTTTCACGCTTCCGCAATTTTCCAGTCCTGGCCCTTTCGCACAGCCGTTCGGCATCGCTGCTTACTCAAGCCTAACCCAACGGCCCACGGGCCGGAGGGTGGCGGTCGCGATACCGGATCCGCACAGGGTGGATTTTGGGTCGTGACAAATTGGGCCAAAATTGAGGTGTGAATTATGAACCTAGTTCTAACATAATTTATAAGATTGATTCCAGAATTATGATTGAATAAAATGTAAGCATTGATTATTGCTTTGGAGGAAATTGTATATTAGGTTAAGAGTTGGATGATATGAATTTCTTGAATATGAATTGTAATACCCCGACCCAAAAATATCGGGTCCTATGGCACGCATTACGAGGTTATGAAAATTAGTGTAAAGATATTTACACTTAAGAGAAAAATTAATTAATTTAATATAATTAATTAATTAAATATAAGAAATTAATTTAATATAATTAATTAATTAAATATAAGAAATTAATTTAATATAATTAATTAATTAAATATAAGAAATTAATTATTAGTTATAATTAATAGAAAATATAATGACACACACATACACACACTAAAGGTGTATTGTGTGTGAATACATGGCCAAGTATATATATATGTGTAGGTATATACATAGATAATTAAATATATCTATGCACAGTACGTAAAAGCATGTTAATACCTAACGGGTAATAGGGTGTGTGTGTCCAAGGGGGTTGGTGTGTGAATTATATTATATGTATAAATATATATATATATATATAGCCATATATACAAAACAAAACAAACACACACACACGGCCAAGAAGGCCTGCCCTATAACAGTAGAGTAGAAGCACTCATTAGAGATGCTGCCACAAGCTAACCAAGTTGGTGGGGAAATCAGGAAGTGCAATGATCAAGCATATGCTTATATGCACATATACATATTGCATACACACACCACACATCTTTCAGAGACTGAGAGAGAGAGTGAGAGATTGAAGGAGTTCTGGGATATTCAGAGGTGGAAAGCAAAGGGAAAAGAGGAAAGAAACCGAAGGAAAAAGGTGATAAAAACAAAAACCTAACATTTTCTCTCTCTCTAGAATTTACCTGCGTATGGATTGTTTTAGCTTTCGATTTTGTATATATGATGTTTAAAATAAATAGACATGAACAAGGCATGAATAATGGGCTCTAAAACACATCAGAAACACCAGCCGTACACCAAACCGCCATTGTTGAGCTTGGTGAGAGCAGGTATAAACCAACTCTTGCCAAACTAGTTTTGCCTTATCAAGACCTTAAATAGACACCATGAGGGTTTTAAAAACCTTAATGCGCAATCAAAAATCCAAAGAAATGACCTTTAAAGGTCGAATTGCAAGTACGAGTTTCAAAACCCAACCTCACAAACGCACTGTCAAACCCATTTTTAGGAATGAGATATGAAACCCCATGAAGAAGGGATCACAATAGAACAAACCCCAATGATTTTGGGTCAAAAATGAGCATACACAATCGAGTTGCAGGTTGATGGATAAACCTTCACATCGAACGGTTGAGCTCGGTTCAAGCTCTAAAACGAATGCCAAAACCCTCTATGATGTCCCAGGAACATTTTAGATTAAAAATAGAAAGATTTGGTTGAGCCAAACTTCACGAAATTGTAGAAAATGAAAACCTGCAACTAGGGCAACACGGGGGAAGAAAAGAGGAAGAAGATGAACAGTACAGGGCTGGACTTCGGGTCGGATCTGGGTTTGGGTCGGGACCCGACCCGTCGCACAAAAGGTTTAAGTGGGACGGTGTCGTTTTGAAGTTATATTTTAAATTTAAAACCTGAATTGGTCTTGTTTAGGCACGGGAATAAGAAATGGAAATCAGGATCCAAGGCTACCCTAAACATGAATAAGACGAACAGTGGGCATATTTTATCCCAGTTCACTATATTTACGTAAACCAGCTGGTTCATGGGATTCCTGAGCCGGTTTAAGGTTTTATGGTGAAAACCCACTAGTTCTCTAATTTTGTTTAAATAAAATAAACTAGAATTTTTACTATTTACAGTTTGACCCCAAAACTATGAAAAATTCTGTTCTGGCCTGATTTTTGAGAAATCAATTCAATTACACCCCCGAAAAAATAATTAAATAATTAATTTAATTATTTTATAAATAGGGTAAAATGACTATTTTACCCCTATGCCATAAATGAAGCAAATGGAGTTGAAATTATACATGTAAATAGTGTATTTTAACTATTTTGGATATTCTGAGACCAATGGTGAGGTCCATTTTATGAGACGGGGTCCTAAAAAGTAAAGACACTCAAATGGTAAATGATTGTACTGCCCTTAATATGTCCGATGTCCAAATAGGACAAGTTATTAGTGTATTCTTAGTATCTCGGACCTCTTGAGTCTAATGGTGAGGTCCACGTCATGAGACGAGGTCCCAAAAAATAAGACACGTAAAGGGGTAAATTTACCATTTTACCCGTAGTACCCTGAAAGCCTAATCAAAGCCCGAGAAAGCCTAAATTGACTTTCTTCGACGTTCCGAACTCAATGGTAGAGTTTATTCAACCAAAAGAGATGTCTAAAATAAAAGGACATAAAATTTGATGAATAGCATCAGTCAGGTGACTATGAACTAGAATATTGCCGAACTAATAAACTAAGGCTCGTAAGTGAAAATAAGATACGAAAAGACATGACACGTAAACATGTGAAGAAATTAAAGTAAATAGAGCTAGAGTATACCTTACAAGTATAACGCCTAAGCTTAAAGTTAGGAATCAATACGATCTAAGCATAAGTTAAGAAGCATCAGTAGGAGATGTTTGAAGTGAATGTGAAGTTAATGGACTATTATGAATTGTTCTTAGGAACTACAAAGGAAAGGGAAAGGCACATCAATAGCGCCAACCCAGATGTATAAGGTGAGTAACCTTGCATTTGAAGTAAAAATTTAATTCCACGGATTTGAATGATGTTTAAATATCAAATTTAGTTTTTATACAATTCCTGTTTTAAAATATTCTGTTATGACATGCTCATTAAATATTTTTTTTATTCAGTTCCTTTCTTCGAAATATTTAGCATGCCTGAGTAAAATGCCAATTTCCTTAAATATTTTGAATTTGATCATTTCAAGTATTGAAGTTCTATTACAAAAGTTATATACTACATGTTTTAAATACTCATGAAAAGTATCAATATGAAGAAGCTATGTGATAAATGTTTTACAAGATAACGGTGCATAAGCACACAGGCAGGATTTTGGGTTTCTTCGGAACTCAATTGACCTGTCATATGAAATGCCCGGTAATAGGATCTAATCCCCCAAGCAATGAGATATCTCCACGTATACGCAAAATGAGAGTCTGGTTCGAAACAGATTCCACTAATGAAAGTGAAAAGATGACAAATGACTTTGAAAATGGAAGCAGGTTTTACCCTCATTTTTCACTGTGCATGTTTATATGTTTTGAAATGTATATACTCTATTTAAAGAAATGGATGTTTAGTTTGAATACTTTAAATGTTTCAAAGCTATTTGTTATGAAGAATGCATATGCTCTATGTTCAAAGTATACGAGCAATTGGTAGTGAGTATTTTATAAACTCTCATGTGCGAAACCACTGCTAATTGAAAACCCATGACAAATGCAAGAATTACTCATTCGGCTTCTCGAAGCTCACCCCATTCCCTAACATTTTGCAAGTACTGACGATGAGTGGGAGTCGTGCTCCATTTTGGGACAATGACTAATGGTTGTATAGGATTATGGACTTTTGGAAGTAGTTAGAAGCTGTAGTTGGATGGATTATGATATAATAGACTTTGGACAATATGTACTTAAGCCCTAGAGACATTCGAATATGTAATATGTATAAAACCTTAGAACTTTTATTTATGCTCTAAATGTATTATCATGTGTACCGCTATGAAGAGCGGCAGTACTGGACGGATGTGCGAAAGTCTTAAATAAGAAAAGAAAAGAAAAAAAAAAGTTTTTCACGCTTCCGCAAACCAAGACCGCACCACCATTCGATACTGTTGCTTATGTGTGCCTTGCCCTAAGGCCTCCGGGCTGAAGGGTGGCGGTCGCGATACGAGATCCGCACAGGCTGGGTTTCGGGTCGTGACATGAATCTTGTGTTTAAGATGAAAATTGTGTGAATGTAATGTACTTAGAGTGAAAATATTATGGTTGAGGCACTAGAACTTGAGAGCTTGGATTGTTATACAACTTATAAGTGAATTGTAGTTTTCACTTGTTGGTTAGAAATACGTGGGTAAAAGTTATGAACGAGTCTAATGGGTTTGGATAAAGTTATAAATGATTGTATTGTCTGGATCTAGATAATAAATATTACATTCGGGAGATTTTTTTTTTCTTTTATTCGAGGGCTTGTGATGATTGCCTTGTTCCACCATCGTATGGTTCACCAGTTAGGGTAGTGAGATACTAACGAGGATCTGTAGAGATTGCTCGATAGAGATAGCTGATTGCATCCTTTCTTTTGACTTCATTCTACTTGACACGTCTAGTTTTGGTATTATATTGGGGATGGATTGGTAGTTTACATTTTGGACGAGTATAGACTGCTACAAGAGGAGAGTGACGGTGTGTACTCCTGAGGGAGATAGTTTTTATTTCACAGGGGATCGCGGAGAATTCTTAGTTTCACTCTTGTATGACTCAAGGAGTTAGGGAAGGCCATAGCTATTTGTTAGTTAGTTTGATAACAGGTATGAGTGAAACTATAGAGAGTGTATTGCTGCCAGTAGTAGATGAGTTCCCAGATATCTTTTCAGATGACTTGACTAGTCTACTGCCAAGACGAGAGATAGAGTTCACGATAAAGCTTATCCCAAGCACTATGCCTATTTCCATTCCACCTTACCGTATGGCTCCTACTGAGTTGAAGAAGCATTATTTGTTTGCTAAGTTTTCAAAGTGTGAGTTTTGGCTCTAGGAGGTACAGTTTCTAGGCCATGTTGTGTCAAATAGTAGGGTATCTGTAAATCCTTTTAAGATTGATGCTGTTATGAGTTGGAAGAGGCTGAAGATTGTGTTTGAGATTCGGAGTTTCTTGGGATTGGCAGGATACTACGTCGATTCGTAAAGGGGTTTTCTCATCTTGTAACGCCGATGACTCGTCCGACGTGCAAGGGCATTAGATTTGAGTGGACAGATGATTGTGAGCAGTCATTTCAGGAGCTGAGGAGGAGGCTAACTTTAGCACCTGTCTTGATTATACCTGAAAAAGGTATGAGTTATACAGTGTATTGTGATGCTTCACGAGAGGGGCTAGGTTGTGTATTGATGCAGGAGGGTAGAGTGGTAGCCTATGATTCTCGGTAGTTGAAGAGTCATGAGCAGAACTACCCCACACATGATTTAGAGTTAGTTGTCGTCATCTTTGCACTTAAGAGTTGGCGACACTACTTATATGGGGAAAGGTTCGAAGTGTTCTCAAATCACAAGAGCCTTAGATATATTTTCACGTAGAAGGACTTGAACCTTTGATAGAGGGGGTGGGTGGAGTATATGGAGGACTATGAATTTGACCTTCAATACCATCTTGGGAAGGCCAATGTCGTAGCAGATGCACTTAGTAGAAGACTGAGGAGCACTGTTGCTAACATTGCTATTAGGGAGTGGCAGATGATGGGAGACATTGGCGAGTTTGACTTAGACTTTGCCGAGTCTGAGGGACATGCCACACTATTCATTTTATATGCACAGCTTACACTTTTGAGCAGAGTTATTGAGGCACAGTTACAAGACATAGAGACAGAGCGGATTCGAGCACGAGTTGCTAGTACTGAGGGTTTTGAGGGGTGGATAGTTTGTTCTGACCTTAGCCTGAGGTATATGGGTAGAGTTTTTGTTCCAGACTCTCTTAGGGCTGATGTTCTTAGAGATTTCCATCATTCACGCCTAGCAGTACACTCAAGGGCCACTAAGATATACCATGATTTACGCCACCAGTATTGGTGGACGGGGATGAAAGAGGATGTGGTGCAGTTTGTATCTAGATGTCTCACGTGCCAGCAGGTGAAGGCTGAGTGTCACGACCCCAAATTCGGCCTATGCGGATTAAGGGAATCGCGACCGCCACCCTTCGACCCGGGTGCCGTTGGGTGAGGTTTCACGTGAGCAACAGTGCCGAATGGCTGTGCGATAGGGCCAGAACTGGCAAATTGTGGAAGTGTGAAAAACTTTTTCTTTTCACACGCCCGCCTGGTACTATCGCTTCTTCTTCTTCTTCGAAGCGGTAAACAAATGACATACAATTCAGAGCATACTAAAAATTTTAAAGTTATACATATTACATATCCGTTGCCTCTCGAGCTTAAGTACATATTTGTCCAAAATTTACTACATCAAGATTTGACCAACTACGGGTCCTAGTACTTCCAAAATTCCTAATCAAAATAGAGCTGCCAATCTCCAATCCTCAAATTGGGCAAGGCTCCCATCCATCGTCATCAGTTGAAAAATGTTAGGAAATGGGGTGAGCTTTAAAAAGCCTAGTGAGTAATTCCAATACTTTGTCATGGGTTTCAACTAGTAGTGGGTTAGTTATAAGAGAAGGTTCATATAGAAAAAACACTACCAATTGTACATATACTTCAAATACAGAAAACAGAATTTTTCAAAAAGATAGCGTGAAGCATACAAGGCATTCAAACTAGGCACGTATTTCAATGATCACAGAATACAAGAGTTCTTCAAATCACATAGCATGATGCATTTGTAAAGCATTCAATATAGCATTTAATATGCAACAGACTTTATGAACATGTGCAGAGTGGCCTATTGAAGACCAAGGAAATAATTTGAAATCCTTTCCATGAAAATAAAAAGATGCAAATTTCTTCTTCTTCAAAACATGGGGTTATATAAAAACCCGTTTCAGATAAATGGGGCTTTTAAAAAAAAAAAACTTGCTGCCATTTTTGAAAACATTTGTCGTCTTTTCACTTTGATTAGGAGAATCTATTTCGAACTAGATTTCAGTCTTACTTCACAGGGAGATATCTCATTCCTGGGGGATCAGATCCTACGATCGGGCATTCTTCATGTCAATTGGGTTCCGAAGGAATCCCAAAATCATAAAGTTTGTGATGCTTATGTATCATTATCTTGCAAAAACGTGACTTCTTCATGAAATGATTTTTTATAAGCATTAAAAAAATGACTTCTTCAATAAATGCTTTTCATGTACAATTAAAAACATAGCTTCGATAAGAGAATGAATTTTCATGTGTATTTCAAACACGGACAATTTAACAGGGTTTTTAAATATTTGGAGCACAATACTTGAAACATTTAACATAAGAGCTTCAGGAATTTAAATCACGATACACAGGAATTTATTAAAGCATAGACAGAATAAAAATATTTAATTCAAGAGGCATTTAATAAAACTGACAATTACATGGACATGCAGAAAATAAACGTATCATTTGTCAGAAAAATCAAGAAGTAAATTTGCATGCCATGTTAGAATTTATAAATAATTACGATAGAATGTTGGAATATAAAGCATATAAATAGGAGAGTTTAGAATTTGAAATACAGCAGATATAAAAACACTTCAGAATATTTGAACTTAAACTTCTTTAGAATCTATGGAGATTAAAACCTCCACTTCAAAGTACAGGATTACTCACCTTCTACTTTTGGGTTGGTGCTACTGCTGTACCTTGCCTTTGCCCTTTTTCAATCTCCGTAGCATTTCACTTAATGTTTCAGTGTTTTCTCGTTTATCTTCTTCTTCTTTCAATTGTGCTTCAGCAAGTTTCCTTGCCGCTGCTTCCTTCATAAATCGTCCCATTGGAATGATAGGGGCTTTATATATAAAGAGCCTAACCGAGACAATCTCACACGTCTTGGCAATCCTTATTTTTCTTTTTACTACTCTGCTTTCCCATAAAAGCTCCTCCATGAAGGCTTTCTGCTTATCCATGATAATTACTACCTAAAACACAATTAACGTGTTAGGAATTCATTTTAATTCATTACTCTTCTAGTAGTTTCATAAGATCATAAGGTTTAATTCTATGTCATATTTTTCCATACTTCATTTCATAATATGGACCTCACCATTAGGTCCAGAACGTCGAAGAAAGTCGATTTAGACCTTCTCGAGTTTCCATTTGGCTTTAGGGGCACTTGGGATAATTTGGTCATTTTATATTTTTATTTGTCTTTATTTTTTGGGGTCCTGTCTCAGGATACGGACCTCACCGTTGGTCTCAGAAGGTCCAAGATAATAAGAATACACTAAAAACTCGTCTTATTTGGACATCGGCATATTAGGGGCAATTTGGTAATTTATACTTTAACGCGTCTTAATTTCTCAGAGTCTTGTCTCATGAAATGGACCCCGCCATTGGGTCCAGAATGTCCAAAATAGTCAAAATACACTATTCATTTATTTTATTTGGACTTTGTTTGACCCAGTTTTGACTTAGGGGCATTTTCATAATTTTTCCTATTTAAAATATTAAAATAATATTTTAATTATTTTACTGTTTGAGCCCTAGTGAAATTATTCAAAATTTTTGGGGTCAAATTACAAATTCTCAAAATTTTGGTTTGAACTAGTGGGTTCTGGGCTTAAAAACCCTAAACCGATCCAATACTCACTGAACCAACCTGGTTTAGGTTTGCTCAGAAAACCGGTACAGCATATCCCAGTTATTCACCTTATTCACGGTTTGGGTTATCCCCATTCCTAATTCTAATTTCATACAGCTGTAACCAAACAGACCAACTTTAGTTTTTAATTTAAAACCTAACGACGTCGTTTCATTAATGCGGTGGCTATCCCACAATTCAACACGTGTCTGAGTCGACACATTCAGTCTAAACGAGTTGGGCGAGTCGACTCAGTCGACTTGTTGTCTTCTTTATCACCTAGGGTTGCCCTAGTTTTTGGTTTTCAAGCTTTCCGGTTTCGTGGCTTTTTAGGATGCTTCTTCTTTCTGTTTTAAATGGTATCGATTACTGAAGGTCTAGGAAACATTTTGGCATTCATATTAGGGCTCGAATCAAGCTCTAGGAGCCATGGTGGGTTGGATAGTCGCAGTCTGCAAGTGACTCATAAATGGTCATTTCATCACCATTTCATGTGTGGTTTGTCTCAATATGACCCTCAGTCCAGTGGCTTTCAAACCACATTCCAAGAATTAGTTCTAAGGCTCAATTTCAAGGAACCTGATTTATGAACCGTGACTACAACTCTGATTTCTAGGGCTTCCTTGGTGTTTCTAGGTCGCGGCTGGGTGATTTCTTAATACTAGTAAGGTCTATTTTTTATTTAAGTTGTCAAAAATCAGTTTCCTAAAGGTCATCTCAGACCTGCAATTCTGAGGTCCAACAATGGTGATCCTTTGTGGATTCATGTATACCGAGCCCTCTTAACTCCCTCAATCAACTTATATCAGTTCCTTAGCGTCAAATCTACTCATACATGTAGTTATAGGTACTCAAAAGACTAAATAGTAAGCAAAACTTAAAAAGAAAATCCTGGGTTTTGGGTATTTTATACCTTCTGGTCGACTACTACTCCTCCTTGGCTCACAACTAAGATTCTAGAGCTTGTCCACCTTCTAGGTAGGGTTCAATCCTCCCATTTTCTTCTTGTACTCCTTCAAATGGGACACACATACCATGCATACACACACATCTACCTCACACACAAGGTCCCTCTCTCTCTAGCCTCATGCACACACAATGTTACACACACACATAGTTTGAATACACAGCACACACTCACTTGAAGTGTTCTAAAGTGTGTAATTGCATACCTATACATATATCTCCATGTATGCTTGCACATCAGGGATTTAGGTGTAATTATGTGGCTGAATCAGAGGGTGATGTGAGCTGATGTGGAGAGGTTCAGTTGATGATGAGAGGTTTACATGTATGGCCATTGGCCAATTTGGGAGGTAGGCTTAGGGAATTTAGGTTCATATATAATTCTGTTGCATAATTAAGCACAAAAGTGCTGACAGCTCACCTGGTATATTTTTTGGGGTGCTTAGAGTCTTACCTTACTTGGTCAAGGGTTCAAATCCCCTTGGCCTCACATTTTGGCATTTTTCCCTTAATTTGGGCTTATGCCTCGTTTGGCTGGCACAGATTTTCATTTTGGCTATTTACCTAATATTTCCTTTTCTATTGCTTTTTTTTTTTTTAAGTGGTTTTTTCTAGTGGTTTCCTAGTTTGGTTAGCCTCAATGTCAAAAGCCTCATGTCAATTATTATTTCTTGATGGTTGTCATAGTTTGTTAATTCGAGTTTTCACAATGTTAAAATGACAACATTTCACCTAATTAATTGATAATTAGGTTCGGGTATTACACCCTCCTCTCTTGATGTGTTTAATTATTTATTGGTCTATCATGACCGTCGAGAGATTCCCGATTAAATTTTCTCAATATTTTATTAAAGGTCACTAATTAATAATTAGTGACTTAATTATCCTTTAATCGGATCGGGGTGTTACATTGAACACTAGAGACCTGGGGGTTTGTTACAACCATTGCCAGTGGCCGAGTGGAAGTGGGAATTTGTTACCATGGATTTTATAATGGGTCTTCCGAAGTCACCTAGCGGTCACGATGCAGTTTGGGTGTTGATATTGTAGGCTACGTATTAGATATTAAATGTTGCATGTTGATTCAATATATGCATGCTAGTTTAGTACCTGTTATAGTACTACGACTATGATATCTATATAGACTGATTGTTACTAATGCATGTATAAGAATATGTTTAAACATGTTTATGTGTATGTGTGATTTGATACATGTGTGCAAGGATTGATAATATTCATAATTAAAATTGGTGAAGAGTTTCACTAAGAATCTCAATTGTTATGAGACTTTATTTAAGGTATTGACTAGAACGATGATGAGTTAGCGTAACCTTAGAAAAAAAATGGGGATATTTTTTTTACCTTCTCTAATGTTTTATTCTTTTGAACCTTGATATATTGCCTTAAGTTTCATGATTAGAGTACATAAACTACATTGTCTACATACGAATATCCAGTTAACATATATATGTTTGAAATGAATAGGCTAGTCTTTATTAATGAGTGACACTTAGTCTGGGTTATATATAGACTAAGGTGGATGATAATAGCTTTACTTTAAGATTACGTTGTTGATGTCCTGTGGATGATTATAGTACTTGGAGAATATTAGATTATTGAATTACATTGAAGTGCAAGTGATATATTGATGACATTGTGATAAATTACTTGATGATTGCATAGTTTGATTTGAGGTTGGTTGGATGGTCATCACATGTGTGAGGGACTTTAAGGTATCCTTGTGAGCATTGAGATTTTTTTTATTTATTATTATTATTATTATTATTATTATTGAGTCAGTCATGATGCTTGGGTGGATTTGAAAAAAAAATTGGCATTGATAAGCCAACATGTTTGAGGATTTCATTATGCGTTGTACCATGTGGAGTGGGCCGTTACAGATAGGATTAGAACCAAACCCTAGCAAGGAGTGAGGAGATGTTTGCACACCGCCGCACGCCCGCCCAAGTGGACGAGGCTCCTTTGGGGAGAGAGAGTAATGGAAGAGGGTAATGCGTTCCACATCGCCTAGCGGAAGGAGGGGTGAATGATCCATAAGTAAGGCTGCACGTCTCCATGTTACGATACATTTTGCATTGATCTTTCTAAATTTTGTCGAAGAGGTACATTTTAAATTTCGGGATGAAATTTCTTTAAGGGGGGAAGAATGTAGAAACTTAAAAATTGAGAGTAAATTTTTCGTTTTTCCAGTAGAGCACTATTTATAATACCCTGACCCAAGATAGCACATAGACCGAGATAGGTTGGGACAAGTAAGTGTAATACCAATTGCAACCGAACATGAGTTCCGAATAAAATAGAATAAATTCATTTATATCTTAAAAGAGTCAAATAATAATACCGAGCTTTGACCAAGCAATGAACATACTACTGAAAATAAATCGAGACCAAAAACAGATCGAGAATAATATATCTCAAAATATACCCGAAGCATCGCAATGAGTAATATATAGTAATGGACACGTAGTTCGAGATGAACAATGAGAGTCATCAATAGAGTAGTCACAATATTTAAATATACAAGAAATAGTTACAAGCAATCCCGATTACCCGAGAGTACCGTATAATAAAACCCGAGTAGTACGAAAAATCGTGAACGTAGGTCGGTACATGCCTCGATATACGTGCGCAGTGCATTTTAATAAATACAAGAATATATATAAGATAATATATATATATGTATATATATAAATATAATTATAACAATATGTATGCAAGTATGAATATATATATATATATGGACATGTACGTATATGTATTTTATAAATATAAGTATTAGTATAAATGTATATATATATATATTTATAATAAAATTTTATTATATATATATATATACACACACACATAAGCATGCAAATGCATGCAGGGAAAGAAAAAAAAAGGGAGCATTTGCAACTAGTATGTGTGTGTATGTGTGCTGACAATAGTGTCAATAGCACATGAGGCAAGTGTGTGTGTGTGTGTAATGTAAGTAAGATACATGATATAATATATATATATATATATATATATATACAAATATCAAGAAAAAGAATAGAAAAGAGAAAAAGGTGTGTGTAGCATGGTGTGTGTGTGGTGTGTGTTTAAAGTTAAATAAAAAAGCAGGGAAAGAGAACTGAAATGAAAAAGAAAGAAAAGGAAGAATAGGAAAGTCAAATAAAGGGGCTAGTGCAGCACATAGTGTGCTGCTGAGTGTGTGTTTGTGGTAGTAGAGCAGAGAGATGGCGTGCAGCAGGCATATTAGTACATATCCATATATGTGTGTAACGTGCTGCAGGTGTAGTGGCAAGAGAAAAATAAAAAATAAAAAAAAAGGGACGGTGCAGGCATATAGATATAAGTGTGTGCGGATAGGTGTAGTGTAGGAGGTTAATATATATATATATATATATCTATGTGTGTGTGTGTGTGTGACGGTGCAGCAAAGAAAAAAGAAAAGAGAGTGAGAAGAGAGAGAGCGACAGGGAGAGACGGAGTGCAAAAGCGGTTTAGGTGTAGCGGTGCAACAGGGAGTGGGGAAAATTGGGAGGACAGGAGATGCAGGTTGAGGTTCGAGATGGGTGTGTGGCGGTGCAGCAGGAGCTGCTGTTGCAAGATTTGGGAGCTACGGGTTTTGGAAACCTGCAACAAGTGGAGCTGCTGCAAAACCTGATACAACAGTTGTGGACAGCTTGAAGTTGAGAGAGGCAGTAGCAGGCAACAGCTGCAACGGGGTTCAGCTGGTGGTGCCGTGAGGTTAAACCTAGGATGTGGAGATAGCAGTTGAGAGAAAGAACAAGTGGCTACAATGATGGAATTCCTTTTGGTTGAGGAGAGATAGGTTCTACTTGGGTTTTGTGTCTACACAGTCGGTAGAGATTTCTTAAGAGCATGTCTGAACCTTATAGCAGAACATGTTAATGGTATTGAATGTTCTCGCAGAAATATGAGAGATGGCTACCTAGTTAAAGGCCGGAGCAAGACACATGATTGGGGGGCTTGTGACACTCGACTGCAGCCAGACAAAGGTTAGACTTAATTATTGTTTAGTTATTTCAAATTAGAATAGAACTTGTGAAATTATAATGGTACCCAGAATTTATGATTAATTGTGAATTGACCCAAAGTAATAAAATAGTATTTAATTTAAAAGGGGAAAAATTACCAAAATGACCCTAAGTCGAAAAGTAGTCAAATGGATTCCGATTAAAATAAAAGAATAGTGAAATTTTATTATTTCGAGCATTCTAGACTCAACTGTGGAGTCTAATTTTCAAAAAGAGGTCTTGAAAAGTAAGAACCTGTAAAAGTGTAAAATGTTCATTTTGCCCTTTTTAGTACAGATGTCCAAATTGAATTCTGTGAAAGTCGAAATCGACTTTGTTCGACGTTCCGAATTCAATGGTAGAGTCTATTCAAGTAAAAGAGATACCAATAGTAACGAGACATAAAATTTGATGAATAGCATAGACTGTTTATATAGTAAACTGAGACATATTTTGTGAATCTTAAGAACACCGAAAGGAAAGAAGAAGGCAGGTTGACCTTCTAGACAGAAACAGTAAAAGGACTGCGTTGTTCAGTAATTGGTTCGACTGCACAGTGGACACAACTTCCCAGGGTTGAGGAAAACCCATCTAGGTATGATATTTTGCTAAGTAAGGAATGGGATTAAGTTTAGGAGAAATTTCCATGTTAATTGTTTATATGCTTATGTGTTCCTTGTTACTCTTTGAGAGTTTGGTAAAGTGATAAACGTGAATCATGACTATATGTATATTCCATGTGTTGATACAGTATGTGATTTATGTTCTTCGAGAATTGATAGGATTGTGAACGTATAACTTGAGCATGTGTTAAATTGATTGTGTATGACATGCATGCATGTGGAAGAAGTTGTGTGATTCAAATGCCATCGTTGTTTTAAGTATAATGCATTATGCACAGCATGCTTCATGTATTGGTAAAATACTTCATTGAGATTGCATTATGACATGGTGGAATCAAAGCATATTGGCATGGTGTAATTCCTTGAAACATAGTGTGGGTTGAGCACTTGGTATTGTGCATTATAAGGGTGTAGATCCTATGGTGAAAAACCCAAAATTGTCTACTGGTACTCATGCCAACAGGGACGTACCATGAAG
Organism: Nyssa sinensis; assembly: GCA_008638375.1. Taxonomy (NCBI): domain Eukaryota; kingdom Viridiplantae; phylum Streptophyta; class Magnoliopsida; order Cornales; family Nyssaceae; genus Nyssa; species Nyssa sinensis. Next base: position 29,316,107 of record CM018041.1, on the reverse strand, counting down.
TGAGACATACGATTGGTACTCATGCCAGCGGGAAAGGACCGTAAAGTGAGACATGGGTGTGACATAGAGTTTGCATGGGTGTGTCATACATATTGACAATGCATTGTGTTGATAAATTGAATGCCATGTAGATATAAATGTACACTTGCACATGTCACGTCTTAATTTTGTTCCTTGTATTATCATTGTGTCATACCAGCAGTTGCGTTGACCCATTCGTGGGATATCATATTACAGATGATGCTCCAGGTACTTGAGACTTGATGAATTCTTGAAGGGATGAGGGGAAAAGAGCTTGGAAGTACATTTGACCCTTGGGGCATATTTTGTGATGTAAGGGCTTAAGCCCGAAATGACATGTCGGATATATTTATTGAATGTGCCTCATATGTATATATATATATATATATATGATGAAGGAAATGAATGTATGTATAATTGAATCCATTAAATTGTTTTTTATTTTCATTTCTTAATTAATTTCACTCATTCCCCGGGTTCGTGGAAATTCGGGGCGTGACATGGAGGCATTATCTTTATGGTGCGACATGTGAGATTTTTACTAACCATAAGAGCCTCAAGTATCTGTTTGCACAGAGAGAGCTTAACATGCGGCAGCGTTGATGGTTAGAGTTAATCAAGGATTATGAGCTCACCCTACAGTACCACCCAAGAAAAGCTAATGTGGTGGTGGATGCCCTCAGCAGGAAGTCATCAGGGAGTCTTGCTTGCCTGTTGACTACACTACCGGAGTTGCTAAAAGAGTTAAAAATTATGGAGATAGATGTGGTTCTGCTAGGCTCTAAAGCAATGCTCACCAACGTAACAGTTAGACTGACGATTATTGATAAGATTAAGGAGTTGCAGACCCGAATTGAGAAGCTAGCCAAACTCTGAAAAGACGCTGAGATAGGAAGAAACCTAGAATTTATTGTCCGGGATGGGGTGTTATACTTTCGAGATAGAATTTGTGTGCTAGATGTAGTTGAGATTAGAGAAGAAATCCTTGATGGGGCACACAACTCGAAATTTTCCATACACCCCGAGAACACCAAAATGTACCATAATGTCCGAAACACTTACCAGTGGTCAGGCATAAAGAAGGACATAGCTGAGTTTATAGCACAATTTATTAAATTCCAGCAAGTCAAAGTCGAACATCAAAAGCCAAGTGAACTTCTACAACCACTCCCAATATCCGAGTGGAAATTTGAGCATATTACCATGGATTTTGTGTCAGGGTTACCCAAGACACCACAGGGGAGTGATTCTATATGGATGATTATAGATAGATTGACAAAGACAGCGCACTTCCTTACGACCAAGACAACTCAAACACTAGAGCGATTAGCGGCGCTCTATATTCAGAAAATTGTTCGGCTTCATGGCATCCTAGTTTCTATAGTATCTAATCGAGACCCAAGATTCGTGTCCCGATTTTGGAGAAGCTTACATAAAGCAATGGGCACAGAGCTTCGTCTCAGTACCGCCTACCACCTAGAGATGGATAAACAGTCTGAGAGGATAATTCAGACTTTGAAAGACATGCTACGTTTTTGTGTTATAGACTTCAAGGGAAGCTGGAAGGAATAATTACCCCTAGTGGAGTTCACGTACAACAACAATTATTGGTCTAGCATTGGTATGGCACCATATAAGGCACTGTATGGCTGGAAGTACCAATCTCCTTTGTGCTGGACAGAAGTAGGGGAAAGGAAGTTGTTCAGCCCAGAAATAGTGGAATAAACAACAGTAAAGATCCAGTTGATTAAGCAACGATTATTGGCAAATCAAAGCCGCCAAAAGAGTTATGCCAATGTTCGAAGAAGGGAGCTAAAATTCTAAGTGGGCAATTTTGTGTTCCTGAAAGTGTCACCTATGAAGGGCGTAGTAAGATTTGGAAAGAAAGGAAAGTTAGGACCTCGCTACATTGGACCATTTGAGGTCAAAGGACGAGTTGGACCAATGGCATACCAACTTGCCCTACCATCAGAGTTGGCACATGTGCACAATGTCTTCTATGTTTCTATGCTGAGAAAGTATTTGCACAATCCAAACCAAGTGGTTGAGCACGAGCCCCTGGATGTCCAAGAGAATTTGACTTATGTTGAGTAGCTAGTACAAATCTTGGATCGCCGGGAGCAAGTTTTGAGGAACAAGACTATTCTGCTAGTGAAAGTGGTATGGAGGAATCATCATATTAAGGAAGTCACTTGTGAACGAGAGGATGAGATTCGCACCAAGTACCCACAACCTTTTGCAATGTAAAATACGCCAAGTTTAGGGACCAAAATTTCCTAAAGGGGGGAGGATGTAATACCCCAACCCAATTAGGCAAAGTAAATTATTGTAATGACGTTTTTATGAGATTAAATATATATTCATTTTAAATTAAAACTAGTAGGTCGTAAATGTTACGAAGAAAATTGGGCAAATTAAAGTGATGCGCGAAATAAAACAAACTTAAGTACAAATTTGACGATAAATCTGATGCATTTTTAGTATAAATGAAATACATGTAATGCATTAAAAATAAAGGTTTACGACATAAAAATTTAGCATAGAAAATTAAAAAGCAAAGCGAGAATAAGAAGAGATTTTTAAAGCAATCAAGACACAATGTAAAACTCTGACAAATAATGCTAAAAATTGTAAAACAAGTCATTAGCGGGAAAAAGGAAAAAAAGAGGCAAAAAGGGATGGCCAAGGGTTTGAACCCTAAACCATAAAGGATGGAAGATTTTAAGCCCAAAAAGAATGCCAACTGGGCTACATGCACTTTTGTGTAATATAATGCATGAGATATGTATATATGCTCTAATAAGTCCCAAATTTAGCATGCTCAAAATTGAGGTGGCAGCACCACATTGGGCCACCTCCTCAGCCAATTGCATTTCATGCAACACCCTAGGCTGATGTAAGCCATATATATATATATATATATATATATATATATATATATATATAAAACATGTGTTATATGTGCGTATAATGTGAAAAACAAACCTTGTGTTTTATGAGTGTAACTGAAGCAAGTGTGTGTTTAGTATATGTGTTGTGCATGTACGTGTAGAGAGAGAGAGAGAGAGAGAGAGAGGAAGTGAAGGAAAGAAGAAGAAGAAGGAGGAGGAGGAGTGAAAAAGAAAGAAGAGATTCATGCATGCAAGACAGAAGCTTACCTTAGAGAATTCAGTGGCTTGAAACTAAAGAAGGAATCACCATTAAAGGTAAAAAGCTTCAAAGTTTGCTTTTTTTCTCTTTAGTTTAGAAGGGTAATTTTGTGTTGCAAGTGGTCCTAAGATGCTTTCATGATCCTTGATGTTATTGCCTCAAAATTAAGGGTAATATTTCGACCCAAGACCACCCAAAAATAGTAGGTCATACATAACCACCATTAATAGACCTCTGTTGGAGCAAGTTTGAACCAACTAAAGCCAAACTAAATTTGGCTTGTTGGGACCTAAAATAAGTCTTATGAGGGTTATAAAAATAGTGGTCTACGACCACGAAGCTCAAAGGGAAGCCATGGAATCACGAGTTGCAGGTCATGGCTTGGAGAGACAACCTCTCCATTTGAACACCAAATCCTAGTTTTAGAACGGGGATCGACTCCCCATGGTATGTGGGTCGTAAAAGACCAAACCTTACTCATTTTCATGAAGAAATGAGCATGTACTAAGCTAATTGCAACAATGGACATTAAGCTCCAATGAAGCTTTTAAACCTAATTCGACGCCCCAAACCAACGCCAAATGAACCTTATGATCCTAGGAGTCCATAGGAACAAAAATCAGACAAATTAGAGTTCTGGAACTCCACGAAATAGATGAACAGGGTTGGGTCGGTCTCGGGTCGAATCCGAGTTCAGGTCGGGACCCGACCCATCTCACGTGTGGTCTAAATAGAACAGCGTCGTATTGGGAGGATTTGTTTTAATTTTACAACTGAATTAGAGATGTTTGGAAACACAGATAAGACATCTAATTTAATAGCCATAATTAGAATAGGGATATCCTATCCCTAGATTGGACCAATCCACTGTTTGGTTCTAAACCAATTAGAAAAAAAAAAAAGGAAGAAAGGAATAGTGCGGTCAGTGGGATTCGACCCACTGGAGCGTGTGTGCTTATAAAGCTTATACCAAGCGTGGGAACCACTATGCCACTAAGGCACTTAGGTTAAAATACTACGTAAATAAATATATAATATTATGATTAAATTAATTAAAATAATTTAATTAATTTAAATTGATAAAATGTTCCTAGAGTCCAAATAAAATAAAAAGACAGTGTAACCCAATATTTTTGGGTATTCTGGACTCAATGGCAGAGTTCAAATTACGAAATTAAATCCTGAAAAATTCGAACGGACGAACTAGGTTAATCCCAAAAATGACCTGAAAGCCAAATAATGATAACAAATTACCCCCAAAAATTATGAAAATACATACTTTAGAGTTTTTTGACGTTTCGGACTCGATGGTAGAGTTCGTTTTGCCAAGTTAAATCTCTAAAATCCTGATACATGAAATGGGATATTTTTAGGATACACTAAAAATACGACGATGCTACCAAGAGGAGGAAAATAAGCCCATAGACTAAAAAATGACACATGAGGTTAAAAAATAGTAAATTCATAAATAAATCAGGTTAGTTTATGAATATTGAATATTATTTCCTGATTATAGGTTCTTCCAAAGGAAAGGAAAAAGAAGTTTGATTCCTCGTGAAGGGAGAATAAGCTATTTTTGAAGTAAGTAAACCCAAACTCTAATATGTGGTACTCCTAGCCATGTTACAGTTATTTCTTGATGCTGCCAATTTGTAATCTATACATGCCTGACATTGAAGATCTTCATAATTTGACACTTGTTTTATATTGTTGATTCGTTGAGATTTTGATTGCCAATATCTTTATTTGTTTATCTGCCATTTTTATACTTGTTTGGATATTAGAAAATTATTGTGCCTCTTACTGCTGAAACTTGTTATTCTACAAAGATGTGCATCGCCTGTGGAATTATGATGATCATGATATTTTTATGAGTGCCTGGAGTTGTGATCAGTCACAACGTCCATCTGATTCACGGATGCTTGAGAACCTACGAGTCGGTGTTTGGGGATGAGCCCAACACCTAGTCCTTGGAGGACATGATATATGTACAGAGCTCTAATGCTATCTAGTGGTCCGAAGGGGGAGTGGGCCTGGATGAGCACTTTTGAGGGTATGTCGGGCCCTATATGTGTCAGCATTTGTTCTGTTAGTATCTCATATTGTTTATTGATATTCTGATGATGCACTCATGAATCATTGATATGCTTGCAAGCCTACGTTGATGATGTACTCTTGATTCTAGATACGCCTCATGAGTTGGTCCGTGGTCTATCTGTTGACACATTATTTGATTGTTGATATACTTGCCTACTTATCTTTGGACTTGGATTGTTATTCTGTTATCCTGGCAACTATTTATTGTACTGATCGATCTCTACTATTGATTTTGTTATTCTACCATGGGATGTGCCTCTAGGACCTACGGGTTGTTTTATTGATTCATATTCTTGGTGACTGGCTACTATGACAATCTATCCTTTGTATGCTATTGAGATATTATTCTTTGCTTGCTATTGTCCATTATCTTTCTTTTGGATTATCCTTGACCCATGGCAAAGCGATGAGTTTACTTACTGAACTAAATTAGCTCACTCTAGATATAATATATTTTTTCAAGACAGCAAGATATAAAAGGACCAGCGGGTGTACATACCGACTAGACATCATATATTGCTGCAGGTTGTCATTTTACAATTACAGTGGATGTTTTTGTTTATAATGTAAAAGACTAAGTTCATAGTCGTCTAAATTCTTCTATGTGTCCACATCTTGGGTATGTTATTTTTTAGGATCTATAAATTAAACATTTATTTTCATTTTGGCATGTATAAGTATACTCTGATAATGATAATGGATTAGATAATGTCAAAACATGCAATTTTGATTATTAATTAAATAATGTTTAAGATCCTTTGGTGGGGGACGGCTCACGGGCCGCTACCCCCGGTCGCAGGCCCTTATGGGCTGTGACAACTCCTAGGGTGGCTCTATAATTTCTATTTAGGAGTTCCCCCTTTAAGGAAATGGTAAGGTATTCCCTTGACGTTTGTTAGCATCCCTTGATTGTGACAACCTTATCACCGAGCACATACTTTAAACATTGATGATGAGTGATAGCTCCCATCCCATGGATCTAGGTCCTCCAAACTATTATGTTATAAAGAAACTTGGCATCCAAGACTATACGGTCTATCATCATAGTCTTTTGCTCATCCCCTTCTCCTATTGTTATCGAGAGCTTTGTTACTCCCATTGGGAAACTTAAATTCTTGTTGAAACTAGCCATAACCGCAATAGTTGGGAGCATCTCATTTGGATATATTTTTATCTATTAGAATATCAAGTTGAACGAAAGGTTTGTCGATGTAACACCCCGACCTGATTAATTAATAATTAGTTGCTTATTATTAATTAGAAATGACTTAAAGAATAATCAAGAAGGTTAATCGGGAATCTCTCGACGGTCACGATAGACCAACAAAATAATTAAACCCGTCAAGAGAGGAGGGTGTAATACCCGAACCTAATTACCAATTAATTAGGTGAAATGATGTCATTTTAGCACTGTGGAAACTCAAATTAGCTAACTACGGAAATCACAAATAAATAATAACCGACACGGGGCCCTGGACATCTAAGCTAATTGAAATACGAAACCCTCAGAAGAAACCGTTTCGTAAAAAGAGCACTGGAAAAGAAAATATAACGGAAAAAGCTAAAACGGAAATCTGCGCTGGCCAAACAAGGCATAAGATAAAAATTGGTCAAAAGAGACAAAAAGGGGTGGTCATGGGAATTGATCCCTAGACCTAAAAGAGTAAGGAATTTCCTCCCAAAAACTTAACCACTTGGCCACAAGCACTTTTGTGCTTTATTGTACATGAGATATGTATATATATAAGAGAGAATATCGAATTCTGATTAATAAGAATGAGGTGGCAGCCCCTCATTGGACCACTACACCCACCAATTAAGTTTCATGCAAATCAAATCAAACATGTAAAATAATATATATATATATATATATCTGAGTTTGCGTGGGTGGTAGGGAAATCCAGAAATCAGAAAGTGTATATGGCAGTGTATGTGTGTGTGTTGATGTAGAGAGAGAGAGAGAGAGAATTGTAGAGAGGGAGAGAGAGAGTTGTTGCATGTTGCATGCATGGATGAAGGAGGGCCAAGACTGCTCTAAGGAGGTTTGAGGAGCCAAAAACCGAACCACCAAAGGAGGGGAAACCCACTGTTGTGAAGTTATACCCGTGTAGCCATTAAATGGGTTTTTTTTTTTGTATTTTTCAAATTAGCACACACATATACACCGTTTGAGGCCAAATAAGTACATGCATGTGCTTGAAATGTTGAGGCTAATACAGTAAGAGAAAATTGGGTTAAAAACCGAACTGTTTTGGGCACACGGCCGTACGCGACCACCATGGTCGACCATCTTCAAACTGGGTCTGATTCAACTTGGGTTAAACTCTGATTGAAGGATAGGGATTAAAACTAGATGCTAAATGGTTCACGAAACAACAAAAATTGGGTGAAATGACCCTAAGACCATAGAGAACCGTCGAGTTGCAGGTCACGGGTCTGATTTGGGGTATCTCAAACCGAACCCCAATCTCAGTTTTATGAATGAAATATTAATCACCATAATTATACGGTTACAACAAGCCAAAAAGCATCAACTTTGGTGGAGAAATGAACGCGTACAAGCCAGTTGTAGGTCGCGACTATCCAACCCACCATGGCTTCTCGAGCTTGATTTGAGGCTTAAATTGAATGCCAAAATGTTTCTTAAACATTCAGTAGCCCATACCACCTGAAAACAGAGATCAAATCAGCCTCGAAATGCACAAAATTGGAAAACTTTGATGGCTGCAACTAGGGTAACAGTAGCCCAATGTTGGAGAAGAAGATGAATAGTAGGCGGCTGGATCTTGGGTCGGTTCGGGTTCGGGTCAGGACCCGACCCGTATCATAAACGGTTTAAGTAGGACGGCGTTGTTTTGGGTTTAAAGGTTTTAAAATTAAACCTAAAATGGGTCTGTTTGGTTACGGCAATAAGAAATTGAAATTGGGTTAGTTCTGACCCAAACCGTGAATAAGGTGCATAGCAAGGATATGCTATCCTGGTTCTCTGGCCTAGCCTGAACCGGCTGGTTCATAAGAATTCTAGTCCGGTCTAGGGTTTAACCGAGTAAACCCAACAGTTCAAGGGCTTAATTGAAAAGAAATTAAACCAGTATTTTTCTGAATTACATATTGACCCCAACAGTTTAAAGAATTCTGTTCTGGCCCAGGATATGGAAATTTAATTCAAATAAGCTCCTGAAAAATAATAATTAATAAAATAAATTATTTAATTTGGTAAAATTGTTTTTTTACCCTTGGACACCAAATGACTCAAACGAAGCCCAAATTAAATAAGTAAATAGGGCATTTTTACTATTTCAGGCATTCCGGACTCAATGGTGGAATCCGATTTGGGAAATTAAGTCCCGAAAAATAAAGACACGTAAATAGTAAATAACTGTACTACCTCTGATGATACCTAGGGCCAAATAAAAATAAAAGATAGTCCATTTAGATTATGTTGGGCATTCTAGACTCAACGGTGAAGTCCGATTTGTGAAACCAAATTCCGAAAACTACAGACACGCAAATGGTAAATGACTGAATTGCCACTAATGATACCCAGGGCTAATTAAACCTAAAAGATATTCCAATTTAACTATGTCGGACACTCTGGACCTAATGGTGAGGTCCATTTTATGAACTGAGGTCCCAAAAAGTTTAGCCATACAACATGTGAAATTACCAAAATGCCCCCGATGCTATATGAAGTCTAAATGAAGTCCAATTGGGACAGGAATTGATACCAATAGAAACCCAGATACTCGTGAAACTGTAAACATGATTAAATGACGAATCAAGGTCAGAATCTAGCGAAACGTAAAATGACCAAAATGCCCCTAAGCATGGTAAGTGCAAAGTAGAGGCCGAATAAAGGCCAATCTGATCTAATAAATTGTCATAAGCCTAATTATAAAAATTGAGAGGCTAACTACGACTCCGGAACAGTCAACGTGTAAAATGAGAAATGACTAATGTGTCCCGATGATCAAAAGCTGATACCAAATTAAGTCCAAAAGACTTAGAAAATTATATATAAGATATATGGGATATTCTGAGGACCACGATAGGGTCTGGGACAAGAATGGTGAAATTACCATTTTGCCCCTAAGGTTAAATAAGTACTTAATTGATAACGATTTGAGTCCAAAAGACTTAGAACCATATATTTAAGATATGTGGACTATTCTGAGGACCACGATAAGGTCCGAGACAAGAATGGTAAAATTACGATTTTGCCCCTAAGGTTAAATAAGTACTTAAGTGATAACGATTTGAGTCCAAAAGACTTAGAACCTTATATTTAAGATATGTGGACTATTCTAAGGACCACGATAGGGCCCGGGACAAGAATGAAAAAATTACCATTTTGCCCCTAAGGTTAAATAAGTACTTAACTGATAACGATTGAAGTCTAAATGACTTAGATTATAATCCTGATAACTGCTCAGCCTAATTAAAGAACGAAATAACCTCGGATGAAACCCAATGAAAGGGCAATAGGTTATTAGGCTATCTTAGGTAATCCGATAGATACCTAAGATGATGAATAAGACATGAATGGTTAAATTCTGATCTGTCTATGATTGATGATGATTATTCAGGATATACAAGGATGTGCCTGAGAGAATACCTGGGGATTATCAGATTATTTGTACAAGGAGATAAGCGAAAGCTTGTGAGTAACTTGGAACTTCTGACTTGATGTGTAAGTTACACTGTCTAGATATTGTATCTTCATACACTGTACCGTTTATATGTTGTATTGTTTAAATGCATACTCTTTGTACTGCATTACACGTGGCATGATTTTGTCCTGTCCTGCTATCCTGTTCTATTTGGGTCTACTCTGTTTTGTTATATGGTCTGTTCTGGTTTTGTTTTGTTATGTTCTGTCCTGTTTCGCTCAATACTGACCTGTTCTATTAATTGATTTATTTGCTTACGTTCCGTTGATGATATGCCTGTATCACTGATTGATATATTATTTCTGCTCAATTCTATCTTGTTCCGTTCCGTTGATGATATGCCTGTATCACTAATTGATATATTGTTTCGTTCAATTCTGTCTTGTTCCGTTCCATTGATGATATGCCTGTGTCTCTGATTGATATATTGTTTTCGCTCAATTCTGTCTTGTTCCGTTCCATTGATGATATGCCTGAGTCTCTGATTGATATATTATTTTCGCTCAATTCTATTTTGTTCCATTCCATTGATGATATGCCTGTGTCACTGATTGATATATTGTCCCGTTCAATTCTGTCTTGTTCTGTTCCATTGATGATATGCCTGTGTCTCTGATTGATATATTATTTTCGCTCAATTCTGTCTTGTTCCGTTCCGTTGATGATATGCCTGTATCACTTATTGATATATTGTTTTTGCTCAATTCTGTCTTGTTCTGTTCCGTTAATGATATGCCTGTATCACTGATTGATATATTGTTTTCGCTCAATTCTGTCTTGTTCTGTTTCATTGATGATATGCCTGTGTTTTTTATTGATATATTATTTTCACTCAATTCCGTTATGTTCCGTTCCGTTGATGAGATGCTTGTATCACTGATTGATATATTGTTTCCGCTCAATTCTGTCTTGTTCCGTTCCGTTGATGATATGCATATGTCTCTGATTGATATATTGATATATTGATATATTGACATCATGTACTGTTATGTTCCGGTTTGTTATGTTCTGTTCTATTCGGTTATGTTTTGTTATGAACTGTTATGATCTGTTCTGTTCTGATCTGTTCTATTTTGATCTATTTGTTTTATTTGGTTCTGAAGTGACTGGTAGTCGATTCTGTTTTATTCTACTTAAACTGCATTTAAAGTGGATTTATGAAACTGTTATTTCTGATATGACTAACTATCCATGTGCTTTGTAAGCAAGAACTGGGTTTGAAACCCATAACAGGGAACCTGTGTTACTCACTAGGCTTATTTTAGCTCACTCCATTATCGTAACATTTTTCAGGATTTATCTCCATTGGATTAGAGGCACCATGATATGACATGGATAGGCCGAGTGGCATTCCAAGTAAAGGATCTGATGGCACTAATTTGTGGAGACTTGGACTCTTCTGGATTGAATCTGGTTATTCAGATGAGTGTTATGATATGATTAAATTTATTGATGTTGGGATATGGCTCACGGTAATGGTACTCTCGAAATGTTAGATGTGCTCTATGTTATATGTCTGATTATAGATGTGCCCTGTGGTTAGAGTTATTAGCTATCTGGTTTTAGACTTGCTCTGTGGCACATACCTCTATGGTATTTATAAAGGAGTTGCATTCCCGAGATGAAAAAGGTTTTAAATTTCGCTGCTCTGACCCTACATTTGGAATGCAATTCATCGGTAAGTTTAGAAGTTTGCCTTTGGTTGGTCGCATTGTCGGTCGGCAAACTGGCAAGGCGGCTAACTAGCATCATGTCCTCGATATCCGCGTAGGGTGGGTTCGGGATGTGACAGCCAATGTAACACCCCGACCTTGCTTAATTAATAATTAGTTTACTAATTATTAATTAGCACTGATTTAAGGAATGATTAAGAAAATTAATCATAGTCTCACGACTGTCACGATAGACCAACAAAATAATTAAACATGTCTAGAGAAGAGGGTGTAATACCCGAACCTAATAACTAATTAATTAGGTGAAACAATGTCATTTTAACACTGTGAAAACTCAAGTTAGCTAACTACGGAAAATCCCAAGTAAATAATAACCAACGTAGGGCCCTTGACATCAAAGCTAACTGAAATTCGAAACCCTCGGAAGAAACCGCGTTGAAAAAGGAGCAACAGAAAAGAAATTACGAGGGAAATAGTAAAAACAGAATTCTGCGCAGCCAAACAAGGCCTAAGCCCAAAATGTGGAAAAAGGGGTAAAGGTGAGGCCAAGGGGACTTGAACCCTTGACCTAAATGAGCAAGCACATGGCACCCAAAAATTTAATAAGTGGGCTGCCAATAACTTTGTGTCTAAATATACAGCCTAATTGTATATGAACCCAATCTAACTAAGTCTGCCTCTCAAATCGGCCAATGGCCATGCATGCAAATCCCTTATCACTAGTTAGACCTCTCCACACCAGCTCCCATCATCCCACCTCAGCTTCTGTATCAGCCACATGATCACACTTGGGCCCATAAGTGTATACATATATGTATATGTATATGTATGCTTATATATATATATATATATAGATCTCTTGAGTGTGGGAAAAGGGAAGCCAGAACTATGATGGTCTGCATCTAGAGAGAGAAAGTGACTGTGAGAGAGAGAGAGAGAGAGAGCTTGCATGTATGAGTGGAAGTGTGTATATGCAAGTAATGGTGTGTGCATGGTGTTTCCATTGGAGGTGCACAAAGGAGGAAGGAACTGAGGGTGCACGACTGGAACTGAGGCAACCAAGGACCTCCCCTTGAGCCAAGGAAATGAGAGTTCACTGTCCAAAAGGTATAAACACCAAAACTGCTTTGATTTTGTTTAGATTATTGGCACTGTTTCTAATGTTTTTTGAGCCTTGTTAGTTGCATGCATGAAGTTTAGAATGAGAGACCTTGATTAAGGCATGAAAATGAGGCCTCGAAACAGCCCCAAAACCACTGACAACATGCAGACCACCATGGATGACCACCTTCAAACTGGGTATGATTCAACCCAAGCTAAACTGAGTTTGGATTGCATAGACTTGACATAGATGCCATGTGGTTTACAACGCAACAAAAACCAGACTGAATGGCTAAAAAATGAGCCTTAAAACCTGAGTTGCAAGTTTCGGCCATGAAACCCAACCCCATAAATCTTGCTCTAAACTTGGCTTTGAGAATGGGGGCTCGAACCCCACGATCAAAAGGTCACCACAAAAGCAATCCTCTCTACTTTAGGTCAAAAACCAGCATGTATAACCGAGTTGCAGATCCGGTTATTCAATCCCAGACTGAACATTTGAGCTTGATTCGAGGCACAAAACTAATGCCAAGATGTTGGCCTAACTCCCAAAAACGTTTTGGGATGGAAAACGAAGAGAATATGCACTTGAAAACCCACGAAATTGAAAACCCAAAATTCTCCAACTAGGGCAAAACTAGGGAAGAAGAAGGGAAGACGATGAACAGTGACGGTTCAGGTCGGTTTCGGGTTCAGGTCGGGGCCTGACCCATCACACAAACGGTTTAAGTGAGACGGCACCGTTTTGGTTTAAATGTTTTAAAATTAAAACTGAAATTAGTCTGTTTGGTAACACGGATTGGAAATTGAAATTGGGGTTCAGGTCTGACCAAACCGTGGATAAGGGACCAAATTGGGAATAGAAGGGATATCATATTCCGATTCTGTATGGTCCAATGAACCGGATGGTTTTAGGGTTTTGGACCGGTTCAACTAATTGAACCCTAAAATCGAACGGTTCTGAGCCTTTATTTTAAAAAATTCTGATTTGAACCCCCAAACTTTAGTAAATTATGTTTTGACCCCCAACAGTTCTTAGTATTTGTATTCTAGCCTAGACTTTTAAAAATTAATGCAAATAAGCCCTAGGAAATAAATAAATAATAAAATAATTATTTTATTAATTGGGTAAAATTACTATTTTACCCCTGGACATTAAATGAGTCAAACAGAGTCCAAATAAAATAAGTAAATAGTGTATTTTTACTATTTCAAGCATTCTGGACTCAATGGTGGAGTCCAATTTGGGAAATTAAGTCCCGAAAAATACAGACATATAAATTGTAAATGACTGAATTGCCCCTAATGATACCCAGGGCCAATTAAACATAAAAGATGGCCTACTTTAACTATGTCGGACATTCTAGACCTAATGGTGAGGTCCATTTTATGAACTGAGGTCCCGAAAATTTTGCTATGACATGTGAAATTACCAAAATGCCCCTGATACTGTACGCAGCCCAAATAAAGTCCAAATTGGATGAAATTGATATCGATAAAAGCCCAGACACTCGTGAAATTGTACACATGATTAAATGACGAATCAGGGTCAAAATCTCACAAAACGTAAAATGAGCAAAATATCCCTGAGCACGATAACTGCAAAGTAGAGGCCGAATAAAGGCTAATCTGATCTGATAAATTGTCATAAACATAATTATGAAAATTGATGGGCTAAATAAGACTCTAGAACAGTCAACGTATAAAATGAGAAATGATTGATATGCCCCGATGATCTAAAGCAAATACCAAATGAAGTCCAAAAGACTTAAAAAAATTATATATAAGATATAGGGACTATTCTAAGGACCACGACAGGGTCCGGGACAAAATGGTGAAATTACCATTTTGCCCCTAAGGTTAAATAAGTACTTAACTAATAACGATTTAAGTCCAAAAGACTTAGAACTTCATATATAAGATATATGGGATATTCTGAGGACCATGACAGGGTCCGGGACAAGAATGGTAAAATTACCATTTTGCCCCCAAGGTTGAATAAGTGCTTAATTGATAACTATTAAAGTCTAAATGACTTAGATTAATAATTTCGATAACTACTAAGCCTAATTAAAGAATGAAACAGCCTCGGATGAAACCCAATGAAAGGGCAATAGGCTATTAGGCTATCTTAGGTAATCCGATAGACGCCTAAGATGATGAATAAGTCATGAATGGATGAATTCTGATTTATCTGCGATTGATGATGATTATTCAGGATATACAAGGATGTGCCTGAGACAATAGCTGGAGGTTATTAGATTATCCGTGCAAGGAGATAAGCGAACAATTTGTGAGTAACTTGGAACTTCTGACTTGGTGTATAAGTTACACTGTCTAGATATTGTATCTTCCTACACTATACTGTTTTATATGCTACACTGTTTAAATGCATATACTTAAATGCATACCCTTTGTACTGCATTACACATAGCATGATTTTGTTCTGTCCTGCTTTTCTGTCCTGTTCGGGTCTATTCTGTTCTGTTATATGATCTGTTTTGATTCTGTTTGTTATGTTGTGTCTTACTCTTGGACCTACTCCAGTTTTGAGCGGTATGGCATAAGTAGGCCAGAGCGGCACCCAGAGGGTAGAGGCCCCACGAGTAGTCCACGATGAGCAGTTGGGGAAGCTCGAATATACTTGATTATGTGCCTAATTGGCATCATGTTCTATTCTGTTTCGCTCAATACTGATCTGTTATGTTCTTTGGTTTATTTGCTTATACCTCTGATTGATATATTGTTTCCGCTCAGTTCTGTCTTGTTTCGTTCCATTGATGATAAACCTGTCTCTCTGATTGATATATTATTTTCGCTTAGTTCTGTCTTGTTCCGTTTTGTTAATGATAAGCCTGTCTCTCTGATTGATATATTGTTTCTGCTCAGTTCTGTCTTGTTCTGTTTTGTTGATGATATGCCTGTGTCTTTGATTGACATATTGTTTCCACTCAGTTCTGTTATGTTCCATTCCATTGATGATATGCTTGTCTCTGATTGACATATTGTTTCCACTCCGTTCCGTTGATGATATGCCTTTGTTTTTTATTGATATATGGTTTCCGCTCCGTTCCGTTATGTTCCGTTCCATTGATGATATGCCTTTGATTCTGACTGATATATTATTTCTGCTCAATTCCGTTATGTTCCATCTCGTTGATGATATGCCTTTGTTTCTAACTGATCTATTGTTTCCGCTCAGTTCTGTCTTGTTCCGTTCCGTTGATGATATGCCTGTATCTCTGATTGATATATTATTTTAGCTCAGTTCTGTCTTGTTCCGTTCCGTTGATGATATGCTTGTATCTCTGATTGATATATTGTTTTCGCTCAGTTCTGTCTTGTTTCGTTCCGTTGATGATATGCCTGTGTCTCTGATTGATATACTGGCATCATTTACTATTCTGTTCTGATTTGTTATGTTCTGTTCTGTTCTGTTCGGTTATGATTTGTTATGTTCTATTCCATTCTGTTCGGTTATGATTTGTTATGTTCTGTTCCGTTCTATTCGGTTATGATATGTTATGTTCTATTCTGTTCAGTTCTATTATGTTTTATTATGTTCTGTTCTGATCTGTTCTATTATGATCTGTTCTATTCTGATCCATTCTATTCTGACCTAGTTTGTCTCTAATTGATATATTGGCATCATTTCCTGTTTTGTTCTGATTTGCTGTGTTCTGTTTTGTTCTATTCTGATTTGTTATGTTCTGTCATGTTCTGTTCTGTTCTACTCCATTTTGATCTGTTATGTTTTGTTCTGTACGGTTATGCTTTTTATGATCTGTTCTGTTCTGATCTGTTTGTTCTATTTAGTTCGGTTCTATTTTATTTTGCTTAAACTGCATTTAAAGTGGATTTATAAAACTGATATTTCTGAAACGACTAAACTATCTATGTGCTTTATAAGCAAGAACTGGTTTTGAAACCCATGACAAGGAACCTCTGTTACTCACTGGGCTTATTTAAGCTTATCCCATTATCCTAACATTTTTCAGGATTTATCTCCATTGGACTAGAAGGCACTATGATATGACATGGATAAGCCGAGTGGCATTCCAAGTAAAGGAATCTGACGGCACTGATTTGTGGAGACTTGTATTCTTATGGATTGCACTTGGTTATTCAAGTGAGTGTTATGATACGATTAAATTTACTGATATTGGGTACATGGCTCATGCTAATGGTACTCTAGAGATATTAGATGTGCTCTGTGGTTAGAGTTATTAGCTGTCTGGTTTTAGACTTGCTCTATGGTACGTACCGTTGCGATATATAACTGAGTTGCATTCCCAAGATAAAAAGTTTTAAATTCCGCTACTTTGACCCCACATTGGAATGCAATTCATCGGTAAGTTCAGAAGTTTGCCTTTGGTTGGCCGTATTGTCGGTCGGCAAACCGGCAAACAGCTAACTGGCATCACGTCCTCGACATCCGCGTAGGGTGGGGTTCGGGATGTGACAGCCAAGATCCTTGTATCCTCAAGCACTCTATTGATCTCAAAATTAGAGACTTTTATCATAATCACAAAAGAGTCATTGTGTGGGTAATGAACCCTAATTAGATCAAGTTCAAAAAATTGTATTTGCGGTATCGACCTGGACCATTTTTCAATTGTATTAATGTGTAAATGAAGGAATTCTGACCTGGCTTACCAGACATACTTTTTCCTCACCCTATTGGATAAGCCTAATTTTTTATCATCGGTATTTATAACATAAATCACTTATTGGGGATTGTTCGATATGCGCTGATCATTTAGTTTGCTAGGTTTGTGCTCTTGCCTCTTTCGGGACTACCTATGATCCTATTGGTTAGTTCTCCCCTCTTATTGTATGTAATCCCGAAGTTGGCCTCTTTGGATTAAGTACTCGATCTCTTGCTTCATAACTCGACATTCATCAATAGTATAGCCATGATCTTAATGGAACTCATAGTACTTGTTCTTAATCCTCATAGGTTTCCTGTCATGTATTTTGGCCATTTTAGGTTTTCTCAAGATTAGATCCAATGGAGAATTTGCCTTAGAGGAACATTTAGAGTGGTATAGATGTTATACCTTCTTAACACTAAGCTAGATCGCCTCTTTTGAGTTGTCCTCTCAGGACTCCGTCTCCTTTTTTTGTCATCCTTGAGCTCCCTCTTTTGGGCTTGATCTTCTATTTAGCTTTCTCTTTGCTTTCTTTGTAATAATTTTTCACATCTTCCAATTTTATGTATTTTTGGGCTTGTAATAGTAGAAATGGCATGTTTGTTGGAGGATTTTTGGTTAAAGAGTCCTTAAACTTGCCTGGGTGGAGTCTAGAGCTTAGAGCTACTACCATAAACATTTCCTTACAATCATTGATAGATGTGAGCTTAGTACTAAATCGTGTAATGAAGTCCCATAGGATTTCCCCATTTCCATGCTTTATTGTCAGGAGGAGCTTAGGTCCTTTATTGAGCCTTCTACTAGTAACAAATCGGTTTACGAACGTCTTGCTCAGATCTGTGAAATAGGAAATTGAGTTCAGATGGAGGTTATGGAACCATGTCAAAGCTTCTCCTTTTAAGCTCGTGACGAATGATGTACACATGAATGCATCGCCCCAAAAAAAAAAATTACAGGGCCATCGTGTGGTGAAAGTGAGACAGGTGATTTGAGAGATCTACAACCCCATCATAGAGCTCAAACTTTGGTAGAATAAACCTTTTCGGATGTTCCTATGCCATTACTTTATGAAGTGAATGACATCTCAGGCATCTTGAATAGATTGTATAAATGACCTTTCTCGAGATACAAAAGTGATTTTCTATTCGAGACAACCTTTTCTAATTCTAGGGAGTCCGCCAGTATCTTCATCCTCTATTACACCATCAATTACCACTAGGATTATACTTGTTGCATTGATCACTCTCCCTTCACTTCTTGACCTTGAGGTTGAGCCCATGGATTCCCAACTTCTCCTAATGAAGGTGGTAAAAGGAGTGGATTTCTGTCACCCTCCACTCAAGGTGGCCGGGGCCAAACAGGCAATGAGGTTGTTGATGTTACAATAGATTCACCACCGCTCGATTCAAAGTTTTGATCTGCTAAGCGAGTTGATCTATCCTTCTCTCTATAGGACATGGGGTTTGCCTTCAACCTTCTAGCTAGGGCATAATTTTGCCAAATTTGTGGTTGATTTTCTCTTAGATGAACTTTAGGATCCATGAGTAGTAATTATAGAAGGACTTGTTACAAGAAAAAATTATTATTCCCACAAACGACGACAAACTGTTGTTGTCAGTTTCTGATGAAACATATTTCCCTCAGAGCTTCCCTACAAAACGAAGGTAAGGTGTCACCAGATTGGCCCTCATGATGGCCACTCCAATGATTAAGTGAGAATGAACTCAAAGAAAAGAAGCTATAAAATTTAAAGAGAATTAACCACGAGGTTGTTGGGTTCGTAACCTGTAACACCCCGACTTTGCGTAATTAATAATGAGTGTTAATTATTAAGTAATAACCGGCTTATAGAATGATTAGGGAATAAATTATGATCCCGACGGTCGCTATGGATCGATTAAATAATCAAATATGTCTGGGGGAAAAGGGTATGATACCCAAACCCAATTACTGGTTAAATCGGTAAAATAATGCCGTTTTAACACTAACGGAACCCGAGTTAGTTAACCCCACAAATCCCGAATGATTACTAAATGACATGGAACCTCTGACACTGAAGCGAACTGAATTATGAAGCTCTCGGAAGAAACCGCATCGAAAAAGGAGCTACGGAATGAAAGTTATGTAGCAAACATTGAAAATTGAATTACTGTGCAACCAAACGTGGCCTTAACCGAAAATATAGGGAAAAATGGCCAAATGGGAGGCCAAGGGAATTGAACCCTTGACCTTTGGGTGAAAGGAAACCTCATCCAAAAAAATAACCAACTGGGCTACTATTATCTTTGTGTCCATATATACAACAGAAATGTATATAATACTGAATTATCCTAATCTGCCACCAAAACTGGCCAATAGCCAAGCATGCAACACATCAGCCATGCATCACCCTACACCCATAGATCATCATGCCTATACACCTTATGATTGTACCTTCTCCCAACCAAAATCCATGCAAGTTAATCATGAGCTTGGGGAGATGAAGCATGAAAGAAAGATCTGATTTCATTTACAAATCTCCATATATGCAATGGAAGGAAAACAGACCTGCAAAAGGATCCTGTAAACTGATGTTGAAAGAGAGAATTGAGGAGTGTGAGAAACACCATAGAGTGAGCTTGTGTGTGCATGCATGTGAGGGATAATGGCATCTCCATTGGTGGTGCACAAGGGAAGGAGGTGAACTGGACTACACACGGGCCACACCGAACTATGAGAGGGAGGAACAGTGAACGTCAAAGAGGTACACACCAACTGTTCTGAATTTCGTTTGTATTCTTTTGCTACTGTTTTAAGAATTTGAGCCATATAAACTATATATACAATCTCCTGAGAGGCCTAGGGACTGATCTGAGTTAACTGGGAGGGTCGGATAGGCCCCAAAACCATGAGCCACACACAGACCGCCATGGATGACCTCCATAGATACAGTTCTGAAACAACCTCGACCGAACCAAGTTTGGTTGGTCAAGACATAATCTAGACCTCAAGAGGGTTCTAAAAACCCTAGACCACGACCCCAACGCTCGAGTTAAGACCCTCAAAACCGAAGTTGCAGGTTCGGGTTTAAAACCCAACCTCACCTAAAACTCGATTAAACTGGATTTTTAGAATGAGTATTAAATCTACATGTCACGAGGATCAGTTTGGGCTAAACCACGCAAGATTTGATGGTGAATTGAGGGTTTACTAGCCAGTTACAGGTTCGGTTATTCCCACCTGAACCAAGCATTTGAGCTAAATTCGAAGCTCAAAACGAATGCCAAATTGTTGGCTTGATTCCCAGAAATGTTTTGGGATGGATGGCAGAGAGAATCGGTGTTGGGAACTCTACGAAAATGAAGGAAAAGAAAACTGGAAACTAGGGTTACTGTTCATCGTCGTGAGGAAGACGATGAACAGTACCGGACACGGTTCGGGTCAATTTCGGGTTCGGGTCGGGACCCGATCCATCGCTCAAACGGGCTTTAGTTGGACGGCACCGTTTTGAGGCTAATTGTTTTAAATTAAAACTGATTTCACCTGTTTGGATACGGGGCTAAGAAATTAAAATCTGATTTTGGGCTAAACCTGTATACGGATAAGGAACGATTGGGGATAGAGGGGACATGTAATTCCGGTTCTCTGGCCTAACTGAACCGGTTGGTTTTTGGAGGTTTTGGACTGGTTCAATTTTTGAACCCAAAAACCAAAGGGTTTGAACCCCTAATTTATAAAATTATGTTTTGACCCCTATATGATTTCTGAAATTACGGATTTACCCCTGATAGTTCTGAATATTGCACAGTGGCCCTGATTTCTGAAATTTTGTGCAATCAAGCCCCTAAAGAATTAATTAAATAATAAAATAATTATTTAATTATTTATTAAATAGGTAAAATTACGATTTTACCCCTGGACATTAAATATGTCAAACGGAGTCCAAATAAATTAAATAAATAGTGTATTTTCACTATTTCAAGCATTCTGGACTCAATGGTACAGTCCAAATTGGGAAATTATGTACCGAAAAATACAGACACGTAGGTGTAAATTACTGTACTGCCCCTAATAGTACCCGAACCCAAATAAAAATAAAAGACAGTCTATTTTGACTATGTCGGGCGTTCTGAACTCAACGGTGAGGTCCGTCTAACCAACCGAAGTCCCGAAAAATACAGACACATAAAGTATAAATGACCGTACTGCCCCTAATAATTCCTAGGGTCAATTAAACATAACAGATAGTCCAACTTAATTATGTCGGACACTCTGGACCCAATGGTGAGGTCCGTTTTATGAACTGACGTGCCGAAGAATATGACACGTGAAATTACCAAATTACCCCTGATACTGTACGAAGCCCAAATGAAGTCCGATTGGGACGAAATTGATAGCGATAGAGCCCAGATACTGGTGAGACTGTAAACATGATTAAATAATGATTCGGAGTCAGAATCTTACAAAACGTAAAATGACCAAAATACCCCTGAGCACAGTAAGTGCAAGTAGAGGTCAAATAAAGGTCAAACTGATCTGATAAATTATCATAGGGATAATTATGAACACTGAAGGGCTAAGTAAGACTCCGGAACAGTTAACGCATAAAATGAGAAATGACCGATGTGTCCCGACGATCTAAAACAGATACCAAATGAAGTCCAAGGGACTTACAAATTTATACATGAGATATATGGGACGTTCTGAGGACCATGATAGGGTCCGGGGCAAAAATGACAAAATTACCATTTTGCCCCTAAGACTAAATAAGTACCCAACTGATACCGATTAGAGTCTAAAAGACTTAGAACTTCATGTATACGATATATGGGATATTCTAAGAACCACGACTGGGTCCGGGGCAAGAATGACAAAATTACCATTTTGCCCTATGGTTAAAATGAGAACCTAACTGATACCGATTGGAGTCCAAAGGACGTAGAACTTTGTACTTAAGATATAGAGACTATTCCGAAGACCACGACAGGGTCCGGGACAAGAATGATAAAATGACCATTTTGCCCCTAAGGCTGAAGAAGTAACTGACTGATAACGATTGAAGTCTAAATGACTTAGGTTATAATCCTGATGACTGCTAAGCCTAATTTAAGAATAAAATAGCCCCGAATGAAACCCGATGAGAGGACGATAGGCTACTAGGCTATCTTAGGTAAACCGATAGATACCTAAGATGACAATGAGACCTGAATGGATAAATTCTGATCTGTCTGTAATTGATGATGATTGTTCAGGATATACATGATGATGCCTGACGTACTTGGAGGTTATCAGATTGTTTATGCAAGGAGATAACCGTAACAGTTTGTGAGTAACCCTGACTCCTGAATTGGTGTATAAGCACACCGTTTAGTTACTGCATTTTAAATACTGTACTGTACTGTTTTATCTGATACACTGATTTCATGCTCTTACTCAAATGCATGATTTTTACTCTGTCTGGCTTCTCTGTTCTGTACTGAAATAAACCTATCGCTGTTTTTAACTGGTTCTAAAAAGAACAACTGATTCTTGGTACCACCTCAGTCTTGAGCACTATATGAGCATACTGCACTGTTTAATCTGTGCATACTGTACTGTTTATTCTGTTATACTGTTCTGCTCTGCTCATTACTGATCTGTTCTGTTACTCTGATGTTTTAACCTGATCTGTTCTGTTACTCTGATGTTTTAACTGATCTGTTCTGTTACCCTGATGTTTTAACTGATCTGTTCTGTTACTCTGATGTTTTAACTGATCTGTTCTGTCACTCTGATGTTTTAACTGTACTCCTGTTTTTAAATACCGTTTCAAATGAACGTGTTTAACTAACTGTTATGTCTAATCTGTTCTGATCTGTTCTGTTGATTTGTCTGACCTGTTTTGTTGATCTGTCTGACCTGTTCTGTTTGATCTGTTTTGTCCTGACCTGTTCTGTTTGATCTGTCTGACCTGTTCTGTTTGATCTGTCTGACCTGTTCTGTTTGATCTGTCTGACCTGTTCTGTTTGATCTGTCTGACCTGTTCTGTTGATCTGTCTGACCTGTTCTGTTTGATCTGTTTTGTCCTGACCTGTTCCGTTCGATCTGTCTGATCTGTTCCGCCCTGATCCGTCCTGATTTGTTATGTCTGATCTGTTCCGTCCTGATCCGTCCTGATTTGTTATGTCTGATCTGTTCCGTCCTGATCCGTCCTGATTTGTTATGTCTGATCTGTTCCGTCCTGATCCGTCCTGATTTGTTATGTCTGATCTGTTCCGTCCTGATTTGTTATGTCTGATCTGTTCCGCCCTGATCCGTCCTGATTTGTTATGTCTGATCTGTTCCATCCTGATCCGTCCTGATTTGTTATGTCTGATTTGTTCCGTCCTGATCTGTCCTGATTGATATTGTACCAGTTGTTCCGTCCTGTTCAATTCCGATATGTCTTGTTCTGATAGATGTATTGTTCCATTTTGTTCCGACATGTTCAGTTTCGATATGTCTTAATCTGATTGATGTATTGTTTCGTTTTGTTCCGTCATGTTCAGTTCCGATGTGACTTGTCCTGATTGATATTGTTTCGTTTGTTTTCGTCATGTTCAGTTCCGATATGACTTGTCCTGATTGATATTGTTTCATTTTGTTCCGTCATGTTCAGCTCTGATATGACTCGTCCTGATTGATATTGATTCGTTTCGTTCCGTTGATGATATACTTGCATCCTTGATTGATATACTGTTTCCACTCAGTTTTGTCTTGTTCCGTTCTGTTGATGAGATACCTGTATCTCTGATTGACATATTGTTTCCGCTCCGTTCTGTTATGTTCTGTTCTATTTTATTCTGATTTGTTATGTTTTATTCCATTCTGTTCGGTTATGATTTGCTATGACCTATTCCGTTCTGTTCGGTTATGACTTGTTATGTTCTGTTCCATTCCGTTCTATTATGTTTTATTGTGATCCGTTCTGACCTGTTCTATTTCGACCCGTTTTATTCTGACCCGTTCTATTCTGACCTGTTTGTCTCTGATTGATATATTGGCATCATTTACTATTCTGTTCTGATTTGTTGTGCTTTGTTTCGTCCTGTTCTGATTTGTTATGTCCTGCTCTGCTCGGTTCTGCTTCGTCCTGACCTGTTGTGTTCTGTTCTGTACGGTTATACTTGATATGGTCTGTTAAGTTCTGTTTGTCCCGATCTGTTGTTTCATTTTGTTCAGTTCTGATTTATTCTACTGAAACTGCATTTAAAGTAGATTCATAAAACTGCTATTTTAGAAACAACTGAACTACCCTTGTGCTTTGTAAACAACAATGGTTTGAAACCCATGACAGGGAACCTGTGTTACTCATTGGGCTTTTCGAAGCTCACCCCATTCCCTAACATTTTTCAGGAATGATATCTGTCGGATCTGATGGCACTGATCTGTGGAGACTGGATTACTGAGGATTGAATCTGTTTAATCAGGTGAGTGATGTAATACGACTGACTTGACTGATATGTACTAGATATAGACATGGCTCATGGATTTAAACGGTACTCTAAAGATTATAGTTCTGCTCTGTTGTTATATGTCGGATTATAGATATGCTCTGAGGTTAGAATTGTTAGCTGTTGGATTTTAGACTTGCTCTGTGTGATACATATCCTACGGTGGATACATGAGTTGCATTCCCTTGACAAAAAATTTTTAAATTCCGCTGCATCTGACCCTACAGTCGGAGTGCAATTCACTGAAAAGTTCAGAAATTGCCTTCGGTTGGTCGCGTGGCAGGCTGACTGGCATCACGTCCTCGACATCCGCGTAGGGTGGGGTTCGGGATGTGACATAACCACAGTGGAAGCGATTTCAAATATCTATTTGGATCTTTTTCTTTACATGAATCATACAATCTTGAAAAGAGAAAATGGTTAGAATTACCTTGTTCTTCATAATCTTGATTGTTGAATAAGACTTCCTAAAAAGATTGATGCAATTTTCCTTCTTTTTCTCCTCTATGTCTTCTCCTCTTTTCTCCTAGGCAAATTGTATCACAAGAGAGTGGCTGCCTCTTATTTTTGTCTAGCACAAAAACTTATGATAAATGGCTCCCTACATATCATATATATAAGGCTTAATTAGGGTAAGAGAAGGGATCTAGTGGGTCCCACTAAGTTAGCTTTCAATTAGTCATTTAAATCTTAATTACCTCATAATTAATTTTAATTGACTAATTGATTTCAATTAACTCCACTATATAACTGAAATTGCATTCCAACTTAATAGAATAGAGTAAACCTATATACACTATACTTTTGCAGTTGGCCCCTCTACATGGATACTAATAATCAGAGTTTCATATTATACTGTCAAATTAATTCTCTAATTATTTTAAAAACCTAATTCAATAATTATTAATCACTTTCAATTGGTCATCATTTCAATAAACAATTTACTGAAAAGATCAGATCCGGATTTTAGTGATTAACCCATTGAATTAGCACAAAGGTGATATCCATGTCTCTCTAATATATAGAGTGTAGAATCCATCTTGAGAATATGTGTTCCCACAGTCTAAATAATGACTTCCCAAGATACTAAGGTGTTGATCTAAAAGACCTCACTCATTGGTAACTCAAAGTCATCATTATTCAGAACTTGAGTTCACTATCCTCTCAAGATTAAGAGCTTACTGCGAATAGTGAATAAGAAACTTATTAAAGGTGATAGTTCCAAATGATGTGTTTCTTATAGTGATCTAATTCAATGTATTCCCAATACAACAATACAATAACCTTTAGTCCACTACTCTGATGGTTAAGATAAACCACCTTATCACATAAAGGTTAATTGTATTACAGCTTTACAGATAAGATGTCCAATCTTATCAATAGCAGCGAACAATTCTAGAATTGCCTATATAAGCAGTTCATATCTCCTATGTATAAATCCCATTTATACATGTGAACCGCTCCTAATGACAATTCAAGGACTATTCATCTCATGATATAAAGCAACATCCAGACATATGGTAATATGAAACTTAATAATAAATCAAATCTATTAAATAATAATAAAATGCCTTGGATATAAGGGCACACATCCTAACAAACTCCTACTTGCACTCACATCCATTCCCCATAACATCTGACACCCATCATATCCACATAAAGTTTGAAACTTTTAGAAGGTAGAGCCTTAGTGAAAGGATCTGCAAGAGTGTCAGCAAATAGCTCCTTCACCAAGAGTAAACACATATCATGAGGTTAACTTTCTAAAGTCTTGATCTGACATAAAGTCAAAATCTGTGTAGCCAACTGGAATTAGATCACCACTCCCGTATCTCAACATATAATCTCTAGTCCTTCTCAAGTACTTGAGTATATGTTTCACGGCAGTCCAATGATTTGGTCCTGGATTAGATTGATATCTGCTGACCATGCTCGCTGCAAAACAAACATCTGGTCTAGTGCAAAGCATAGCATACATAAGGCTTCTTACAGCTGAAGCGTAAGGAACCGCCTTTATGCGTTCCCCTTCCTCAAGTGTCTTAGGACACTAATTCTTAGACAGAGGTACTCTATGCCTAAAAAGCAATAAGCCTTTCTTGGAGTTATACATTATAAACTTGACAAGAATTTTTTCTATATATGCAACTTGAGATAAGCCTAACATCCTATTTTGTTTATCTCGCAAAGCTTAATCCCGAGAATGTAACTGGATTTTCCCAAGTCCTTCATTTCAAACTGATTCGCTAGCCAAACCTTTATCATAGACAACACCCTACATCATTCTCAATGAGTATTATATCATCCACATACAGAACTAAGAACACCACCATTCTTTCTTCATTCTTCTTATACACACAAGGTTCATCCAGGTTTTGATCAAAACTAAATGACTTGATTCCCTAATCAAATTGGATGTTCCAACTTCGGGAAGCTTGCTTAAATCCATAAATGAACTTATTAGCTTGCATACCATATGCTATTGGCCCTTAGCTATGAAACCATCTAGTTACATCATATAGATGTCTTCCTCAGGATAGCCATTCAAGAATGCTGTCTTGACATCCATTTTCCAAATCTCATAATCAAAATGAGCTGCAATGGATAAGAGAATTCGAATAGACTTAAGCATAACAACTAGTGAAAAAGTTTCCTTATAATCGATACCCTCTTTTTGAGTAAACCCTTTCGCCATCAGTCAAGCTTTAAAAGTCTCAACTGATCCATCGGGTCCTCTTTTTCTCTTGTAGATCCACTTACAGCCAATTGGTTTAATATTGGCAGGTAGTTCCATAAGTTCCCATACTTAATACATAGAAACATAAATTCCATCTCAACTTTCATAGCATTTTGCTAAAGTCCTGAATCTTTATTAGAGATTTCCTCATCGTAGCTACTAGGATCTAAAACATGTTCATCTGAGACAGATTCTCCTAAAAACATGTACCTATCAGGTGGCCTGATAGTCCTCCCACTACGACGTCGCTCCGGTGTAATAGAAGATGTTGGAATAGAGGCATATAGTCCATGATTATCATTTCCCTGAGGATTAGAATAAGCATATGATGTTTCTTCTAAGATGATCTTACTTTTGGGCTTCTAACCCATAATATAATCATCCTCTAAAAAGACAACATTCGTGTTAACGAATACCTTCTACTCACTAGGATTATAAAAGAGCCAGCCTTCTATCCCCTTAGGATAGCCAATGAAATAGCTTAATTCTGATCTTGGTTCCAATTTGCTAGTCTTTCTTTTCAGCACATAGGCTGGACAACCTAGATCTGGTAGTGGTTTAGACTTGGCTTTCGCCTAGTCCAAAGCTCTACTGGAGTCTTAGGAGCAGACTTAGTTGAAAATGAGTCCAGAATATATACCATTGTCTCTAACGTATACCCCCAAAGGAATATAGGAAAATTTGAATAATTCATCATTAACCTTACCATATCTAAAAGTGTCATGTTTCTCCTCTCTGCTACACCGTTCTGCCGAGGCATGTCAGGTGTAGATAACTGGGATAAAGTCCCATTATCCAACACATGCTGACTGAATTCACTAGAGCGATATTCCCTACCTCGATCCAATCAAAATGATTTTATGCTCCCATATAATTGCTTTTCCACTTTTGCCCGAAACATTTTGAACTTTTCAAAGGCTTCTGACTTGTGAGGTAATAGATAAACATAACCATATTTAGAGTAATCATTAGTAAAAGTGATGAAATACTCATAGCCCTCTCTAGCCCTAATATTTAAGGGTCCACACACACCAGTATGGATTAACTCCAATACTTCTTTGGCCTTGTTTCCCTTTGAAGCAAAGGTTCTTTTGGTCATCTTTCTTTCCAAACAGGATATACAGACTATCTATCACAACCCGAAAACTCGACCTCTGTTGATCCCGAATCGCGACCGCCACCCTTCTGTCCGTGGGCCATCGGGTCAAGCTCGAGTAAGCAACAGTGCCGAACGGCTGTGCGATAGGGCCAGAACTGGCAATTGCGGAAGCGTGAAAAACTTTTTCTTTTCGTACGCCCGCTTGGTACCGTCGTTTCTTCTTCTTCTTCGAAACGGTAAACAAATGATGTACAATTCAGAGCATACTAAAAAATTTTAAAGTTATCCATATTACATATCCGTTGCCTCTCGGGCTTCAGTACATATTTGTCAAAAAATTACTACATTAAAATTTAACCAACTACGGGCCCTAGTACTTCCAACATTCTTGATCAATATGAAGCTGCCAATCACCAATCCTCAAATTGGGCAAGGCTCCCATCCATTATTATAACCTGAAAAATGTTGGGGAATGGGGTGAGCTTAAAAAATGCCCAGTGAGTAATTCCAGTACTTTGTTATGGGTTTCAACTGGTAGTAGGTTAGTTATAAGGGAAGGTTCATATAAACATACACTACCAATTGACATGTACTTCAGATACAGAAAACAGAATTCTTCAGAAAGATAGCATGAAGCATACAAAGCATTCAAGCTAGGCACGTACTTCAATAATTGTAGAATACAAGAATCTTCAAATCACGTAGCATGATGCATTTTTAAAGCATTCAATAAAGCATTTAATATGCAACAAAATTTATAAGCACGTGCAGAGTAGCCAATTGAAGACCAAGGAAATAATTTGAAATCCTTTCCACAAAAATAGAAGGATGTAAATTTCTTCTTCTTCAAAACATCAAAGGGTTATATAAAAACCTATTTCAGATAATGGGGGTTTAAAACCTGCTACCATTTCTAAAAACATTGTCATCTTTTCACTTTGATTAGGAGAATCTGTTTCGAACCAGATTCTAGTCTTACTTCTGAGAGATCTCATGCCTAGGGGATCAGATCCTACTACCGGGCATTCTTCTGAATTGAGAACCCGAAGGGAGCTTAATAATTTGCGATGCTTATAGCATCATTATCTTACAAAACTTTTCAATTCTTCACTGATGCTTTTCAAGGAGCATTAAAAACATGGTTTCTTCAAATATGTGCTTTTCACGAGCATTAAAAACTTGACTTTTCAAGAAAAGCATTTATGAGCATCTAAAAACAAAGCTTCTTCAATAATTGCCTTTGATGAACATTTAAAAACATGGCTTCAATAAAGAGAATGAATTTCCATGAGTATTCAAAATGTGGACAATTTAACGGAGGTTTTAAACACTTGGAGGACAGCACTTGAAACATTTAACACATGAGCTTTAGGAATTTAAATTACGATGTTCAGGAATTTATTAAAGCATAAGTAGAATAAAAGCAGTTAATTCAAGAGGCATTTAATAAGATTTATATTTGCATGGACATGCAGAAATAAACATATCATTTGTAAGAAATATCAAGTAGCAAATTTTACATGCCATGTTAGAATTTATAAATAAAACGACAGTATAAAGCATATAAATATGAGAATTTAAGTTTAGAAATACTGCAGATATTTAAAACATGAAAACACTTCAGAATATTTAAACTTCGATTTACTTCAGAATCCATGGAGATTAAAAACCTCCACTTCAAAGTACAGGATTACTCACCTTGTTCTCCTAGGTCAGCATTACTGGTGGTCTTTCCCTTTCCATTTGAAATTCCTAAAAATCAATTTCATAAAGACTTCAATTAATTCCTCATTTACTTCAAATCATCTCTAAATTGATGCTCTTCATTTAATCTTAGACCCGACGTATCCTAATTTCCTAGGATTGGTCTTACCGGTCTACTTGTGGTGACTTAATAATTTTTTTTTTGTTCACGTGGCTTATTTTTCAGTACCTATGTTGGTATTTTGGACCTCACCGTTGGATTCGGAACGTCGAAGAAAGTCAATTTAGACCTTCTCGAATTTTTATTTAGCTTCGACATATTTAGGGGCAAAATGGTCATTTATCGTGGTCCTCAGAATATTCCACTTATCTTATATATAAATTTTTAAGTCTTTTGGACTTCATTTGGTATCTGCTTTCGATCATGGGGACACCTCGGTCATTTATATTTCTTGATATTCTGACCCCGAATTAATATTTAGTCACTCGTATAAGTTCACAATTATTTGGGCGTCCATTGTTATCAATTTCGTCCAATTTGGACTTCATTTAGGCTTCGTATTGTATTAGGGGCATTTTAGTAATCTTACTTCTTATGGTAGGACCACCCAGGAGTCCCTAATTGTCCAATCTGACATTTTCATTGTGTCTAGAATGCTCAAAAATGTTAAGATAGACTTTTTCGGATCTCAATTTGGACTTTATTTGATTTATTTATGGCCTAAGGGAAAATTATCATTTTACCTTATTTATAAAATAATTTAATTAATTATTAAATTATTTTCCAGGGGTATATTTGCATAAAAATACCAAAGATTGGGCCAAAATACAATTCTGTAGGACTGTTGGGGTCAAACCGAAAATAAGTAAAGTTCTGGTTCAATTCTTTTCATTTAATGAGTGGACCGAAGGGTTTAACAACCTAAACCCTAGACCGGACCGGTAGCATCGTGAACCAACCGGTTCACTTGACCATACAGAACCGGAATAACATAGCCCTATTATCTCGCTTATCCGTGTTTAGGTTAGACCTGAATTCCCAGTTCTAATTTATTACCACTGCAACCAAACAGAGGGAATTCGCTTAAATTTAACCCTTAAACGACGTCGTCCCACTTAACCCATTTGTGCGACGGGTCGGGTTCTGACCCGAACCTAGATCCGACTCAAGACCGACCCATCCACTGTTCATCTTCTTCCTCTTTTCGCCACTGTGTTGCCCTAATTCCTTATTTTCTTTGTTTTTGATTTCGTGGGTTTTCAGCCATTCAACCTCTCTATTTTTGGCCCCAAACCATTTCTGGAACACAAGGATAGGATTTGGCATTAGTTTCTTGGATCGAAATGGATCAAGACACAGGATTTTCCACACCACCATTTTGGTTTGTAACAGGCTCGATTCAAGCTTGTTTTTGAACCGTTTTAAGTGATTTTTTCTTTATTTTGTTCCTTATGTATGGGGCTTCAATTCCCCATTCTTAAAATCATGTTTTGGTGTAAGTTTGTAAGATTGATCTTCACGACCCGAACCTGCAACTCATGTTTTGGAGGTTTTTTTCTAGGCTTCTGGGTCGCGGCATGGGGTGTTTAGAACCCTACTAGGGTCTAGTTTGGGCCCCTAGTGAAGAAACCAAGGTTTGTTTTGGTTGAATCAGGCCTGCTCCATTAAAGGTTCTTCAATGGTGGCCTGTGTACGGCTGTGTGCTTCTTGGGTTGTTTTGAGTCCCCATTTCTTCTCCTCGTTCAAAATAACACCCTTAATGTTATGCATGCAGTTAAAAGGCTTAAACAGTTTGCAAAAATGAGGGATTTTTAGAGAGAGAAAATAAATTGGTTGTGGGGTTTTATACCTCAACAGTGTGTTTCCCTCCTTCTTGCTTGGATTTAGATCCTCCTTGGTTCTTCTTGAGTGATCAGTTGCATGCAGTTTCCTCCTCTCCCTTTCTCTCACTTCCCTCTCTTGGTTTCTCTCTCTCTCTCTACTCTCTTTCTAGCTTCTCTCATGCAAACCTACTCACACTCTATCATTCTAATTTCTAAATCTCATTGCACACACGCAACTCACAAATATATATCATATATTTTAAATAATTGATTTATTTTAAAAATACTTCTTTTAGTTGCATGAATGGCCATTGGCCAATTTGGGAGGTGGAGGGAAAATAATATGTAGATATATACCTATAATTTGTAATATAAAACACAATAAGGTGGGCAGCCCAAGTGGCTACTTTTTGGGCTTTAAGACTTTGCCTATTTTTGGGTCAAGGGTTCAAAACTCCTTAGCCTCAATTTGGGGCTTATTTTTCTTATTTTGTGCATTAGGCCTTGTTTGGCCAATTAAATTATTTATTTTCAACTTTTTCATTATTTTTCACTTCGTGATTTTAAATTAAATATTTACTCTTTCATGTACCGATTTTATAAATCGTAGTCGTATTTTATTTTCTCAGGAGTCGACCTTAATTTTTAAGGTCTCAGAATTATTTTGAAATCGTCATCTATTTCCCGTTTAAATTTCTTAATTATTCTTTTTAAAGTCACTAATTAATAATTAGTGACTTAATTATCATTTAATCGGGTCGGAGTGTTACACTAGCAGTGGTTCAACAACCAAGGAAGACAAAGTACCCTTCTTTATTAGTCTATTAATCCTATCCAGATTAATAGGACCTAGCTTCAAGTACCAAAGATAAATTGAATTAGTAGAAGAAACTGTTCTTTTAAGTAGTAAAGTTTGTGATGGTTCATTCTTTTCGGTGTCATATATCTGATATATCTTAGGAGTAATCAAATAAAGACCATTAACTATTGTGCCAGAGCATATAAAAGAACCATTATGTTTAATAACAACATTTGAATTAAAATAAACTGAAAAACCTTGTTTTATTAAACGTGAAACTAATAACAAGTTCCTTCTAATGTCAAGCATATATAAGCAATCGTAAAGTACTAGTGTTTTATTTGAAGAAAAACGTAAACTAACTACTCCTATTAACACCGCAGCAACTTTTGCTTCTGTTCCCAAGTGCAGGATAATCTCTCTATCTAGCCTCCTGGTCTCTTGAAACCCCTGTAACGAATTGCAGATGTGATTAGTTGCACTAGAGTCTACAAACCAAGAATCTGAAGTGCCCGCTATATAGCTTACTTCAGTAACAAGTGATTAGATTATACATGCGTTCTTTTTCTTGGCTAGATAATCTGGACAGTTTCTCTTCCAACACCCCATAAACCCGCAATGGAAACTCTTTCCTTTGGGCTTAGTGGTTGCCCCTGTGGTTTCCCCTTTCTTCCCTTTTTCAACACCCCTTTTAGGACCTATATTTCCCTTGGAGTTTTTGGGATTCTGTTTCTTCTTCCACTTGCCCTTGCCTTTGGGCTTGGGTTTAAAAGAAGAACCCTTAGCCACATGAGTACTAGAATGACTTTTGATAATACCCTCTGCTACTTGTAAAAAGCTCAAAAGCTCAGCCAAATTCAAATTCATTTTGTTCATGTTATAGTTGAACTTAAATTGATTAAAAGAGTCAGGCAGCGACTTGAGGATAATATCAACCTGGGACTCACCATCAATGTCAGCCCCTAGAACTTCCAGTACTTATAAAAAGTCAATCATTTTTAAAACATGTTCTCTTACTAGAGTTCCTTCTACCATCTTAGTGTTCAAGAGTGCTCTCATGGCATTCTGCCTAGTAGGACGCCCCTGATCCCTAAACATCTCCTTTAAGTTAAGGATCATATTCCTAGCTGTTAGGAAACTTTGATGCTGATGTTGTAAAACACTTGATATCGAAGTTAAGATATAGCAAGGTGTCATCTCATCAGCCTTGACCCACCTAGAATAGCGATCATTGTCCTCTTGGGAGCATCAGCCCCTGGAAAGTCTGTGTTATCCGCAATAATCAGATATTTGTACCCTTCTGTAGTAAGGACAATGTCCAAATTCCGTTTCCAGTCCACATAATTAGGTCCAGTCAACTTGTTTTCTTTCAGGATGATAGCAAGTGGGTTAAATGAAGACATCTGAGAATCATATATATATATATATATATATATATATATAAGCACATACATTAGCATGAATGTAAATAAATAGTAAAATAACTTTTGCTCTCGATTAGTGCATAGTGATATCCTTAAGCCACTATCAATGAATGCATTGGAACCTAACCTTATAAACAACACGCTTCGTAGGGATCGACAATGTCATTCATATGATTAAGAGGACCATCATGTCCTATATGATTTCACTATCTAGACATCTCATGTCAAATGAAACATAACTTTCAATATCCTTTGGTCTTCAAAAAATAATGATAGACTCTGTGGGAGAATATTATTTCCTTTTGATCAAGTGTATACCATCATCTCAAATAAAAAGACAACCGTTGCAAGTAGTGTCCCCGTGGGGAGATCACCCTCACCTCATCTCTTTCTATTCTATCCTAAGAGGTCCATACTTGTAACCAACTAGATAGTCACCCTCTGTGGGGAGGCCACTCGAAGATGGCTCAAGGCGTCTATTTTTTGTCTAACTATGGGCCGATGATGGATGACCGTGGGAGCTTTCTTAAAGCATCCCTCTCCCACTTGTTTTTATAAATTGAAGATCTTTATTATACAACACATGCAGATTTATATTAACCTATTCATGGATCAACATTAATGATGTGATTTTATGAAATAAACATGCAAGCATAAAATTAAAATTATCTCTCATAGCCAACTAAAATTTTAGGCTTTGTACTTCCATTGGTTTTCTTGATGGCTCCCATACTCTAGCTCTTTCTTCAGAAATAAAATAAATATATGAAGAACCTATACCCACATAAGTGAGCTTACATTTAATCTGAAATTAAAAATTAATAGGCTAGGGAAACCAATGGAGCTTGCCCATTTGCGAAAAAAAATTTCAAGTCCATTGCCTTTTACAATTGCCTCAAAACCAATTAAATTAAATTAAATACATCACCTAATGGTCAACCATGAAAGATAGGATACATCCATTCACATAAATGAACCATTCAAATATGAGAATAAAATATTAAAGCATTTAAATATATGGTTAATCATATACATCACCTATGTATATTTTAGAGTGTACTAAGATTTAATCCATGTATCCAAGAACCCGTATAGGTCAAGTCTCACTTAACCAATAATTTTAAATCCAACATATTTGGATATCAAATATTCATGGATATCACATATCCATTATAATATAAAAAGATGAATATTTTAAATAATTGAGCTCTTACCTAAAAAATTTAATAAATTTGGTTAACTAATATCCAATTAAAATAATAATTTAATATCAAATAACCAGTATACACTTTGACAATAATAATAATAAAAGATCATTATTATAATAAACTATTTTTTTTTTAAATAAACCAAGCTAATTTTTTATAAGGCTGTTAAAATATATATATATATATATTTATGACCATGGCAGTTTAGAGGTAAGAATTCCACGTTATGGTCGTGGAGACCTCGACTCGAATCCCAGCAGCCACATAATATTATAGGGTTCCTTTTAATTCAGCCACAACCGCCACCTACCCGTCCATCTGAACGAGCTTGAGGGGTTCCTAAGGAAGTTTGTTGTATGAAAAACTCTTTCTCGAGAGGCCATCAACGAGTGACAACGGAGAGAAAGGAATTCCATAGGATGATCGATGTCTTTCAAAAGAAGCCATTGTTCTAAAACCGTCATCGTGTTCATTGATTTGTATAAATAGTGACCTTAGAATTGATCTGACTGGCCCATGATTCGATCATGGAGTTCTTGATTTTATAAAGGTTTTGCCAAGATTCTCAAGAGAGAACAACACGCATCCTTTTTTTATGGAGAGTTGAAGTTAAGAGTTTTTTTTTTATTAGGTTTCATTCACATGCGTCTCCCATTGCCGCAACCCAATATCCATGATTTCCTTTTTCTTTTTTTTTTTTCTTTCGCCTTAAAGCTTGCAAAATGATGAGAATAATTTAAAAAAAAAAACTTTTTTTATTTCCAAATTCCAAACTATTCTCTTGAGAGCTTCTTGATCACTCTATCACTATGGGTATCAAGAATTAAATTTAATTATCAAGATTCTCAAACAAGGATCAAATCTTTGTATCAAATAAATTGTACCACAAAATCCCATTCTAAAATAACCATTTATTTTAATTGGGATCCATCAAATAAATTGTACCACAAAATCTCATTCTAAAATATCCAAAACAACCCTTTGTTTAATTGGGATCCATGAATAGGTTTAGAACAAAATAAATATAACCTTCAAAATTAATGGTTTCATGTAAAGTTTTTCTAATACCAATTGTTGGGTTCGTAACCACAGCGGAAGCGATTTCAAAAATCTATTTGGATCTTTTTCTTTACATGAATCATACAATCTTGGAAAGAGAAGAGGGTTAGAATTACATTGTTCTTGATAATCTTGATTGTTGAAGAAGATTTCTTGAAAAAATTGATGAAATCTTCCTTCTCTTTCTGCTCCAGGTCTTCTCCTCTTTTCCCTTAGGTCAATTGTATCGCAGGAAAGTGGACTGCCTCTTATTTTTGTCTAGCATAAAAACTTATGATAAACAGCTTCCTACATATCATATATATAGGGCTTAATTAGGGTAAGAGAAGGGATCTAGTAGGTCCCACTAAGTTAGCTTCCAATTAGTCAATTAAATCTTAATTATCTCATAATTAATTTTAATTGACTAATTAATTTCAATTAACTCCACTATATAACTGAAATTGCACTCCAACTTAGTAGAATAGAGCAAACACATATACACTATACTTTTGTAGTTGGCCCCTCTACATGGATACTAATAATTAGAGTTTCATATTATACTGTCAAATTAATTCTCTAATTATTTTAAGAACCTAATTCAATAATTATTAATCACTTTCAATTGGTCATCATTTCAATAAATAATTTACTGAAAAGACCAGATCCAGATTTCAGTGATTAACCTATTGAATTAGCACAAAGGTGATATCCATCTTTCTAATATATAGAGTGTAAATTCAATCTTGAGAATATGTGTTCCCATAGTCTAAATAATGACTTTCCAAGATACCGAGGTGTTGATCTAAAAGACCTCACTCATTGGTAACTAAAAGTCATCATTATTCAGAACTTGAGTTCACTATCCTCTCAGGATTAAGAGCTTACTACGAATAGTGAATAAGAAACTTATCAAAGGTGATAATTCCAAATGATGCATTTCTTATAGTGATCCAGTTCAGTTTATTCCTAATACACCAATACAATACCCTAGAGTCCACTATTCTGATGGATGAGATAAACCAACTTATCACATAAAGGTTAGTGTATTATAGCTTTACAAATAAGATGTCCAGTCTTATCAATAGTCGCGAACAATTCTAGAATTTCCTATATAAGCAGTTCATATCTCCATGTATAAATCTCATTTATACACATGAACCGCTCCTAATGACAATTCAAGGACTAATCATCTCATGATATAAAGCAACATCCAAACATAAGGTAATATGAAACTCAATAATAAATCAAATGTAATACCTCAACCCAAAATGTAATCGAGCGGCTATTGTAAACTCGAGCTTTTATGGCTCGTTTTTTGATATTGAATAAATAGCCCAGTTTTGGAATACGAAGGGTCCCAAATGCCCAGATAATACCCGAACAAAGCCATGAGTATATATTGATATGTGTGTACGTATATATATATATGCACACATATATGGGTATGTATATGTATATATATGCTTGGCAATATATATATATATATGTATATGTATAGGTATACATATATATATGAATAAAAGTGTATGTGTGTATGTGTAACCATATGCTGTGTGTGTTTATGTAAGTGTATAAGTGTGTGTTTCATATATATATATATATATATATATATTTATATTTATATACAGTAGTGTATCTATATGTATTTGAAAGAAATGTGTGTGCAGTATGTATATATAAAGCTGTGTGTGCAGCATGGTGTTTAGTGTTTGTGGTTTAAAGAATCTGTGTCTCACGACCCGAAACCCGGCCTCTGCGGATCCCGACTCGCGACCGCCGCCCTTCGGCCCGAAGGCCTTAGGGCAAGGCTTCACGTGAGCAACGGGTCCGAACAGCTGTGCGATAGGGCCAAAACTGGCAAATTACGGATGCGTGAAAAACTTTTTCATTTTGCACGCCCGCTCGGTACCGTCGCTTCTTCTTCTTCTTTGGAGCGGTATACAAATAATATACATTCAGAGCATACTAAAAATTTAAAGTTATAAATTTTACATATCTGTTGCCACTCGGGCTTAAGTACATATTTGTCCAAAATTTACTACATCGAAATTTAACCAACTACGGGTCCTAATACTTCCAAAATTCCTTATCAAATGGAGCTACCAATCACCGATCCTCAAATTGGGCAAGGCTCCCAACCATCATCATCACCTGAAAAATGTTAGGGAATGGGGTGAGCTTCGAAAAGCCCAATGAGTAATTCCAGTACTTTGTCATGGGTTTCAATTGGTAGTGGGTTAGTTCAAGAGAGACTTCATATAAACATACACTACCAATTGTACATATACTTCAGATACAAAAAATAGAATTCTTCAAAAAGATAGCGTGAAACATACAAGGCATTCAAGCTAGGCACGTACTTTAATGATCGCAGAATATAAGAATCTTCAAATCACGTAGCATGATGCATTTTTAAAGCATTCAATAAAGCATTTAATATGCAACAGACTTTATAAACATGTGCAGAGTGGCCATTTGAAGACCAAGGAAATAATTTAAAATTCTTTCCATAAAAATAGAAGGATGCAAATTTCTTCTTCTTCAAAACTTCAAAGGGTTATATAAAAACTCGTTTCAGATAAATGGGGGTTTAATACCTGCTACCATTTTTTAAAACATTGTCATCTTTTCACTTTGATTAGGAGAATCCGTTTTGAATCAGATTCCAGTCTTACTTCTGAGAGATCTCATGCTTGGGGGATTAGATCCTGCTACCAAGCATTCTTCATGTCAATTGAGTTTCGAAGGAACCCAATATCAATTGCAGTGCTTATGCACCATTATCTTGTAAAACCTTTTAATACTTCAATGATGCTTTACAAAGAGCATTGAAAACATGACTTCTTCAAATATGTGTTTTTCATGAGCATTGAAAACATGTCTTTTCAAGAAAAGCTTTTTATGAGCATCTAAGAACATAGCTTCTTCAAGAAATGCTTTTGATAAGCTTTTAAAAACATGACTTTCATAAAGGAAAGAGTTTTCATGAGTATTCAGAACATGGATAATTTAATGGTGTTTTTAAATACTTAGAGGGTAATACTTGAAACATTTAACACATGAGCTTCAGGGATTTAAATCACAATGTATAAGAATTTATTAAAGTATAGATAGAATGAAAACACTTAATTCAAGAGGCATTTAATAAAATTGGCATTTACATGGACATGTAGAAAATAAACATATCATTTGTCA
The DNA here is from genome assembly GCA_008638375.1 of Nyssa sinensis. Classification (NCBI taxonomy): domain Eukaryota; kingdom Viridiplantae; phylum Streptophyta; class Magnoliopsida; order Cornales; family Nyssaceae; genus Nyssa; species Nyssa sinensis. The sequence continues at coordinate 29,276,264 of CM018041.1, read as the reverse complement.
GAATATCATAAATAAATTTGCATGCCATGGTAGATTGATAATTAATACGACAGTACATTTGAAATATAAAGCATATAAATACGGGAATTTAAATTCAGAAATACTGTAGATGTGAAAACATTTCAGAACATTTAAACTTCGATTTACTTTAGAATCCATAGAGATTAAAACCTCCACTTCAAAGTACAAGATTACTCACCTTGTTTCCCTGGGTTAGTGCTACTGGTAACCTTCCCTTTCCCTTTGAAATTCCTAAAAATCAAATTCATCAAGACTTCAATTAATTCATCGTTTACTTCAAATCATCTCTAAATTGATGCTCTTCATTTAATCTTAGACCCGACGTATCCTAATTTCCTAGGATTGGTCTTATCGGTTTACTCGTGGTAACTTGATAAATTTTTATTTTTCATGTGACTTGTTTTTCAGTACCTATTTTGGTATTTTAGACCTCACCGTTGGGTTCGGAATGTCGAAGAAAGTCAATTTAGACTTTCTCGGCTTTTTATTTGGCTTCGGGCATATGCAGGGGCAAAATGGTAATTTACTTTTCTTGCCCCGGACCTATCATGGTCCTTAGAATATTTTACATATCTTATACGTAAATTTTTAGGTCTTTTGGACTTCATTTGGTATCTGCTTTGATCATAGGGACACATCGGATCATTTAAATTTTATGACATTCTGACCCTGAATCATTATTTAGTCATATATACGAGTTCATAATTATTTGGGCTTCCATTGGTATCAATTCGTCCAATTTGGACTTCATTTGGGCTTCGTATTGTATTAGGGGCAATACAGTCATTTAACATTTATGTGTTTGTATTTTTCGGGACTTAATTTCCCAAATTGGACTCCTCCATTAAGTCCGGAATGCCCGGATTAATAGAAATACACTGTTTATTTATTTAATTTGGACTTCGTTTGACGTATTTAGTGTCCAAGGGTAAAATAGTAATTTTACTTAATTAATAAAATAATTATTTTATTATTTAATTATTTTTCAGGGGCTTATATGCACAAGTTTTTCAGAAGCTGGGCCAGAATATAAATATTCAGAACTGTTGGGGGTCAAAGTATAAATAAGTAAAGTTCTGGTTCACCCCTTTTTAAATTAACATAGTGAACCCATGGGTTTTTGACTTAAAACCCTAGACCAGACCAGTTATACAGTGGACCAGCCGATTCAGCCTTTGTAGAAAACCAGAATACAATAACCAGTCGTATCCCAATTTGGCCCCCTTATCCACGTTTAGGTTATCTTTAAACTTGATTCAATTTATTATTTCAGAAACCAAACAGGGAAAATCTCATTTTAAAACAAGTTCCAAAACGACACAGTTTAAATAACCCTTTCTGCATTCAGTTGGATCCCGACCCGACCCGATCTGACCCGAACCCGGTCCAACTTAACCCGACACTGTTCATCGTCTCCACCAAACTAGGGTTTCATTGCTTCTTCTCCACAACCGTCTTCTCCGACGATGGCGAGGAGATTCTGGTGTCCATTTAGGTTCGATCCAATGAGGCTCAAAAGGGAATTTCGTAAGGATTTCAAATCTGCTTTTAGATTTTCGGTTTGACCATATCTTGGCCGTCAAACAGTGAGTTACAGGTTGCAGCTCCGGCCATGGCCGATTCTCCAACGGTATTTCAGTTTCATTTTCACACGTTTTTGAGTCATTTTGACTCTTGTTTTCGACCACAGTGACCCTCTGGGACCATTAGGAACAGTTTTATATACTTAAAACCCACAAATCGATCGATTTGGAGGATTATCGTTTTGGTCAGCCGCACCTGCAACTACCATTTTCTCCATGGTGTTTTGACCATTTTGACTCGTTCAAGTTGCCAAATGCTCCAATTTCTCCCTAGTTTTCAGTTATATAAGTAGCTTTAAGCTTCCATGAGTTTTCACTCAAAATCCATTTTCCTAGGTTTCGGGTCCATGGAAACCCCTACGGATTTCTTGCTCTAAAACTTATATTTTCCTTCCATTTTGTTCCTCTTTCGATATACTTCACATGCATGAAATTTTTAAGGCTTAAACGACTGAAACAGTAAGCAAAAGAAGGAAAGGAAAAATTCTGGGTTTTGGTATTTACCTTGGTCGACCACTGTTTCCTTATTCATGGCTCAGTTCTGGTCTTTGGGCCTTTCCAAATATAGTCACACCTCCTTCTTGTGCACCTCCAATGGTCACATACACACATGCATGTGCACACACTTGTATACACACACTTGATTTCTCACAAAGTCTCACTTCCTCTCTCTAGACTCTCTCTCTAGCATGTCCTATATCCGTACACAGAACACACACATTATTGTTCTGATTTCCCCCCACACTCATATGTAGAACACATACATATGAATATATTAACTCATCTATATATATATATATATATATATTATAATTATTTCTCCTTTTCTATCTTGCATGAAAGGAGATTGGTGGAGGTGATGTGGCTGATGTGGGCTGATGTGGGGTGATGTGAGCCAATGGTGAAGGGTTTGCATGTATGACCATTGGCCAATTTGGGAGGTGACCTAGGATAATTCAGAGTTATATACAATTCTGTTGTATATATAGGCACAAAGATGTTGGCAGCCAACTTGGTAACTTTTTGGGTGCCATGTGCTTACTTATTTAGGTCAAGGGTTCAAATCCCCTTGGCCTCACTTTTGGGCATTTTTTCACATTTTGGGCTTAGGCTCTATTTGGTTGGCGCAGAATTCCGTTTTGGCTATTTTCTAAATATTTTTTTTTTGTTGCTTTTTTTCGACTCGGTTTCTTCTGAGGGTTTCGTATTTTGGTTAGCCTCATTATCAAAGGCCCCGTATCAGTTATTATTCATTTGCGGCCGTCATAGTTCGCTAATTCGAGTTTTCATAGTGTTAAAATAACATCATTTCGCCTAATTAATTAGGTAATTAGGTTCGGATATTACGCTCTCATTTCTGATGTGCTTAATTATTTTATTGGTCTATCCTGACCATCATGGGGTTCCCAATTGACTTCTTAATTATTCTTTATGTCGGTTCTAATTAATAATTAGCAAACTAATGATTAATTAATCAAGGTCGGGGTGTTACATTGTGGGTATACCGACATAGCTAGGAATATATATATATATATATATAATATACAAATATCATGCTTTATGTATAAATATCAATTTGAAAAAAAAAAGGAGAGGAGAGAGAGACAGAGAGAAAGTGAGGCGGTGGAAAGAAGATATTTGTGTGTGTTGGGCTTATAAATATACATGCACGCCCTGCATACAATCGAAAAAGAAAAGAAACAAAGGGAAAGAATAAAGAAAAAGAAAAGGGAAGAGGTTGCGGAAATACTACAAACAAAATACCATAAGAAGAGGTAAGCTTCCTCCTTAAGAACTTTTCAGTTTTGATTCAGTTCATAGTCTATGATGCATATATATGCTTTATACATGGTATAGAATAGATAGGAAAGGAAAATGGGGTCTGAAAGACCCAAGAAAGTGAGAAAAACAAACTATTGCCATTGATGAGCTTCAAAAGCTCAAACCTGAAACGACCCTCATGAAACCCATTTTTATTGCTTAGGATCATAACTAGATGTCACAAAGGTTATGAAAAGCCTAATCCACGATCAAAAAGCCATGAAAATGACCTCTAAATCTTGAGTTACAAGTCACGGCCAATAAACCCATCACCCCAAAATGAACACCAAACCTTGATTTCTGAATGGGGATTTATTCCTCGTGATGTAAGGATCATCTCGGACCAAACCATGATTATTTTCATGGAGAAATAAGCATTTATTAAGGAAAATACCGAATCCACCATGGGAGCTCAACCAAGCTTTCTAGACCACCTCAATGTCTCAAACCAATGCTAAAATAATCCTCATGATCTTAGGAGTCCATAGGAACAAACCGCAAGTGAAATGAAGTTTTAGAACTCCACGAAATAAAGAAAGAAAAAAACTGTGAATTAGGACAACACTACGTAATTGACAAGGAAGACGATGAATAGTGAAACAATAAACGGCGTTGTGTTGAGTTTATTTTACATAAAACTGCATCATTTTAGAGTTATTACTTTTAAATTTAAAAGGCTGATTTCCACTGTTTGGTTACAGAGATAGGGTTTCAATTTGATAACCCTACACAGAACAGGAATAAGCTATCCTAGAATTGCCCCTCTATCTACTGTTTGGTTTAGGAATTCATTGAAAAATAAAAGGAGGCTGCTGCCCCCAAGAGTCGAACCCCAAACCTATACGCGTGTGGACACTTAACCCCCACACGTGGACCACTGTGCCACTGAGGCACGTGTGTCCATATTTCAGTGAAAATTTAAATTGAATTAATTATTGTATTTATTCTTGATATTCAAATAAAGTAAATGAATAGTGTAATCTTACTATCTTGGGCATTCTAAGGCCAATGGAATGGTTCGTTTCACTAGACGGGGTCCCGAAAAATTAAGAGCCATAAAAGTGCTAAATTACCATATTGCCTCTAGTAATGCCCAAAGCCAAATTAAGATATGTAAAACCTTAAACCTATTTTGTTCGACATTCTGGACTTAATTGTAGAATCCATTTTACTAAACGAGACACTTATGATATTGATATGTATACTTGACTAATTTTAGGGCAGTAGGTTATACGTATAATTGAGCTAAGAGTTGTCTATTGATTTATAGGGACTTCAAAAGGAAAAGGGAAAGTGACTAATTACTGAAATAGAACGAACCGTGTTAAAGGTAAGTAAATCTTGGAACTCTTACATGTGGTTTTCCAAACCATGACTATTCCTTTTACTGCTAGGGTTGTACTCTTATACGTACCCAATGTTATTGATTCCACAATTTTATGTTTATTCTATTTTAAGGAAATTATTAAGAGTTGACTGTTATATCTCTGATATGCGGTATTTCTTAGCCATGTCACAGTTTATTCTTTGATACTACCAAATCGTACTATTATACCTACTTGACGTTGATTGATTTTGAAATTCGATATTATTCTATCTTATGGAACTTATTGAGAATCTCATATCTCGATCATGAGTGTTTGTATACTTGTTTTATGCTACTGATTCATTGATATCTTAATAGTCAATATCCTTAATTGATTGTCCGTCATTTCTATACTGCTTGAATAGTGGAAACTTATTGTGCCTTTCACTGTTGAGAGATTTCTATCCCAAAAATATGTACATCGCCTGTGAAAATTATTGAGAAGTTGACTATGATATCTTGATCGTAATTTCTTGTACACTTGTACCATTAAATCCTAGCCAAGTCACAATGTTATTCCTTTATACTTCCAAGTTGTACTCTTGTACGTGTTTGATGTTTATTGATTTTCACAATGTGATACTTGTTCTAGCTCGTGGACATTATCGAGAATTTGTTTGCTATATCCTATTCATGATTGATTGTACACTTTGTACCACGCCTTGAAAGGCTAACTGTTATGTTCTCACTGCTAAAGCAAATGATATTCCACGCACACATTACTCGTGGAATTATGATGATCATGATATATTATGAGTACCTCGGAGTTGTGCTCAATCACAACGTCCATCTGATGCTTAACTAGACTTATGGGTCAAATGTCCATGGAGGACATATGGCATAAATGGCATAAAATACACAATAATAGTAACATAGGGTATGCCGGGCCCAAATAAGCGAGGGTGTGCCAAGCCCTGAAATAACTATACATCACAAATAATTATTGATATCATATCTTTTATTGAACTCACAGAATAGTCATATTTTTCCTATGAACGATCATACGTTTTGAAAGTTTATCTATTGATTTATGATTGTACGATTACCCATTGATTATGGCAGTATGACTATTGATTGATATTGGACCTAAGAGTCATTTCTATTATTCACATTCTATTTCATTGGTTATTATGACACTTCATTCTTTTAGCTATTGTGACATTCTATTTTATTGGCTATTATGACACTTCATCCTATTGGCTATCATGACGTTCTCTTCTATTGGCTATCGTAACATACTATTCTATTGGTTATCGTGATATCCCATTCTATTTACTATTGTGATATTCTATTCTATTGGCTATTGTGATGCTTCATTTTATTGGCTATTTTGACATTTTATTCTATTGGTTATTATGACACTTCATTTTATTGGCTATCATGACATCTTATTCTATTGGCTATTGTGACGCTTCATTTACTGGTTATTGCGACATTTCATCCTATTGACTATTGTGAAGTTCTATCTCTTGATTGGCCATAGCGGCATTCTATTTCTTGAACGCTGATTCTAGCAGTTTACCTTTTGATTGTCTATTGTAGCACCCTATTTCATAACTGGCTATCATGTTATCATATCCTTGTTATATTGGATTATGTTCTTTCTATATTGACCCTGACCCATGACAGAGTGAAGGGAATTTGCTTACTAAGCTTTGTTAGCTCATTTAGACTTACTTATTTGTTTCAGGAAGGGACGCTGCGAGTAAACAGTAGGAGCTTACGAGTATAGGAGAGCATTTTAAAAAATGTACTAGAGATGATGTAGTTCTCTCATGTATTCACCACCTAAGGGTGATGTAATGTTGGTTCTCTTTTGATATGTATAAAACCTTAATTATGACTTCCCCTGTAGAACCATTAAAATTTTTATATTATACATTGTTATCACTAATACAGTCAAAAGAAAAAAGAAAAAAAAAAGTAGGGACAGCCAATGGGCCGGCCCCGCGATCCCAAATGCACATAGGGTGGGTTTTGGGTCATGACATAAAATCTATTAAATAATAATAAAATATCTTAGATATGGGGGCACACATTCTAATAGAGGTAAGACGTACCTTTGAGCCCATCTTTTAGGACGAGCTTTTATGAATCCTAATAAGGATACAAACGGGAAAGTTAGATTTGTGGTTTATCTAGTAACAGAAGTTTCCTTGTTAGACTCTTTCTTGAAATAGGTCTGAATGTTGACTTTGAAAGGGTACCAGCGCATGAGTTGCTTATGGTTTTGAAGGTTAAACTCAAGGTACCAAAGTGTGTCTCTCTAGATGTGCATATACACATGTCAAAAGTTCAAATTGATACCCATATTTGACATATCATTAGGAATATTATAATGCCACATTATTTGAGATACATATTTGGGAGCATAATATTTTCCCTCCAGAGACAAAATGGCTTAAACAATATCAATATAAATGGAAACAAAATTTAATAAATAGAAATTGGGAGTAGTAAAAGTTCAGCGGAATGGAGTGTGGCAACATAAACAGAAGTTGAGGAAGACTTTCATTTGATGTATAAATAATAATATGTTAAAAAGATGAGGGAAAATTTGACATTTTATTTTTACAATAGAGCGTTAGAAGCTGAACTTTGAGCGATGGAAACAACTCTATAGTCGGACAAGCGCAGAAGTCTGTTCGAGATCGAGAGAAAGAGAATAGGAAAAAGGTGAGCTATTCCCTCTCCATCCCACTTCAGTAGCAATCAGACATATTTTGGACAGGGTCATGCGTTTACTGCTTACCTGGTACTTCCATTTCTAAATTTTTTTATTAAATCAACGTTGTTTTGATTTGATTTAACTTGATTTTAAAAGATTTTTATTTATTTATTAAATTCATGTAAATTTTAAGATATAATTTTAATAACAAGTTTTTTTAATGAAATTACATTTTAAAAATAGGAATTTAAAATCACATTACATTTTAAAGATGTAAGTATCTTAAAATTTAAAAATTGATATTAAAATTTCATCTTTAAAATAATAATAATAAAAAAAACTCTCCATTTGTCTCCTCTCTCCAGTTTCCAAAAAACCCCTCTGATTTCTTTCTCTGCTGTTAACTCTTTACCTTTTTCGATTCATTCCAAAGTGTTTTCTCAAAATTTTAATTAAATTTCTTTGCGCAAATATTTTCTTTCGTTAGAAAACTATGAGCATATATATATTTTTCTTTCCAGAATCTTGGACTGTTCCTATTGGTGTTGGTGTTTGGCTTTAAGAGATTCAGAAGCTGATTGTTCATGATAATTTGTAACCGTCGAAAGGCTCTTTTGGGATATATTGACATTTGATGATTATTAGGGTTTATGATGCTTTTACCTCATCGCCGTCGCATGATGAGTAAGCTATGATTAGGTTTGTGACGTTTCTCTTATATTCTTTTTCTACTTTTCAGCCTCTTTTGCTCCCCTTTTTTCCCTTGTTTGTTATTTCACTTCATTTGTTTGTTTTGTTTGAAGCAACCTATTGTTTTTCATCACTTTTCCCTATTTATATACATGAATAGTATATTTTTACATTCACCAAGTGACGAATTCTAGAGAATTTTACGGAGGTTCAAAGTATTTGATAAATCTCAAGTGTGTGTGTGTGTGTGTGAGATGTTAAGTTAGGCTTCAAACTCGCATGTCTGTACTATTGAACTTTTACATTATTCAAGGAGTCATTGGATAATATCTGGTCCATTAGGTGGAAGAACTCACAGCATTTAATCAGGTATATTTATATTCTTTTTTATTCACGTATTTATATACTTATCTTTTGCTACCCATTGAAGGCAATTGATATGTTTCTTTTCTTTCGAATCTTTTAATGCCTTTTGAGGCAATATGTTGTCCTTTCTGTATTTATCCATGCTTACCTTGTTTGTAAAACATATTGAAATTCAATTTCTTGATATGTATATTCAATTTTTGGAAACTTGTAAAATTCTTCCGTCAAACCTTGATCAATGAAACTACAAAATCCTTCAAATTGTATATGAACTTCAAATTTTCTTGATTCCCGTCCAGACCAGAAGTTCCATAGATTGTGATAGCATGCCTCTTTAAATTAAAAATTGAATTCATCAGCTCTTCCATTTCTACTTCTAGACTGGTTCATCAGTGCGATATAGGGCCAAGACCCGATTCGTCAATCAACAAATTAATACCGTGTAACCCGACAAAAGGAGACATAGACGATGGCAACACACCTCATACAACAGGGAGGGGGTCCGGACTCCGAACAGCCTTGTTCATAAACCGCCCACACGAAGAAGTTCTTCTCTAATTCCAAAAAGTCAAGCCACCGTTTTTCCGGCTTATTATTGATAGTGATGAGCTCTAGCGAACAAATCTTATGTGTTTTTCCCAGAGAGAAATGTCTTTCCACTAGAACAAGTCCGCTGTGAGCTGAGCAAACCCGCTCATGCAGCATGCACCCATCAAGTTTGTGACTCCGGACAAGCCCTCATCGATAGTCCCACTTCCAAACTAAAAGGTGTTTGAAAAAAATGTGTTTGTCAAAAGATGACCCCTCCCATATTTATTTAATTACTATGGCAAGAACCCCACCATTTTGCTTCCCAAAGTTGTAATAAATACATACACTCTACTCCCTTCACGTAGCATTGATAGCCTATACTCATGTCCAAGTCTCTGGCTAAGTGCCGAATGGTAGCTTCGAGTAATTTTTTTTCCATAACTTCTTCTCACGGAACTGACGGGTTTAAACTTTTCCTTGATTAACTCGTAGGCCTTGGAATGTTATTGAAAGGTGACAGATTTAAATTATGGTCGAGTCTAGGCTCGACCAACAAAGTAGAAAATAAATCCCTTCTTGTATGTAGGCCTTTAACTCTAGTATTTAGAGCTCGAATCATTCTTTTTCAAGACTGTTCCATTAGTGAGCTATACTCACCGAGTTAGCTAAATTCTCTCATACTAGGGGCTCATAGTCCCCATAATTGAGTTGGGGCAGCAGCCCATGAGCCAGTTGGGCTTCCAGATTCTGTATATCGGAAAAAAGCTCTGCTTCCAGGCCTGCTCTTAGCGCTTTCTCTTACACATCGGAGAGGGCTGCTGCCGCCATCGAGGAAGATTCCAGGAGCACATTGATTCTAAAAGAGTCTTGCTCCAACTCGATTCCAACGAATGGTGGTTAAAAGTCAACTTGTCATCTGAAAGTATTTCGAAGTGCCAGCCCCGAAAACCCTGCCCTAAATATAGAGATAAAGGAACAAAATTAGTAGTCTTACCAAGGGCAAAACAACAGGGAAAAAAGAAATTACTTCATTTGATTTAATAATTGAGAAATCCATTTTTAAACTTCAAACAAGTCTAAGGGACTAATCCCTACAGTTGTGCGTAGTAGGCCAGCTGCCAGACTAAACATACCTATAGTCAAAAAATGCGTATCAGCTATTCGGAAGATCATAGCAAAGAAGTTAGGAACTTAAAAAAGAAATTAAACCTGAAGTGTTGCAAAGGGAAAGGATGGGAAACGAAATGGAATGTACCGGATTTTCTTTTTATCGGCAAAGGTAAGATTTTATTATAAACAAGGTGCTTGAGAAGGGCAAACCCAAAAGTATAAAAATGGGATTGACTACAAAAAATCAAAGTCTTAAATCCCCCCTAAAGCCTAAATAAGTATCTAAATACATAAAAAATTCTTCTTTATACAAAAAATAATAATAATAAATGCAAGAAGTTGTCCTTGAAGTCCCAAGAAGAACGCTCCCCCCTTGGTGCTTTCTAATGAAAGTTTACTTATCAAGGGAAAAAAAGTTCCCAAAAAGAACATTGAACTCCTTCAAAAATTCTACAATTCCTTTCCCTTCATAAGCACCAAGCAAGCCATAACGGAGTCATTCTCCATGTGTCCTTTAAATCTTTCCTCATGTGACTGCACGTCCATCTGAAGAAGTGGTTGGCATTGCCCAACTACATCCAAAAAGAGCCAACACCAAATTCCAAGCATTTCTCACCACCTTACAATGAAAAAGAAGATGATCCACCATTTCTTCTTCCTCTTTACACATATAACATCTACTTGGAAGATGATATCCTCTTCTTTTGAGACTGTTCGCTATCAAAATAGCTCACCATGCCACCACTCAACAAAAAAGGGCCACCTTTGAAATTTTCGTCTTCTAAATAAAGTGCCAAGAAAAGAGCTTCTCTCATCTCCCCCACCAAATGCTTGTAAATTGATTGAATCGTGAAGCCTTATTTCCAGTCCAATCGAACCACCAAACCATCACATCCTCACTACCATCCCTCAAAGGGCATTGACTCAACAATTAGCCACTAAAGCTTTCTTGTTGGAAGCAATGTTTAACAAGGATGGGAATGTTTCTTGAGCTTTTCATCACAACATCGGGAGTCCTCCCAGAACTTGACTCTACACTCCTTCCCCACTTCAAACCGCACTACTTGAGTAAACTCATATTTTCTAAATAGCTTTTCATACACCACAACCATAAGCCTCCTTTACCTCTTTCACGACCCACCCCCCATCCTCACAACCATACTTTGTAGCTATCACATTTCGCCACAAAGCATGATCCTCATGCCCAAATCTCCACATCCATTTTCCCAAGAGAGCTCTATTAAACATCTTAAAATCTTTGAAACCCCCCAATTCGCCTTCACCCAAAGGACGCTTCATCTTCTCCCATCCAATAAGATGCATCTTCCTTTCACCCTGCTTTCCCTTCCACAAAAAAAATTCTTTTGAAGCTTTTCTAACTACCTTTCCATTGAAGTTGGCATGAGAAAAAGAGACATGTAATACACAGGAAGATTTCACAAAGTGCTCTTCATTGGAGTCACCCGTCCTCCCTTGGAAAGATATTGCCGCTTTCACCGTGCAAGTCTTTGCCGAAATCTCTCAATCACTGCATCCCATGCTACCAATACCATGAGAGAACACTGAAGTTTTATGTGGCACTTGGTGTAACTTTCATGCTTGAAGGTTTTTCTTGATTGGATTCCTATGGAATAGTAGGTAAATTTTTGATATTGAGTTGACTAACTATTTACTTATCGAAAAAGTTGAGGTGTATAATCAATTTAGGATATGGTTACTTCTTTCCAAAATTACTGCAAAATCATTGATTGGGTCCTTTGAACTTTCAGTTAATTTACGCAAAATGCATGGACTTGTGGACATCATGGGGTAGTTGGAATTCAATGAAGTGTTTGGCTGCCATTGGTAGATAGGTTTCATTATTTTCTTTCCTGAATCATTTTCTGTTTTTCTAAAATGAAAAAAGAAGAAGATAATCATGTGGAAATTAAGTTTTGAAGTTTGATTCCTATAATGGTGTTTGGAAGACTGGGCCTTTTCTTGGAAATATTGAAAATATGTTCTGTTTTTCCATTTAGGGTCTACTCTTTTTACCATTTTCATTTTCCGAGTCAAAAATGGGTGTTAGAGAAATGTATCAAAGAGGGGAAACAAAAATTCCTTAAAAGTGTATTTTTTCTTGTTCCCACTTTTTCTATAGAATTTTATGGCTTTAACTGCGCATTTGTGCCATATACTACTGCTGAAGTGCTTACGAAGCTGTAATGTTCCATTATGACTTATTGGCTACGTAATTTGGTTAACGTGTTGATTATAGTTATCTTGGAGATTCTAGGTAAAAATCTTGATGTATTAGTGTAAGATAAGTATATGAAAATGTAAATTCAGTATACAGACCAGATTTTATATGGTTTCGAGCATTTGTGCCATACACTACTGCTTAGGAAGCTGTCATTTTTCATCATGGCTTATTAGCTATGTAATTTGGTTACCTTGTTGATTATAGTTATCTTGGAGATTGTAGGTAGAAATCTTGATGTATTAGTGTGTTAAGAGTCAGAAATTACACTTATCGAGGGGTTCGCTTAGGGATTCCCTCCTTCGAGGAGGTTACCCCCATAACCAAGGATGTTATGTTATACAACATAGTTAACCAACGCTCTCTGAGGTATTGCTGGGGAAGGTAATTGCCCCATGAGGATGTTTGTCGGTGTCGGCCCGAGGTAGTGGCCGAACGACATGGCTACGACCATGGATTTAAATAATGGCTATTACATATCATATCGACTATTACTTATTAGTTTTTTGACCTTCCAATATTGATATAGACCATAGATTTAAATCGTGATCACGAGATACAACTTAGTCGTGGTTGTGGTCTAACGGTATTGAGAGTGTCGAGTCATTCGTAACGAGAATCGGAAATCACAACCAGTGAATTTTTTTCAAACACTAAAAAATCTCTTAAAAGTCACTGATATGCATATCTTGACAACAATTATAACATTTTAATATTTTTTACTATTATTTTTCTATTTTCTAACACCTGGGATTTTTTTTTTTTTTATAAATTATACTTAAGAAGATATTTTATTAATTTATATAGATTTTTTAAAGTTAAACTAATAAGAAATATCATTTAATTTGAATAACATTACAACAAGTAATATAAAAAATAACAAAAAATAATTGTAAGCATAAAAACCAATTTAGTGTGATTAGTTATGAAATAAAAAAAATTTAAAAATTTTGAGGCCAAGAGGCCTTTTCGAGTTAGTATTGACCCGAATATTTTGGTTAACTTATTTCAATTTTTTATTGGATTATTTTGTTAAATATTTCTCTTATATATAAATCTTATAAAAATAGAAATCATAAGAATTCTAAAGAAAAAAATAAAAATAAAAATTAAAAAGTAAAGGAAATCAAAAAAATTGAAAAGAAAAATAAAATAAAATACCCTTAACAATCTTGTAATGGTCGCAACGGTTGTGTAACGGTCGATACGTAATGGTATCAGCCGATGCGGCTCTGATTTTAGTCACACTAATATATCAACCAATATTGGTATTGGAAGGTAAGAAAATCGATACTTAAACGGCCGATACGTAACGTAACGACCATTATTTAAAACCATGATACAGACCAATGTATTGGTGAGATCAAAATTTACAGTTGTATTGGTCGATACCATTACGTATTGACTGGTACGGCCGACGGGACCATTAAAACTTCTTTGAATTTCTTTTTTTTGGCAAAGTTATTCAAATCTGTTGAATCACCAACTCATCTAAAAGCTTAAGCTTTTAGAGTATGGACCGACAATGTATATCAAGCTCTCTCAACACTCCTCCTCACGTGTGACCTTGGACTCACATGTGAAGAGATAAAGAAACACAGACAGAAGAGAATGCAAACGCAAACGCAGAATAACTGCAAATGGAGAGACTTGAACCCAAGGCCTCTCATAACCGAGACTCTAATACTGTATTGAATCACCAACTCATCTAAAAGCTTAAGCTTTTAGAAAATGGACCAACAATGTATATCAAGTTCTCTCAACAAAATCAAATATTACTTTCTTATTAGTTTAATTTAAAAAAATCATATAAAAATAGTAACACAGCTTTATTGGTGTTACTTACAGAAAAATATCATTCTAGGTGTTTGAAAATTAAAAACTAATAGTAAAAAAAACAAAAATGTAATAAACTATTATCAAAATATGCATATCAGTGACTTTTAAGATGTTTGTTAGTAGTTGAAACAAAATTACCTTCGCGATTTTTGATTCCCGTTATGGGTGGCCTGATACTCTTGATATCATTACACCACAACTGCGACTGTGATTTAAATCCATGGATGCGACACATTCGTATGATAGTGGTGTGTTCCAGCCAACGACTATGGTGTGCTCCCATGAGTGCGACATGTTGTAGTCCCATGGTTATGGTGATCCTCTCTTTATGAGATACGCTATAACCCTAGGACGAGGTGTGTGCTACACTTCGAATCCCACAGTCATGGTTTTGCTCCTACATGCGACCTAGTGTTGTCAAAGGCAATCGCCTAGGCAATTGGACGAGATGATTTTCAGTGATATCGCCTTAACATATTCCAGGCCAGGCATCTTTAAAGAGTAAGCAAGGCGAGAGACGACCAGACAATGGCCTATGTATGTCCCTAATGTTTATAGTGTTTTATACACTTATTTAACAATTCTGTAAGAAGCATGTCAATATAAAAGAACATAGATGTAGTTTAGAAGAGTATTATTGTCCGATCTATTATAGTAATAAAAGTATTATTATCAAACGTAAAACTAGCCTAATAAACAATTAAATTATTTGAGTTCAACATAGAAAAATTTTAAATAAGGATTGACATTTCATCTTCTATGACCAGCCAACTATCATCATTCTTCACAAAATCTGAGCTTGCCCACTATGAAACATTTTCTTTCCATCAACTAAATTGATCACCTATATGGGAAGTCTTCCCAACATAGGTGTGATTTTTTGAGAATTAGTTTTGATATCTATGAGATTGGACTTATAATGTCTTCCATATTATATTAGCAAATAAGACTTACATAGATAACAAAACTTTGAATATTAATTTACAAAAAAACACACTAAAGCTTAAAATGGTTATATCACTTGTATACATCATATGTAACTTTTAGATTGAACTTTTTAGTGTTACTATAATGATAAGATATTATTTAATTTAAAATAAATTAACTTTTAATGTGTAATATATATATATATATATATATATATATATATATATTTGATTATTTTTATTAGTTAGCGCCTTGCTTCACTCAGACTATCGCTTTTTTATCGCCTCGCTTTTCGAGCAATGCAAGACCTTGGTGCCTTAAGGATGCCTTTCACCTTTAACAACATTGATGCGACCAATTCATGACTTTGTTGTCACAACCCGGAAACCTGGCTTCTGCGGATCCCGAATGGCGACCGCCACCCTTTAGCCCGTGGGCCGTCGGGTTAGGCTTGAGTAAGCAACGGCACCGAACGGCTGTGCGATAGGGCCAGAACTGGCAATTGCGGAAGCGTGAAAAACTTTTTCTTGTCGCACGCTCGCCTGGTACCGTTGCTGCTTCTTCTTTTTCGGAGCGGTAAACAAATGATGTACAATTCATAGCATACTAAAAAATTTTAGAGTTATACATATTATATATCCGTTGCCTCTCGGGCTTAAGTACATGCTTGTCCAAAAATTACTACATCAAAATTTGATCAACTACGGGCCCTAGTACTTCCAAAATTCCTGATCAAAATGGTGCCAATCACCAATCCTCAAATTGAGCAAGGCTCCCATCCATCATCATCACCTGAAAAATGTTGGGGAATGGGGTGAGCTTCAAAAATGCCCAGTAAGTAATTCCAGTACTTTGTCATGGGTTTCAACTGGTAGTAGGTTAGTTATAAAGGGAAGGTTCATATAAACATACACTACCAATTATACATATACTTTAGATACAGAAAACAGAATTCTTCAGAAAGATAGCATGAAACATGGCATTCAAGCTAGACACGTACTTCAATAATCGCAGAATACAAGAATCTTCAAATCACGTAGCATGATGCATTTTTAAAGCATTCAATAAAGCATTTAATATGCAACAGAATTTATAACCATGTGCAAAGTGGCCATTTGAAGACCAAGGAAATAATTTGAAATCCTTTCCACAAAAATAGAAGGATGTAAATTTTTTCTTCTTCAAAACTTTAAATGGTTATATAAAAACCCGTTTCAGATAATGGGGGTTTAAAACTTGCTACCATTTTTGAAAACATTGTCATCTTTTCACTTTGATTAGGAGAATCCGTTTCGAACCAGATTCTAGTCTTACTTCTGAGAGATCTCATGCCTGGAGGATCAAATCTTGCTACCGGGCATTCTTCTGAATTGAGAACCCGAAGGGAGCTCAATAATTTGCGATGCTTATGCATTATTATCTTACAAAACTTTTCAATTCTTTACTGATGCTTTTCAAGGAGCATTGAAAACATAGGTTTCTTCAAATATGTGCTTTTCACGGCCATTAAAAACTTGACTTTTCAAGAAAAGCATTTATGAGCATCTAAAAACATGGCTTCTTCAATAATTGCTTTTGATGAACATTTAAAAACATGGCTTCAATAAAGTGAATGAATTTCCATGAGTATTCAAAATGTGGACAATTTAACAGAGGTTTTAAACACTTGGAGGACAACACTTGAAACGTTTAACACATGAGTTTCAGGAATTTAAATTATGATGTTCAGGAATTTATTAAAGCATAAGTAGAATAAAAGCAGTTAATTCAAGAGGCATTTAATAAGATTTACATTTACATGGACATGCGGAAATAAACGTATCATTTGTAAGAAATATAAAGTAGCAAATTTTGCATGCCATTTTAGAATTTATAAATAAAACGACAGTATAAAGCATATAAATATGAGAATTTAAGTTTAGAAATACTGCAGATATTTAAAACATGAAAACACTTCAGAATAGTTAAACTTCAATTTACTTCAGAATCCATGGAGATTAAAAACCTCCACTTCAAAGTACAAGATTACTCACCTTGTTCTCCTAGGTCAGCACTACTGGTGGTCTTTCCCTTTTCCTTTGAAATTCCTAAAAATCAATTTCATCAAGACTTCAATTAATTCCTTATTTACTTCAAATCATCTCTAAATTGATGCTCTTCACTTAATCTTAGACTTGACGTATCCTAATTTCCTAGGATTGGTCTTACCGGTCTACTTGTGGTGACTTAATAATTTTTTTTTTAATTTTTCACGTGGCTTATTTTTCAGTACCTATGTTGGTATTTTGGACCTCACCGTTGGATTCGGAATGTCGAGGAAAGTCAATTTAGACCTTCTCGAATTTTTATATAGCTTCTGCATATTTAGGGGCAAAATGGTAATTTACTATTCTCTCCCTGAGACCCTATCGTGGTCCTCAGAATATTTCACTTATCTTATATATAAATTTTTAAGTCTTTTGGACTTCATTTGGTATCTGCTTTTGATCATGGGGACACCTCGGTCATTTATATTTCTTGATATTCTGACCCCGAATTAATATTTAGTCACTCGTACAAGTTCACAATTATTTGGGCATCCATTGTAATCAATTTCGTCCAATTTGGACTTCATTTGGGCTTCGTATTGTATTAGGAGCATTTTGGTAATCTTACATCTTATGGTGGGACCACCCCGGAGTCCCCAGATGTCCAATCTAACATTTCCATTGTGTACTGAATGCTCAAAAATGTTAAGATAGCCTTTTCCGGATCTCAATTTGGACTTTATTTGCTTTATTTATGGCCTAAGGGTAAATTTGTCATTTTACTTTATTTATAAAATAATTTAATTAATTATTTAATTATTAAATTATTTTCCAGGGGTATAGTTGCATAAAAATACCAAGGATTGGGCCAGAATACAATTCTGTAGGACTGTTGGGGTCAAACCGGAAATAAGTAAAGTTTTGGTTCAATTCTTTTCATTTAATGAGTGGACCGAAGGGTTTAACAACCTAAACCCTAGACCGGACCAGTAGCATTGTGAACCAACCGGTTCACTGGACCATACAGAACCGGAATAACATAGCCCTATTATCTCGCTTATCCGTGTTTAGGTTAGACCTGAATTCCCAGTTCTAATTTATTACCACTGCAACCAAACAGAGGGAATTCGCTTAAATTTAACCCTTAAACGACGTCGTCCCACTTAACCCATTTGTGCGACGGGTCGGGTCTCGACTCGAACCCAGATCCGACCCAAGACCGATCCATCCACTGTTCATCTTCTTCCTCTCTTCGCCACTATGTTGCCCTAATTCTTGATTTTCTTTGTTTTTGGTTCTGTGGGTTTTCAACCATTCAACCTCTGTTTTTGGCCCCAAACCGTTTCTAGAACACAAGGATAGGGTTTGGCATTAGTTTCTTGGATCAAAATGGATCAAGACACAGGATTTCCACACCACTATTTTGGTCTGTAACAGGCTCGGTTCAAGCTTGTTTTTGAACCGTTTTAAGTGATTTTTTCTTTATTTTGTTCCTTGTGTAAGGGGCTTCAATTCCCCATTCTTAAAATCATGTTTTGGTGTAAGTTTGTGAGATTGATCTTCACGACCCGAACCTGCAACTCAGGTTTTGGAGGTCTTTTTCTAGGCTTCTAGGTCGCGGCATGGGGTTTTTAGAACCCTACTAGGGTCTAGTTTGGGCCCCTAGTGAAGAAACCAAGGTTTGTTTTGGTCAAATCAGGCCTGCTTCATTGAAGGTCCTTCAATGGTGGCCTGTGTACGGCTGTGTGTTTCTTGGGTTGTTTTGAGTCCCTATTTCTTCTCCTCGTTCAAAATAACACCCTTAATGCTATGCATGCATTTAAAAGGCTTAAACAGTTTGCAAAAATGAGAGATTTTTAGAGAGAGAAAATCAATTGGTTGGGTTTTATACCTCAACAGTGTGTTTCCCTCCTTCTTGCTTGGATTTAGATCCTCCTTGGTTCTTCTTGAGTGACCAGTTGCATGCAGTTTCCTCCTCTCCCTTTCTCTCACTTCCCTCTCTTGGTTTCTCTCTCTCTCTACTCTCTTTCTAGCTTCTCTCATGCAGACCTACTCACACTCTATCCTTCTGATTTCTGAATCTCATTGCACACACGCAACTCACAAATATATATCATATATTTTAAATAATTGATTTATTTTAAAAATACTTCTTTTGGTTGCATGAATGGCCAATTTGGGAGGTGGAGGGAAAATAATATGTGGATATATACCTATAATTTGTAATATAAAACACAATAAGGTGGGTAGCCTAAGTGGCTACTTTTTGGGCTTTAAGACTTTGCCTATTTTTGGGTCAAGGGTTCAAAACCCCTTGGCCTCAATTTGGGGCTTATTTTTCCTATTTTGTGCATTAGGCCTTGTTTGGCCAATTAAATTATTTATTTTCAACTTTTGCATTATTTTTCACTTCGTGATTTTAAATTAAATATTTACTCTTCCATGTACCGATTTTATAAATCGTAGTCGTATTTTATTTTCTCAGGAGTCGACCTTAATTTTTAAGGTCTCGGAATTATTTTGAAATCGTCATCTATTTCCCTTTTAAATTTCTTAATTATTCTTTTTAAGGTCACTAATTAATAATTAGTGACTTAATTATCATTTAATCGGGTCGGGGTGTTACATTTGCCGTGCAGTTTGATGAGAACTGTGATACACTAAGTTGTAACCTTCCTTGGGAAAAAGGGCTTGAGTGGATTGGAAATTAGCCGAAGGGGGTTGGTATTGATTGAAAGGAATCTTCCCTTCAGGTACTTGGACTAATGTGATAAGGACAGACGTCATGGAAAGTGCAAAATTAGAGAACCCTAGTACCGTGCATCCAAGAGTTCTATAAATAGCACCCTTGCCAAAATGGGAATGATATTCAGGATCATTAGGAAGGTTCCCTAGTGTTTTGCTTTGGCTCTATTGACTACCACCACCATCACTCTCATTGCTCTGTCCTTGTCCTTCTGTCCACCGTTTTCTCCACTCACCTTTGTCTCCCTCTCTATTTTGTCTTCTCCTAGCTCCATTCTGGGATGATGGCTCCCTTTCACCCGACCTTTACTTACATAGTGTAAGATGAGTATATGAATTTGTTAATTCAGTACACAGAACGGTTTTACATGGTTTTAAGTTTGGTTGATTGAAGTTTGTGAGTGGAGCATAACTTCCCCCCCCTCTCCTCTCTCTCTCTCTCTCTCTCTCTCTTCATGTGTGCGTGTGGGGTTATTGGATTCTTTTTTGCCCTCATCAAATATATGCAATGGTGAATGACATGCCTTCTTCGTTTAGGAGGGTTTCTAATGTCACTATGTTCATTAGGGAGATGAGGAAAACATTTGCTGCTTTATGTTGGAGTAGTGAATAAAGAATTAAACTGGATTGTCGTTGTTGAACTAAAAACTGATTAGAGATAATGCCATGAAATTCTAACCTCAAGCCAGATTATTGAGGTAAGTTCTATTAGGTTACAAGAAGGCAAGCATGCATCTAGGATTGAAAAGGATAATTGATGGGGAACACAAAGGAATTGGGTGACCAATTTGGAATGAAAATTATGGTTTAGAATTTATATTTAGATAATTAATACTTTCTTATTTTTAGGATTTTAAAACAATTTTGGTAATTGCTATTTTGGTGTTTTAGGGTTTATTTACGTATTTAGAAAGTTTTTATTTTCTCAAGTGTAATTAGGGTTTGCCTATATAAAGGCCTTTGATGTAATAGAATAGGTAGATTTGGATTATTGAATATTAAATATTAATATTGAGATTGTGATCTCTTTGGTTCTCTTTCTTTCTTGATTTCTTCTCTCTCAAGTCTATATAAAAGCCTTTGATGTAATAGAATAGGTAGATTTGAATTATTGAGTATTGAATATTGATATTGATATTGAGATTGTGATCTCTTTGGCTCTCTTCTTTCTTGATTTCTTCTCTCTCAAGTTTCTCTTATCTTTCCTCCTCTCTCTTTCTATTCCTTGTTCACTCTATTGGTCCTGCACCACTCCCTCCTTGCCCCATGATGAATGGCACCCCACAAACTACAACCCCGAGGCCCCTCCACCCTACCCAAGACCCAACCTCCCTCCTCACTCCCATACTTAGAAGCAATAACCTCTCTCCACAATTCTCTCTCTTCCACCCCAAACTTGTACATCCACTTTTCAAGGAGCGCTTTATTGAACATTTTCAAATCCTTCTCCCCTAATCCACCTAAAAAAAACGAGGTTCATCACCTTGTCCCAACTCACCAAATGCATCTTCCTAACACTCCCTCATGACTCTAAAGAAAATCCCTCTAAATTTTTTCCAACCTCCTACTCAAAGTCACTGGGAAAGGAAACAAAAGACATGAAGTATGTTGGGATATTCCCCAACGTGCTCTTCGCAAGAATAAACCTCCCACCCTTAGAAAAAAGTTGACCCTTCCAACCCACCAGCCTCCTTTGAAACCAAGCGGACGCCCCAAATATGTTGAAGGAAAGGATCCCACTTTGCATCCCAGAGTACTAGCAATAACCTCCATGCCTTGCACCTCTCCAACTGGGGTGAGATTACTCTGCAAGATTGATCTGCAAACTCAATACAATTTCAAAACACACCAAAATGCAACGAATAAACTGGAGTTGTCGAATAGACGACTCACAAAAGATAATAGTGTCATCTATGACCACAAGATGAGAAATGTCAGCCCCTCTGCCCCCCTATCCATCACAGATAACCAATATTGGCATGACTTAAGAGCCTCAAAAGGCTGAGAAGTCTCTAAAGATCCCAATCTAGTGAATTTAATTCACCAAATTTTCTTAAGACACCCCCGTATAACATGTATCAAGAATTATCCAACAACTAATCATGTGATCATTCATCATGCATTTGCCTCTAGCTACTGTAGCGCCTTAATGGTCCACAAGGACCCTAAACAACCTTACTCAGAATTGGGAACTGCCCTCCAAAAGAGAAACAAATTAATAAATGAGGGGAAAAAAACTCTCAGAAGAAGCTAGGAGAAGTTAAAGGATAAGAGGCCATCTATAAAGCACAAACACTCTAGTTTGGCTCACGTGTCCATGTTGAGCACATGTCAAACACGTCTCTGATTTATGTTAGACACGCGAAAAAGAGTGCCCAAATTCTTTTTCCTTAATTTTAGACACGTCCCGAACACGTTTTAAACATGTTTTTCTTATTTTTCTTTTTTTATTTTATTTTACTTCCCCCCTTTTTCTCCTCTTTTCCTCTACTTTTTACTTTTTTTTGTTATATATATATATACATATATATGTTTTATGTAATAGTTAGTAAATTTGTTTTGAAACTTAAATCATAAATGTTCATGATTAAATTATTGGCTTTCATTTTGATATTTTAATAATATTTTGTGATTTGTATGTTTTTATACCAATTTTAATTGAAATAATGTTAGATTTTTATTGTATGGTTGTATAAAAATATATACTGAATTCAAGTCAACAAAACCTTATCCCAATTATTTGGGGTTAGCTACATGAATCTTATCTTGCCATTCTTATCTATTTAAGACCATTCTTTTATGTGATTATTCTTAGGATTCATATTTATACGAGGTCTGACAAGATTTTATGCTAGCTATCAGCTATCTAATGCAACCCGCCTCCTTTGACCGGGCTTGGGACCAGCTGTGTAATGATATGACTCTAAGCTCAACACATATATTTAACATGTACATGATGTATTCGTGTCATACTTTTTTGGAAAATGTACTATCTGCATGTCCATGAGTCGTATGTGCACACATAATAATCTTATTGAAAGAACTGAATTTAATTCCTTGTTAAAAGTCCTATTCCAACCTATATAATCTTACATGTTCCCCAAGCATACATAATTTAGAAATAAATTGGACACATTACAAAAAAGGGGGAAGAAAACAATTATCCAACCCAATACTAAATAATATCCTAACATAAAAAAGAATGAATGAAATCTAAAGTAAATAAAGCTAATAATGATTCTTCTAAAGACTTATAAATGGATAAAAAAATATCAGAATTACCAAAGTGCTACAGTGGATAAAAAGGTCACTATTACCCATATTTAATCTTTTCTTTCTGTCAAGACTTTAGAATGCTAATTGCACTTAACTGCTCCATCGCAATCCAGACCTCAAGTCACATCCCAATCCCATATTATGTGGAATTAGGCTACGTGATCGGCCACCAAGGCCTTTTTCCTTTACCAACTCATACAATTGCAGCGGAACAAGATAAACATTTGAACCTATTTCATCATATAAGCCCTCTGGCTCACATCATTCTATTGTTTATAACAAAAGATTCTGATAAGTCTTCCAGTTATACAAGCTTAACTAGATTATTAACATTACATATAAGCTTTCTTAGGCAAAAGTGGTTCTCCCATCTTCCTTCAAAATGCTTGTGTTCAGGAACCTATTATCTTTCCAAGTCTATACTTTTATCTAAGCAAAAGTTAAGCTCGACTCTTCCTATTTGCACCTAACTTGCACTGCTTGGGATCAAGCCTATACACACACACACACACACACACACACACACACCCCTGAAAACATGATAATACTCTGTAATGAGCTCGACAGCCCAATGCAAATTCCACGACATGCCAAAGGTTTGAAAACTATTTACATAGTTTTGCGCTGAGATATCTATATGCTTTAGGAAATAGAATAAGTCAAATTTCAAATAGATGTCTCAATAAAAACACAAAGATTTCAAATGAATAATATCAATGTATTTCCAAATATAATCAAGTATTCAAAGAAAAGTAACTTAATTCGATAATCTCAAGTAAAAATCATCATTCAATGGTCAATAGTTCATATGTCATTCAAAATCCATATCATAAACTTAATCAATTATCATAGTTCGATATTCCAATGTTCAATCGGGATTCTAAGTTCATATATTCGATGATGTAAGTCCAAATGATTTTACTTCTACGGCCAGCAAATTAAGTCCTCACTGACTGAAATCGATAATCAAAGAACTAGTTCATAACGTCATTCTGTGCAGCTCACCACCAATATACCCAGTGGCTAGGATAAAATAGTGTCCAATAAAGTCATAATCTATTCAATAATGACTAATCATACAGACAAATCAAATGTGTGAGTCAAAAAAGATCAATCATATTCAAGTAGTCAAACCAATATTTCTAAGTTTAATAATGAGTCAAAACCGATTATTAGATGAGTAGGAAATCATATAATTCCTTAAAATAACATAATATCCGAGCGAATCACAATAACAAGTTGAGTAAGAATTTCAATGTCCAATAAATCAAAGCATTTCACATCATGAATGTATTTCACAGCTCATCTCTCTCAAAATCTATGAAGCACGGACACTCTATTTTGTTTCACGTGTCTGTGTCGGACACGTGTTAGATAACGACACTCTTGGACACTTCCCAGACACGTGTCAGACACTTGAATCATGGATGGTGATGATTAAATGAGGAAGCTCTTTAATTTTTATTTAATGGTTTTATTCTTTTAATATCTTAATAATATTTTTGTAATTTGTATATTTTTATACCAATTTTAATTGCAATAACATTATGTTTTTATTATATGGTCATATAAAAAATCTAAAAATTTTATATATATTCAACGTGTCCTTGACATGTTCGTGTCTTACTTTTTTTAAAAATAACATGTCTGCGTGTCCATATCTGTGTCCTGTGTCTGTATTTGTGCTTCTTAGATCAAAATTATAAATAACAATATTATATCAATGCATTACTTCCAAACTCCATTTGAGTACATATATCTTATAGCGGAAATCATAATTGAGTTCAATACATATATCTATTTTAAAAAAACCCACCTTAGCATGGCATAAAACACTCACTTGAAGTTTAGAAACTTAAGCTTAAGTCCTTTCTTTGGTAAGAGGTTCTTATAACATAGATCATAATTTTCTTTAGTACTTGTTTTAAGTACCACTTTGCTTAAAGCATCATTTTAGAGAAGTTATTAGCCTAAACAGGCCTCATTTTTAAGTCAAGAGGCCTCAGAACCTTAGGATGGCTCCCTTCGGCATTTTATGAGTTTATCTAATAGCCTATCTAAGCCTTCAGGACGTATTTGGAATTATCTCAATTCTTGTTTCAAATTTTTCGAAGTCTAATTTGTCAAAACGAACCCCACCATTGGGTTTAGAACATCGAAAAACCTTAGGTCTGACTCTTCCGGATCCTAAATAAGCTTTAAATTGGCCATTTTATGCAAGGGTGTTTTTGAAAGAGTTTTTATTATTTTAAAGGGGCATAAATGAAAATATTTTCAAAAGTTAGAGTTGTTTTGTAATTTTCTCAAAATTTGGAGGGTCATTTTGTCATTTCCGAAAGTCTAGGAGCCAAAATATAATTTTCCAAAAGTTTAGGGGTGTATATGAAATTTTTCAGAATTTTTTGGGGTCAATTCAAAATTATCCAAAAGTTCAGGGTCCAATTATAAATTCAAAAACTTTAATTTCAAATTTATGCAACCAAACAGGCTTATCCTCAAGTTTTCGAGATATACGGGATAAGGTTATGCCTGTTCCTATTTCTAATTTATTACCTCTGTCGCCAAACAGTCCATAAGGATTTTTAAATAAACCCTCAAAATGACGCAGCTTGGTGACAAAAACATCCTAAACAGCATCGCCCCTTAGTCATTGTTCATTATTTAATTAACCGAGTTGACCCAGCCAAATCGGCCGAGTCAACTCCATCGTCTTCCTTGTGAGGTTCCTGTTTACCAGAAAACTTGGGAACTTGCAGAGCATTTTTTCTCTGCAATTTCAAATCCATTTTGCCGCCAAACCACTTCCAACCAGCTCCTGGTCTCATCTAGATCAAGTTTTAAGCCTTAAAACTCATTGAGTCTTCAAGGAAATTAAGGTTCAATCATAAATGGCCGAACCTGCAAATGCCTTATAAATAGCCATTTCTCAACCAAAACGTGTGGTTCATGTTCAATTGTTCATATTTTTTTATGTGCTTCCCCGGTTCATGAAACTATGATTTGTGTTCGTTTTACATCATGTCAAACCCATAACGTGCAACTGGGTAGTAAACCCTTATTCCTCACCAAAATTGATGGTTCAGCTTCCATTCTTGTTTTTCAATGTACTAGAAGTCCCCGATGTCTTTTTGGACAATTTCATTCAATTTTGAGATGGCCCATACCTTGGTGGTACAGCCATGGCGGGTTCATCACATGCAGTGGTTTTCCTAGGGTTTTCTTCTCACTTTCTACGTTAAGGGATCATAAAAACACTAAATAAGAAAGAGTTAAATAAAAAAAGAACAGATCTAACCTGGTATTGATCCTTTCATGAAGTTGACCCCTTGTGTCTCTCTCTTCACTTTCTCTTCTCCCACTTATTCTCTCTCTAATTTGCATGTAATGAAGCTCTGGCTTCCCTCTTTTGCATTAGGGTTTGTGGAAAAGTACAGAAATGAGAGACATTGGTCTTACATAAGGGTTTAAGTGATTGCATGTGATGGACAAGTGGAGGACGAAATCCATCCACAATCCCTTCAAAGAGGACACCTACTGCATGCTTTTAATCTGAAAAACTGAATGAAGCTTCCTCCAAGTTAGTGGAGGTTGGTGGAGGGTTTTGTACATCATTTTATATATAATTTATGTAAATGCATCATACCATCATCATATTCATGATACATTATGCATGCATTAAACATGTATCATACATGATGCATATCATGACATGTTCCTACATACATATCCTACACTTAATTATTGTATGTGATTATTTTTTTTTCAAGCATCAAAATTCTAATTTTTTTATTTGTGTCTTCAACTCTAATGTAGTTTTTTTTTTTTTTTTTAAGAATTACCATCCTTAATTATTGACTAAGTGTGCTTATACACTAATATCATCTAATTTTCTAGACTAAATAATATTAATGTAATTTGAAGACTAATTTGGGTTGGGGTGTTATTCCTCACCTCACTTTTCCTTAAAACTATAATATCCTGAAATTGAATTAAGCCTTAATAATTAATTTAATTTGGAATTCCATAATTGATTGTTTTATAATTTTAGGGTAAATTATAATAGATTGTATAATATTTGGTAGAAATTCTTATAAATTATTTTGATTCTTAAAAGTAAAAATTATATTTAAGAGTAATGGAATTGGAAAAATATTAGTACAAATAAATGTTATTTCATATAATGATTCTTTGTAGTCACCTAAAAGAAAATTTTAGTAAGAGACGGTACATGTCTTTGAGATATTAAATATTACTTTATTTTTTAGTGGAATTTGTAAGTAATAATAATAATAAATTTTTCTATCTAGAATTGTGGACACAAGTTTTAGTTTTATAGGCAATAAAAGAATTACATATGATCTTATTTTACTTCTCTGAAGAAACAATGGAGTCATGATGTATACTTTTTTTTATAAGTGGAGTCATGATGAGTGCGCAAAAGTGCTCTAATACCTATTAGAGAGAATTAGAAAGTAAATAGGACATTGAGATAATTTGCTTATTTATTTAATTTCTATTACATTGAGATAATTTAGTGTATTATAGATCTAAGTCTAAAAATATTTGTGGCGGCCCTAGTTGCAATTGCGCTTTACATTAAGTTTAGAATTATTTGCTTTTGCAGATTCGACCATGAGTCAATCGAGATTTGGAGACGTTAAGTTTCAGAAGAGAATGATCTTCATGAAATATTTAGAGGACGTCTTGAGCTTTTCAAAAAGGTCTGGTTTGCAAAAATCGGAGTACGTTTGGGCCTCCAAACATTATTTCAAAGACAGGCCTGGAAAGCTGCTATGAACCTCTCCGTCCAGCCAACTTGAAGTGGCCATAACTTGAGCTTCCGAAGTCCAAATTAGGTGATTTTTATGTCTAAAATTATCTACTCATCCGGGGCTACAACTTCCATGAAGAGATCGAGTCAAGATTCAGCCGTTATTCGATGAAAAATGGAGCGTGAAGATGGATGCTGCTGGCTGTATACGGCTGAAAACACAGCATTTTAAGAATAATAAATAATCAAAAGGAAAGAATGAAGTCAAGGGAAATTGGATGACATGCGGCTGCCAATGGGCTTGTTGTGCGGCTGGGAGTGTTTAGTGAGGCCAAAAGAAAGAAAGAAAAATAAATAAATAGGAAGTAAAGCATGTGGGCCAGCAAGTGAAGTAATCCAGTTGTGCGGTGGGCTGAATGAAGGTGAGACGGCTGGGTTTTACAAGGCTTTAGGGCGTTGAACAGGGGCTGATTTAAAAGAGGAAGATTTTGATTTAAAAGGGGAGAATAGGAGTTCGGCGAGGGCGGAGAGACGGAAGGAGCTGCGGCTGTTTGAGGAAAAAGGGACGGCTGTGGCAGAAACAAAAGGAAGAAGCCGCAGATACTCCATGGCAGATTATTTCTCCGTGAGATCTGTGTTATCCATCTTGTACATGGGTAACTAAATTTTCAAGTGGGGTTAGGGATTACTTTGCACCATAGATGGTTATTTTAATTTATTTTGATTCCTGTACATGGTTTTAATTTGTTAAATTCTTCGTTGATCATTCATAAATTATTGTTAGATTTTATTGTCCAAATAATTAAAGGTTTTAATCCGTTTATAGATTCAGTCATGCTTTTCTATTGAGTGGATTAATGTTTTGATTATTTTTGGAACAATTAAATATTTATATTGATTCAATTCTTTGCTGCAATATTGCTCATTCGGTATATTGTCGTCGTTGGGTTTTTCAATGTGAATATTAATTTGAGAGATTTAAAAGTGTTGAATGATTTTTCAAAGGGTTATTTTCAGTCTAATTTTAATGCATAATTTAAATCTTCCGATTGAGATTTTTAGAATTTAATTTCTCAATTGAGTTATCTGTGAATTAAAAATAATTGAAATACCATATATGTGCAAGGGATTCCCGACACTCCACTGTTCGTTAATTTTGAATATTTTCTTCTATTAGTCAATTTGTTTAATTCTTAATTTTCATTCACAGATCATTTTTATATATTTTTATTTTCTCGTTAACCGTTTAATACTTTCTGTAGTTTCAGAAATTCTATTTATTATTCTTTTAATTTAGTCTCCCTGTGGAATCGACACCCCAAAGCTACACTACAACTACCGCGTTATTCTTTGGGCGTAATCAAGTCATGATGGATACTTTAAATATAATATATATATATATGTATATATATGTATGTACAAGTTTGTGAATGGATTTTGTAGTTCATTTAGTATAATATTATTAATGACAAGGATTAAAAAAAAAAAAAGTTGGCAAGTCTCCTAACTTCACCCGAAGGTACAAGATAAATGAAGATAGAGATGTAGAAGTAAACGTGGCTGTGAAAAATTCTCTAGATGGTTGAATTATCAATGAAGAAACCAAATGAAACAAAGAAAAAGTGAAAGAAAAAGAAGAATGAAATCAGTGAATGTGGCTTCAAGTTAAGCCCGCATGTCAAGATAGGGATAAGTGGACTCATGGACTGCATGTCAATAAGAGGAAAAAAATGAATAAAAATATATGTAGCAGAAGTGAAGGAACTTGGGCTGCATGGCTTGTTTGTGTATATATAGTTGCAGCCTGGAAAACTGAAAAAAAAAATATATAGATATCTACATCTCTCTCTCTCTCTCTCTCTCTCTCTCTATATATATATATATATATATATATATATAGAGGGAGAGGGGGGAAAATCCGAATGAGAGATCGGAGAAGAGAAGAAAGAAATTAAGGAATAATTTGAAGTTTGTTCGTGAAATTAGGGAAAATTAAGGTGAGTGTTTCATACCATGTTAAGGTAGCTTTTGTTATAAGATGTATGTATTAAACTCAAATAAGATTTTTGTTATAAGATGTATGTACTCAAATTGATGTAGGAGGAGAAAGGGGAATAGAAGAGAGGAAGAGAAAAGGAAGAAGAGAAGGAAAGAAGGGGAAGAAATAGGAAGAGAGAAAAGAGATAGAAAGAAGAGAAAACCACGAGAAATATTCTGTATATTCAATAATCAAAGTCTAAATCTATTCAATACAACCTATCCCTTATATAGGAAAACTCAAAGTAATCAAATCCTAAAATTAGGGAACTAAAACATATCCTATATTAACTCAAACAAATCCTAAATATTAAAATATAAATTAAATAAAAATAAAATTACATAACAATAGATATCCTCTCGGATCAAATATAAATGGACCATGAAGTCCTTGATTCCCATCATTTCTCCCCAGCTGAAAAGAACTCGACTTCGGCGAGTTAGAATGAAAGAACGACGGCGAAAGATGGAAATCATTATAGCAGCAACAAGCGGTAATAGAACAACTTCCTCCATGGAAGCAAAGAAAACTAGCAACTGAAGAATCTTCAATTTGGCCCATGAAAACAAACTCCACATGATTTATGGTTTGTTGTTGGAGTGGCAGAAGTATCAGATCTGATATCGGAAAAATAACAACTCCACTTGCAAGAAGACCAACAAGAAATATAGAAGGCTCTAAAGGACCCTGATTAGATAGCATTTCCTCCTTAATGAAAATGAAACTTAGATTTAAATCCAATGGTATGTCAAGTAAATAAGCATTAGGTCCAAATGCAAGAAGAGTAGAAAATTTACCAACTGATTTAGACGAAAAATTTGTAGAGGAAGGCAGTACAGATACATATGCAACACAATGGTCTGATGCATGAATAGAATCAAGTGAACTAGTGTAAATGGACACTTGGGTTGACACTAGTGACATTGATGGTGCAATAACTTTTGGCTCAGATAAATCTTTAGAAACTTTTGTTATTTCCATATGCATGGGATCAAATGCTCGCTCGGGATGCTCACCCTCAAATTTATCTAAGATAGAAAGTACTTGTTCATCTGTAGTTTGAGGCAATGCATCATGAGGTTCCTTTGGTGTCTCAACTTGAGAAACTTTGCATGTTTTTGTTTCCACAAATGGTGGGTCAACTACCTCTTTAGATGGACAAAGAGGAATGGACCTACAGACTTCACAATTAGATTCTAGGTCACAAGGAATAGGAAGAGAAGGCCTAAGGTTTTCTTCCTTGTCACGCTCTTTGGGTTTGAAAGGAACTAGTTTGATGGTCTTTCCCTTGTACCTAAAAGCATAAGTATTTTCTTTCAAATTGTGAGTGACACCAAGATCGTTTATCTGAGGTTGACCTAGTAGAACGTGACTAATTCTTATGGATAAAATATCACACCAAATGTTGGTTGAATAATCACTCATTTGAATTGACACTAGACATCTCTCTGTGACAAACATAGATATATCACCTATCCACTTTACCTCAAAAGGCTGGGGATGAGTTTCAGGTCGTAAATTAATTCTTGTAACAACAGGTTTTGACACTATGTTAATGAGACTATGACCATCAATGAGAATTTTGCATACTTTTCCCCCATATTTAAGATTAGTTTGAAAGAGTTGTAGGTGTTTCCATGCATCTTCTTGGGTAGGGTTAGGTAAGTTATACCACAAATCTTTAGGATGAGATTCGAAATTAGAAGGTTCCGACAGATACCTCTAAGATCGACATGGGAAATGTTTTGTGGAAGTGACATATAATCCTCAACTTCCTCGTGGAAGTACCTAGATTCCTCTACTTCATCATGGTAGTACCTATGATCCTTTATCTCATTATGCAAATACCTAGGTGAATCAAAAACGATACGAGGAACGCCTAAGGTATCGTTCTTGGCACCTATCATGTGGACCAACAAATTTAAAAATATCCTTCTTGTTGTTCTCAGAGAACGTAGGATACCTATCATGACGATGATCACTAGAGTAATGCATGGTATCTTCTCGAATAGGTCTATGTTTATATTTTGATGCATCACAAAACATTTTTTTCCTTGTTATTATTATTGTTTTTTTTCTGATGAGATAAACACAATGAAAAACTAAAAAGGAATGAAAAGAAAATTAAACAAGACTCGAAACTACATGTTGAGGGCTAGATGCAAAGTTGGAAATGAAAGCTATAAAGAAGGCAATCAAAACAAGCAGGATATGTCATGAAGAAAGCTCAGTGAGGACCTTTGTGCAAATTTAATCAACATATGAAATTGAATTTAAAAGTAGCACAATTCTCAAAAGAGTAATAATGCACACCTTCTCAAGATCCACAAGTAACCTTTCATGTAATTTGAAAGTATCACACAATTGACTGCTATTTCTCCATGCTCGCCACTTTTGGAGGCTGGTTTCTGAAAATGATCAGAGTATGAAAATTCCAGCAAGTTTGTGGAGGCCTCTGAAATTAGTAGAAGTGTTAGGGAGAATTTCCAGAAGTTCAAAAGCTTTGGGGCCAACTTCTAAATTCTGGGAGGTTGCTTTGGGGCTGGATAGGCTAAGAGAATATAGGTAAAGGTTAAAATTAGTTTTGGGCTGAAAGAATAACGGGCTGGTTATAGGTATTGGGCTTTTTTTTGGTCAATTGGGACTGGATCACGGTTGGGTAAGATAAGAAATTGGGCTGGCATGGGAAGTTAGGTTTTGGCTTGGGCCTAAAATTAAACCACTGGTCGGGTGAAAAGAAGAGTACTGGTGTTAGCTTATTGGTTGGGAATTGGTTTGGGTCAAGGCTGGGCAAGTGAATGCTGGGTTTCAGTTTAGTGATGATGGGCTAGATTATATGGGCTGGTTGTTGGGAAATAGGTTGGGCTTAGAGTTTGGGTCAACTCAAAGGAGATGGGTCGCAGGACAAATATATAGATGGGCCTGTGGAAACAAAATTGGATGGGCTAGCACTTGGTTTAATGAAAGCTGGGTTTTGTTTTAAATTCTTTCCTGATCCAAACTAGGGTGGTCAAACCCTTCTTTGACAGAATGGTGACTTGCGGCAGCAACTTCAATGGCCAAGCAATGGCAACCTGATGGCGAAGATGACTGAGGGTTTCAATGGGTTCACACATCAGCGACTGTTCTCACACACCAATGAACTGAAACAATGCAGCATCCAGCGGGGTTTCAGGTGGCCATGGCGGCTTGCGCAACGGCGAAGATGACCAACGGTTGTTGATAGACGACGAGTGACGGCGATGTAGCAGCAATGGTCGGCAATGTGGTTGATGATGATGACACTGAAACAGTGATGATGACAGTCACTTGCAAGCTGAACCAGATTCCGGCAATGGAAAGAAAACTGGGTATAATCCAGCGACGACAGTGCCCAGCGATGGTGGTCTGCTTTGCTAAAAATAGATTCAAGATTTTTATGTTTCTTTGATTGTTGATGATGATGAAAACTCTGATTGCGGATGGAGACTGTTTGGGATGGTGATCCACCTGGGGATACAGTGTGAACAACTGATGATTTTTTTTTTTGCAATGGACTGTGATGGAGGTGCGATGAACAGTAGCAGAAGAAGGATTAAGACGATTGAGCTTAGGCTCTGATACCAAATTGATGTAGGAGGGGAAAAGGGAATAGAAGAGAGGAAGAGAAAAGGAAGAAGAGGAAGAAATAGGAAGAGAGAAGACATAGAAAGAAGAGAGAAAACCTCGAGAAATATTCTGTATATTCAATAATCAAAGTCTAAATCTATTCAATACAACCTATCCCTTATATAAGAAAATTCAAAGTAATCAAATCCTAAAATTAAGGGGCTAAAACATATCCGATATTAACTCAAACCAAGGATCAAATTTCGTTTCGTAGTGTTGTTTCGGTTACCTAGATAACGGAAACATTTCACAAACATAGTGGAAACGATGAAAAAAATTAAAATGTATAGAAATACTTGGAAACATAAAGTAAAATACATGAATGTGTGAAGATAAATATTATAATTAATTGAAAATGTTTTAGGGAATATGTCCATCTACACAAGAAGATACTAGGGTAAAATTAAAAAAAAAATAACGTAAATGTAAATTAGTCATTAATACCAAATAACTCTTTACTTATTAAAAACTAGTATAAAATATTTAAAGCTAATTTGTTTATGTAATATGAAATTATTATATATTTGCTATAAAATATGTAAAATTATTATAAACCATAAAATAATAAATATATAGTGTAATATCCACGAATTAGACAATTTGACACAAGTTACATATAATATAATAAGTAAAAATATAGTAATTTAAACTTATTATAATTAGTAACTAAGTATTAAAATAAATTATTTATCTACATTTTATTTTCACTACTTTTACTTCTCATTGTCTATTGTTTTTGAGAAAAAATAGAAATATTTTCTTATAATTTGCGAGAATTTTAGTGAAAGGCAGATCGGAGATGATTCCTGCCTCAATCCGTATAAAATGTGGACCATGGTCATTCTCGATCCCAGTGTGGTCGGAGGCAGGACCATCGTGCTCGGAGGTGGGAACAAGTCAGTCGGATTTTGCTGTGACCGTCGGAGGAGACGGAGGGGATGAAGTGGACGTCCACGCGCCTGGGGCGCGTACAACCCTGAATCTGGCCTCTGACATGATAAATCCACGTGGCGCTCAGTGGAGGGCTTCGTCTTCTCAGAGTGCAGGGGTTTCAAATTTCAAATCGTCTAAGTATGGGAGAGGTTCTTCGAGCGCACGCGGGTCACGTGGGAGATGGAATGATCCAGAAGGTCAGAGAAGTAAGGGGAATGTGGGCTTCGGTAAGTCTTTCTCCAGCCATGATGGGTCGAGTGGGCTGGGCCACTTCCAAAATAAAAGAATCACTAAAAGACTCCAGGGTCATAGTTCCCAGGCTGGGGCCCATCACGATGGCCTGGATCAGAGAAGACCGGATGCTCAAGCCCAAAGTCGTAGACGTCCTAATAGAGGGACTGCGCCGGCCCAGAACAAGGCTGATGAGCTACAGCCCAGGTCGGGATGCTTTGCTCCTCTCGTTGGATCAGTTAAATGCACTTCAACAGAACCTGCTGCTGTAGCGATGAAAGGAGACTCCAGAGGCTGGGTACCTGGCAGGAAGGAAAGAACTGGAGGCAAAGGGAAGCAGTTAGTAGTGGCAGTGACGGACGACTACATTTCCGAGGGGTTCGTCTCGGACAGCAGCAGCATGTTTGATGAAAGAGAGTTCCTACAATACATGGAAAACAGTTACTGCAAAGAAGATAGGCAGAGTGAATGGTTTACGGAATGTTCCCTTGCTGCAGAAGTGGAGGCCATTGCAGTCCAGGAATTGCAGACAGTCCAGGAACTGCAGGCAGCCCCAATAGAGCAGAGGGAAGCAAACTTGATGCTACATTAGGAAAATACTGAGTCTTTGGAGGTCTACAACCCTTTAGCTATGGTCCTGTCGGAAGAATGTTCTCATAAGGAATTTCAGGAGCAGGAAGGCTATCCAGCAGAGTTCCTCTGTCATCAGCCAACTGCCACAGAGGGTTGGGTAATCAGAAAATTGGGGAAGGTAAGCAAATTGTTGGGAGTTCCATGTGTAGGATTCGAGGACCGCTTGATGGATCTTTTTAGAGAAATCATACTGCGTAATTCGCTGCCAAAACCTGGTCCTGTGGAGAAAGACAGCAAGGAAAAGTCAGCGAAAAGAATGCAACGGGTCATGAAAGAATTGTCATGCTCTGTTAATTACGATGGGAGTAAATCGACGGTGGCCTTAGTGGAAGGCAACGGGAGGTTCTAACAGATTTTGTTCCATGAATTTAAAAATTCTATCTTGGAATGTGAGAGGGTTGAATGATCCGGAGAAACGGGCAGTTGTCAAAGGTTTGCTTCAAGAGTGGAGGCCAAATGTCCTTTGTTTTCAGGAGACTAAGATGGAGAGTATGTCGCGAAGGGTTGTCCGTTCCATTTGGAGTTCTCGATGGGTGCAATGGGCTGCTCTTAATGCCCAGGGAACTGCTGGAGGAGTCTTGGTGGCTTGGGATTCCCGAGTAGTCCAGTGTGAGGAGCATAAAGTCGGAGTATTCTCTTTGATATGCAAGTTTAAGATGGTTTCATCTTCCTTGAGTTGGGGTTTTTGCGGTGTCTACGGCCCACTTTCTGATGGTGCTAGGAGGCTGTTTTGGGAGGAGTTACATTTGGCTCTTTCTTCTTGGCATATCCCTTGGTGTCTTGGGGGGGACTTTAATGTCGTGCGAAGCCCGAATGAGAGGTTGGGAAGTGGTAGCTTTACCTCGGCTATGAGAGATTTTAACGAATTCATTAACTATCAAAGTTTATTGGATCTTCACCTAGAGGGAGGGCGGTTTACTTGGTCTCGTGGAAGTCACCATCCTGCTATGTCCCGGTTGGATAGATTCATGGTGACGCACAATTGGGAAGACAACTTTCAGGGTCTTTCCCAAAAGTGCTTGCCAAGGCCTTGTTCCGATCATCACCCGGTCATGCTTTATTGTGGGGATTTTAATGCCGGAAGAAGCCCCTTTTAGATTTGAGAATATGTGGCTTGATCACGCAGGCTTTGTGGATTTGGTGAGACATTGGTGGGCTTCTTATGTTGTGTCAGGGACCCCAAGCTTTTGTATTGCTAGAAAGCTGAAGCTCCTCAAGGATGACCTAAGAAAGTGGAATTGTGAAGTTTTTGGCTCAATTCAGGTTAGGAAGAAGTCCTTATTGAACAATCTAAAGGAGTTGGATGAGGAAGACCAGCGGACCTCTCTTAATGCGGATAGGAGGGGAGAGAGAGATGGCCTCAAGGGTCAACTTGGACAGATTCTCAGGATGGAGGAAGTTTTTTGGAGACAGAAGTCTCGTGCCATATGGCTTAAAGAAGGAGATCGCAATACAAAATTCTTCCATAGAATGGCCTCTGCCCACTACAGGAGGAATAAAATCTCTTCTATTGCTATTAATGATCAAGTACTCTATGAGGAGGGACCTATCAGAAAGGGTATCGTTGACTTCTTCTCTAATCTTTACTCAGAGCCGTGTAGTTGGAGACCGGGGGTGGATGATATGTCTCTGCCCAGGTTGAACAGTGAGGACGCTTCCAATTTGGAAGCCCCCTTCTCGGAAGAGGAAGTGGAGAAAGCTCTTGCGGCGTGCAATGGGGATAAAGCCCCAGGTCCCGCTGGTTTCACTATGGACTTTTTCAAGAAATGTTGGGATGTGTTGAAATTGGATGTGATGGCGGTTTTTGGGAGTCTTCATAGGGAGGGGGGCTTTGAGC
Organism: Nyssa sinensis; assembly: GCA_008638375.1. NCBI lineage: Eukaryota > Viridiplantae > Streptophyta > Magnoliopsida > Cornales > Nyssaceae > Nyssa > Nyssa sinensis. The sequence goes on along the minus strand of CM018041.1, from coordinate 29,238,964 downwards.
GTAGCCTCAACGCTTCTTTTATTGCCCTCATTCCTAAGAAGAATGGAGCCGATAACATCAAGGATTTCCGCCCGATAAGTCTTGTTAGCAGCGTCTACAAGTTGATTGCAAATGTTCTTTCCTTAAGACTGAAAAGAGTTATGGGGAGCATTATCTCTCCATCCCAAAACGCTTTTGTGGAAGGCCGGCAAATTCTAGATGCGGCTCTTATCGCAAATGAGTGCATTGACTCTAGGATGAGGCAAAATCGGAACGGGCTTGTGTGCAAGTTGGATATGGAGAAGGCTTTTGACCATGTTAGTTGGGATTTTCTGTTGAGAATGTTGGATAAGATGGGTTTTGGGGGTAAATGGCGGCAGTGGATTCAGGCGTGTATTTCTACAGTCTCTTTTTCGGTCCTTGTTAACGGCGCTTCGGCAGGTTTTTTTCGTTCCTCCCGAGGCTTGAGACAAGGGGATCCTCTTTCCCCTTTCCTTTTCGTGATTGCTATGGAGGCACTGAGTTACTTTATGAGTCGGGCGGTGGATGTGGGTCTCATAAGAGGTTTTCATGTGGGGGGTAGTGGGACTGGAGGGGTCACTATCTCCCATTTGTTGTTTGCAGATGATGCCATCTTTTTTTGTGACCCTTCGGTACGCCAGCTTCACTTTATCCGATGTGTCCTTGTATGTTTTGAAGCGGTGTCAGGGCTGAGGATTAATCTTGCCAAGAGTAGCATTACGCCGATTGGCCAGATCCAGGAGATGGAGGTCTTAGCTAGTACTATGGGTTGCAGAGTGGAATGCCTTCCTTTAGTTTATTTGGGTCTTCCGTTGGGCGCTCCCTCGAGATCGGTAGGGGTTTGGGATCCTGTGGTTGAAAGGTTCTTTAGTAAGCTCTCAGGATGGAAAGGTCAGCTCCTCTCCAAGGGAGGCAGGCTCACTCTTCTAAAGAGTACTCTGTCTAATCTCCCTACCTACTTCATGTCCCTCTTCTCTATGCCTAAGACTGTCAGCAGAAGATTGGAAAAGATTCAGAGGGATTTTCTTTGGGGCCACAACAGTGACTGCAGGAAGATACATTTAGTTGCTTGGGATAAAATTAAAAAGCCAGAGACTGTTGGGAGGCTAGGGGTGAAGGACTTATGTCTTTTTAACACAGCCCTTCTGGGAAAATGGTTATGGAAATTTGGGGAATGTGATGGAGAGCTTTGGAAAGATATCATTGTTTCCAAGTATGGGTGTGATGATGGGGGGTGGTGCTCGGCCATTCTAGAGGCCCTGAGGGGTTGTGGGCTTTGGGGTAGCATCAGCGGCATCTGGCGGATCTTCCAGGATAGATGCACCTTTGTTGTTGGGAACGGCGAGCGTGTAAAGTTCCGGGATGATGTCTGGGCTGATGTTGAGTCTCTAAGGGTGAAATTTCTTATGCTTTACACTCTAGCTTGCAACAAGGAGGCCTGGGTGTCTGAGAGCATGGAAAGAGTAGGGAATGAGTTCATATGGACCCCCCGCTTCAGGAGAGATCTGTTTGATTGGGAGCTTGACGAGATGGGCTCTTTCTTTTATCTCCTCAATAATGTTAGGGTCATGGAGGATAGGGAGGATAGGAGACTTTGGAGGCCGGACAAGAAGTCCTTTTCAGTTAGATCGTTTTACAAGAGCATGTTCAACCCGGACAATCCGCCTTTCCCATGGAAGATAATTTGGCACTCAAAAGCCCCCCCCAAAGCTTCCTTCTTTGCTTGGGAAGCCTCTTGGAAGGCCATCTTAACCATGGAGAACCTAAAGAGAAGGGGATTTCTTTTGGTGAGCAGGTGCTATCTTTGCAAGAATAATGAGGAGAGTGTGGATCACGTGCTCATCCACTGTCACGTTTCTTGGAGTTGCTGGAACTTTGTCTTTGACTTGTTTGGCCTTTCTTGGGTCATGCCGGGCTCAGTCAAAGACCTTTTGTTGGCTTGGGAAGGGTACAGGCTGCCCTTTGAGTTTAAGAGGATTTGTAATTTAGCCCCCATTTGCCTTATGTGGTGCATTTGGTCTGAAAGGAACAATAGGGTCTTTGAAGATAGGGAACTTTCTCTTCCCTTCTTTAAGGATGTTTTTTTGCGTTTACTATTTTTTTGGGCTAATGAGGCGTTTCCTGTAAATGTCACTTCTTTTGTAGAGTTTTTGGGTTCTCTTAGCCATATGTAATCTTTTGGGGTTTTTTGCCCTTGTAGCAATTATTGGGCTCATTTATATGATATACATGTCTTACTTATCAAAAAAAAAAAAAAATTTTGGGTTTTAATTTTTCAATCTCCTCTATTTAAAAAATAAATGGATATTATCTTTTACCAACTTTTAAAAGTATTGCTGGTACCAAAGAAATGATTCCACTAGTTTCGGTATGTTTTTCCGGAAACAACTTTTTTTCCTTGGAAACATGTGAGTTTCAGTATTCCACTAGTGTTTTGTTTCGGTTCACTAGGAAACGGAAACATTTCGGCTATTTCGATAGAAACGAAACGAAATTTTGATCCTTGACTCAAACAAATCCTAAATTTTAAAATATACATTAAATAAAAATAAAACTACTTAACAATATATATCCTCCCGGATCAAATATAAATGGACCATGAAGTCCTTCTTGATCCCCATCATTAATGTAATTTGAAAATAATTTATCGATATATCATTGTTATCTATAATTTTGAGAAATGTGAATTGTGAAATATAAACTTGTTATGATATGTTTTGAATCATTGGATGTTGGAATTCGTTATTGACTTATTTCTTGAATATTTGTGATTTCTAGAATATTATGATGATGTAAGAAGTTGTGTGATTTCTTACTTATTTGATAATTAGTTTTGACTCGCTACTAACTATAGGAATATTGATTAGATAACCAGAGTTGTGATTGATTATTATTTGACTTTAGGCTTGATTTTAATACATTTGAGCTGTCTAAAAACTTCTATGATGGTCATTATCGACTAGATTTTGACTTTATTAGAACCCCAGCCACGGGTATATTGATGGTGAGCCGCACAAAACGGCTTTTCTGAACTAATTCTTTGAATATCGATCTCAATCAGCAAAGAATTAATTTGCTGGTCATAGAAGTATGACTTGTGTTTATTTTTACTATAGTTGGACTCTCAAGTTTGAACCATTATCTGAATTTTGAAGTATGAACTACTGAACTCTGAAGTCTGAATTATTTGAACAATATTGAATTCCAAATATTTGGGCTACGTTTGAAATCCGATCTTTGAACTATGTTTAATATATGAAGTTTGAAACCGTATTTTATATATATATATATATATATAATTTAGACAACTTTGAAATACGGAATTTGAATTGTGGATTTGGTAATTTGAATATATTGAGTTTCTCTATTTAATTAGATATCTGACTTACATCCTTAATGTACGATTTCATATGAAGTTGTGAATTATGATACTAATATGATGTAGTGTACAAATCCTACTTTGGAACTATATATGAATTATATTTTGAAATGTTATTTAAGAAATATGAATTATATTTTGGAATGCTATTTTGAAACCCATGACATTTGAAATTCTCACTAGGTTGTCGAGAACACTAAAGAATATTACCATTTTTTAAGGTGAATATTAGACAAGCTTGATACCAGGCAATGCAAGTTTGGAGATAGGAGGGAAAACGAGATAAGTTTAAGAGTTGTATTTTATGAAATGTGTATATGTAGTTGTGGTTTGGAAATATGAGAGTTGTACTTGTATGATATTATGAAATAAATTAAGGTTTTAAACTATCTGAGAAATTCCACTGCAATTGAATGGAATGGAATTTTAAAGGGCCTTGGTGGCCGTTCGCATAGTCCAATTCTACACAAACTAGGATTGGGATGTGACAAAAACAACCTAGTAAAAATTTTCATGGAGTGTTGCATCACTACCATATTCTTTTCCACGTAACTACTGTTAGAATTATTGGTGCAGGACCAATAGAGTGAACATGGAATAGAAAGAGAGAGGAGGAAAGATAAGAGAAACTTGAGAGAGAAGAAATCAAGAAAAAAGAGAACCAAAGAGATCACAATCTCAATATCAATATTCAATAATTCAAATCTACCTATTTTATTACATCAAAGGCCTTTATATAGGCAAACCTTAATTACACTTGCCAAAATAAAAACTTTCTAAATACGTAAATAAACCCTAAAATACCAAATTAACAATTACCAAAACTGTTTTAAAATCCTAAAAATAATAAAGTATTAAATAACCAGAGGTTTTGGGTGAGGGAGGGAAGGGAGGACAAGATAACATAGAAGCCGACTAGGGGAACTTTTACAGTCCAATCTTTTTACAGAAGTATGGCCAATATAGGTACGTTGTAATTTCTTTGGAGCATTGTTTGGCGTTGAGGGATCCCTCCCAAAGCAGCCTTCTTTGCTTAGGAGTCTTCTAGAAGGCCATTTTGATGGCAGACAATTTGAAGAGGAGAGGATTTCACATGGTTAGCAGGTGCTATTTATGCAAGCAAGAGGAGGAAGGTGTGGCTCATGTGCTTATTCACTGCTCTATGGCTCAAGATTGCTGGAGTTTGGAGTTGGCTATTTTTGGTTTTTCTTGGGTAATGCTGGAGTTGGTTAGAGATCTTTTATTGGCTTGGTCATGCTGCAAAATGCGGAAATTGGTTAAGAAGATTTGGAGATTAGTACCTATTTGCCTCATGTGGAGCGTTTGGAAAGAAAGGAATAGGTGCATTTTTGAAGGAGAGGAGCATGCCATTTCGACTTTTAAAGATAATTTTGTGTGTTTATTGTTTTTTTGAGCCAATGAGGCTTTTCCTGTAAATGCTCTTTCTATTGTTGATTTTTTGGGGTCGTTAAAGACCTTCGTAGAATTTAGCCTAGGTTGTTCTCTTGGGTTTGCCCCCTTTGGGCACCATTTATAATACCATTACTTATTCAAAAAAAAAAAAAAAACACATTGGTTATGAATTTGCTTATTGGATAATGGATATGTCTAAAAGTAAAAATAGTATAATTATTTGGAAACTTTCCAAAAGAGAATTGTATTTATACTTTTGTTTAAACTTTCCAAAATTCTATTTTTACTTTCTTGCCTTGCAGTGTAAAAATAGTATACTTTCTTGCCTCGCAGTGTAAACAAAAGAATCGAAGGTATTTTTTTTTTATTTCATTTTTCATTTTTTAAGATGAAGAATTGCCTCTCCAAGGCTAAAGGAAAGTCTTTTCTGGTCATTAATTTAGTGTTCTGTTCTTTATCTCCTTCTTGGCTTTCCTTTTAGGGATTTTCTGGATTTGTGTCAAGCCGCATCTGGATCATTTGCCAGGCCTTGCTTTTCTTTATTTAATAAAATTGTTTTAGATATCAAAAATCAAAAGAGAGGAGATGGCTTGCGCAACATTTTTTGGAGAGGGATGATGTTAATTTTGATAAGCAACAACAATTACAAAGCGAAATTGAAAGAATATGGAGAAAATTATTTAGAAATGAGAGGTGAAAGACTCGAATTAAAAAATGAAGTTTGAAATTGATAATTGGAATTTTAGACAGTTTTGTTTTTCCTGGACAGATGATTAATATAAAAGCATTTTTTTAAGAATAAAATAAAAATATGAAAGTCAGTAATTTTGGAAATCTTTGGTGGTTGAACATTGTGATATCCTGAGAACCTAAGTTGAATCGAGTGGTTAAGCAAATTGTAAGAGTGATATGGAGCAATCAGTATGAGAATTTACATTGTGAGCATGACAATGCTAGGTATATTATAAATTGTGGGATGAGAATGCAGACAACAACATGGATGCTGTTGTAGAAATCTCTTCACTGTAGGTGAAATTGTAGAACATGGAGAATAGATATGTTTGGACTTTGGATACTTTCTAGAATATGTAGGACGTGGGTAGAGTTGATGATATCGTTTGTCAAAGTACACATGATGTTCTTTATTTGCAATCATGTTTCACACTTCCAATTTGATAGATAGATGATGACTATATCACTTTATATATATTTTGGATAGTGAAAGCTTGAAATCAGCAATGAGGATATGATTTTGGAGGATTGCAATTTCATGGAGAAGGTTGGTTGTGGCAACAGAGCTCCAAGAATTGATTGCAACTAATGACCATGGAGTCTTTATAAATGGCAAGGTTGATAAAAATAAATAAATAAAGAATAAAATATGGAGATGACGGAGGAATTCATGTTGGCTCCAAGCTTAAGAAGTAACAGTAATTGTTTTCTTTAGATTGCTATCTTAATGTTGAGGCTAATGGCCCTTTTAATAGGAGGGAAGAGTGGAGGAAGGCTGTGGGCCCCCGGGGGGGGGGGGGAGGGGAGGAAGGAAGGGAAGGGATTGACAGAATTTCCATTGTTGTGTTGTGAGGTAGGCAGCTAGGAGGGAAGGGAAGAGAAAAAGAAAGCACAATTTTTTTTTGGGGCCCGCAATATTCCTTTTGCTCACTTAAAGGAGGGAGAGGAATGAGCCATTTATTACATCTTTGCCTCTCAGACACCAGTCTTTTTTTTTCTTTCAAAATGCAAGGCTATGGTACTAAACAAGCAACACCCTTTTCTTCTTCTCTCCTTTCCTTCTTGCTTAACCAAATAAAAGGGAGAAAGGATGACTTTCTTTCCTTGGGGATATCATTTCTTCCATCTCTTTCATTTCTTCTAGTTTCTCCATCCCTCTTACCAAAAGGAGTATAAGAGAGAAAAGAACTTGAGAGAAACTTTTGGTGGAGGGAGAGAATATAAATTCACGAGGATTGTTGGTTTATCTACTAGGTCTTCTATTTTACCTCATAGTCGGGGGCAAGGGGACCCTCATTAGAGATATTATGAGAAAGATCATACAGGAGCACTGAGTATAAATAAAATTGCTACTTCCTCCATCCCATTTTGAGAGTCCCTTTTGGGAAAACGAACTTTTACTAGGATAAACATTTAATGCTTTCTGTCTTGGGTGAAAGTACAAATTTACAAAACTAAACTCTTCGCATTAATTACTACATTCATATCAAATTGATAAAGAAGGATAATTTGAAAATTTTACAATACTTTGAACATTGATTTTTCAAAGTGGACTTATATTTTAGGACACCACAAAAAAGAATTTGGGATGGAGGGAGTGTTAGGCACCAGAAGATAATTGATGCCGTCATGATTTTTGGGACTATATGGAGGGAGACAAGGCTCGGCTGTTTTTATAATTTGAGTTCTTAGATGAGGTTTTAGGGAATAGGTCTATTATTATTAGACTTATATTTGACTTGTTGATCTTGACGGAGTTCATTAGTATCTTATAACATATTTTTAGAGTGATTTGAATCTTTTAATAGGCCCATTTCTATTCTGTGTGCCTACAACTGAAGTATTAGACTCCAAAGCTTGAAGGAGCTTGTAATTAGGACTAGTTTATCTTGCTGTGGATACTTGCTGGGTACATGGATCTTTCCTATATTTGAAATATAAGTTTTACAATATGCTTTTGATAGAAAACCTATTTTAGGACTATTGATTTGTTTTGTTGATTAGTAAATTGTTAGTGGACACTACAATTTGCTAATTGAGGGTTTTTTTTTTTTTTTAAAAACTGAAAGCTGTTACCAACAAACCTGTGTGGGCCTATGCTCCAGACTTTGAGGGTCTCGTATGCAATACCTACAAGGGTCTTTTGATTCAGCTAGCTTGGAATATTTAGATTTTCATTGAAAATTATGATGCTGTGCGATATTCATTCTTCATCAACTGAGTTCTTTAGTTCAGTTTAATAATGATATCAGATATCCATTAAAATCTCGAAATATGTGATATATAGAACTAAAAATCCATCTCTGTGGTATGGGCTACATAGTTGCTACCCTTGCTAATCTGCAGCATGTGTGGGTGTTATTCCAGGATGATATATGCTTATATTGTCGTTCTTGAAATATGTGATATTACTTATCAAAAAGGAGGAGAAGAAGAATATGTGATATGTAGAACTTATTAAAATCCATTTGCATGGTATGTCGCTACATAGTTGCTACACTTGCTAGTCTCCACTCTCCAGCATATGTGGTTTTATTCCAGGAGGACATACATATATCAGATAGCTTATATGCATTGTCATTCTTAATAATAGCACGAGCATTGATATAGAAAATGCCTCCTTACAACTATATGCGAAATGTTGCTTCTGCAGATTCCCTCTTAACTTTTTTGCTCCTCTAAGATCGTCTTCTAATTAATTATATGTTCTTTTGGTAGATAACAGAAATCCATTGAAGGCATCAAGGGGGTGCATATTTTATACTCACGGTTGTGTTCTAATTATTTTCACTTGTTCATTTCAACGTTTTCATTGTGGCATCATTTATCTCACGGAAGTATCTTCCAGAGCTTCCCTGATTCGTTCCACAAACTAAAATTGCTTTTCTTGTTGTTTTCTAAATTTTACCCTTATTTTTATCTAGTTACATAACACCTACGGGAACTTTTTGCGCTGTAGTTTTTTTTTCTAATTCTGTAAGCATTTCTCGATCTTACTTTTGAGGATTTACATGGGAGTTACTAAATTGGTAGCTCTGAACTATTTCTGGCCATCAGTGCAAGATATCACCCTCATTTCTTGTTTTTAATGAATTTTTATGTAATTTTTCTATTTCTATTTTAGTCCATTTTTTTTTTGTAAAATCCTTCTATTCCCTTATCATCCCTCTACAATTCTAGTTTTACATTGCATCCCTTTGGTCTTGCAGACCATCGGTATGTTGCATGACAAAAACACCTAAATTGTTTATAGGCAATGCAATTGCAGGATCAAAGCCTATCCCTTGATGTTGGAAGCATAACTTTCAGATATCTTTTTTCAAATTAATCAATCCAAACAATAGTTCAAATTCCAAGAAATTACTTAAAAACACTTCTCAAAAAATTTCTTAAAACTCTAACTCTCAAAAACTATCCAAACAAAACCTAAGAATTTCTGGTGTATTCGTTTTTCCCATTATTTTCTTAGCATTATCAGCTTCAATCTCTCTCTCTCTCTCTCTCTCTCACACACACATACACACACACACACACACACACACTAATGCAGATCGGAAATGTGAACAATGAATACGACGAACGTCAATGTCCAAAAAGGGGGAATCCTCTACCCAATGGGGAACAACCAACCCAAACATGAGAATAAATTCTATAAAATTCGTAATTATTTATTATTCATACAAAAACTTAATGATAAAGACTTATTACATGATATTTATAGAGTTAGAATACTACTATTTTGACTAAGAAATCATGACTATTATTTTTATCCTAATCCTAGTACAATAAATATTATTGTGAAATCACCAACTCATCTAAAAGCTTAAGCTGTTAGAGAGTGTGTAACTTTTATTATTATATTCTCTAACACGCCCCCTCACGTGTGGCCACTTTGAGCCTATACGTGTTAATTTATATTTTTAGGGTGACAGTGAGATTTGAACTCAAGACCTTTTTGCTTGCTCTGGTAACATGTGAAATCACCAACTCATCTAAAAGCTTAACTGTTAGAGAGGGTGTAACTTTTATTATTATATTCTCTAACAATTACTAATTCGAATAAAAAACTACTAATTCCTATATTTCCTATATTAATCATAATAAAACTTGGAAACTAGAGAAATTAGGAATAAATTAAAATTGAAAACTAAAAATTCCAAATAACTCTAAAACACATCCTTATTTTTAAGGTAGCATATCTGTCCTACATCAGCCTCATCCACTTGAAAACAACTCGTTCTCGAGTTAACTAGATGTACGCGACTGCCAACTTGTCAATAACCCAATAATAATAATTGAATCTTTTGAAGAATATTTAAATATCCAACAAGTTCTTCTACCACATCTTCCATGAAGTCTATAACTTTAGGCCCTTGTACTAATAATAATAATGTTCTTGTAATAAAACAAAAATTATCTTCTTGATCTACTAAAAGTTTAATCTTCTCATAGTCATCAAAATATTCCTTCATGAATTTAGGTTCGATTTCCTCTGTAGTGTTGACAACTTCAATGGAATTTTCTAGCTTTTCTGTAATATCTTTTTCTTCTGCAAAAAGAACTTGTAGGGTCTATTGGTGTTACTAGATCCACACTTTGATATATTAATTCTGAACTTTCTTCTTCTTCAACTTTCTCCACAACAGGAGTTGTTGTCACATATTGAAGATCTTTGGTGTTTGTCTTGACATGAAGTTCATTGAAAGATGGTACTTGGTGTTTACTAGCCATTTGTGTAGCAAACTTCCTAGTAATCAATCTGCATCGAGATTGGCGGTGGTAATGAGCCATCATGCCTTTGTAGCAAGTTGGCTTTGGGCAAATCACTCGGCGCGATTCTTGTTGATTGAAGAGTCTCTGTTGACATTGCGAACGAGTTCGAGAACCATATCTGCATATCATGAATTTTACTTACTTGATCAACAATTTGGGTAAGTTGTTGTCCTCGCTCTTCCGCCATAACCAACATAGCCTGCCCGATCCCACACGAACTTTAATGGGATTTTTTATTTTGTCTCCATCAATTGCTATCAAGCCAGGCGAATTCTCGCTTTGATACCAAATAATGGAAATGTGAACAATGGATATGATGAATGGAAATGTGAACAATGAATACGATGAACATTAATATCTAAAAACAGGGAATCCTCAACCCAACGGGGAGCAATCAACCCAAACAAGAGAATAAATTCTCTAAAATTTGTAATTATTTATTATTCATAAAAAAAAAATTAATGATAAAGACTTATTACATGATATTTATAGAGCTAGAATACTACTATTTTGACTAGAAAATCATAACTACTATTTTTATCCTAATCCTAGTACAATAAATACTACTTATTCAAATAGAAAACTTCTAATTCCTATATTTTCTATATTAATCCTAGTAGAACTAGGAAACTAGAGAAATTAGGAATAAATTAAAATTGAAAACTAAACAATCTTAATACAATTCTAAAACAAATATCCTTATTTTTAGGGTACCATATCTGTCTTACATCACACACACACAGAGAAATTTCAAGTGAGTTACTAAAATTGATTGCTTTGAGGGTGCTATGGCTGTCAATGTAAGATTTCACCTTTCTTTCCGTGGGCTCACTAAAGTTGCATATATCAAACGTTTCTTGGAAATGTCGGGAAAAACATCTTGGATTCTCGTGGTTATGCCTAGGCAACTTTAGGGAGTCTAATGCGTGTGCTGATTTTCTTGCCAATGCTGGAGCCAACCAAACACTAGCCCTGGTGGTGCAAGAGGAAGCCCCCACTGGAATTCAGCATCTTCTTCAAGTTGATGTGATCTCGGTTGTTCATCCTAGACCAATCTAGGAAGTATTTTGTGTTCTTGTTCTGTTCTTTTCATTCCTGCTCACCCAAAAAAAAAAAGTCATGAAAACATGTCTCATAAGCTTTTACAGATCCTTTACACTTGAATTTTCCATTTTGCTACCGTTATTAATTCTTTCATGCTTCTTATCCATTATGCCAAAGCCCCCGCATTAATTCCCTGTTCAATCTCAAATATTTTTATTGCCTCATATTTCCAATTAATTACTTACTGCATTCCCAACTTATTTTCATTTACTATATACAGTTCTACATTTGTTACATATCTTTATACAGAGTTCTTACTTATTTTAAATATGTACAAATACAGAACTTCCTAAAAAATCTTCCAGTTCAATTCAGAAATCTAACATCACATGATGATTGGGATTTATAATTTCTTTTTTTTTTAAAGGGAGAGAGAGAGAGAGAGGGCTTTAGAATTTGGAGAAACCTGCTGTAGTATTCTATCTCGTAGGAGTCTTAGTTACTGTAGATTTGTCGAATATAAATAACGAGCATGTGTACTTGTCACCACGGAGATACGAGTCAATGAACCCCCCCCCCCCCCCCCCCCCCCCAACACACAAAAAAAACAGAAAAAAACCACTACCACAACAAAAAAAATCCTTTTTTTTAATTTGCTGAAGTTCATTTAGACGTGATGCCCTGAAAACCATGAACCTTGCTTATGCTTGCTCCCTTTCTCATACTTGGTGTGGCACATTGGGTCACAAGTTATATTCTATTTGCTAAAACGTTTTTTTATGTATAGTTCACTTATGGTAATTGACCTTTATTTGGATGTCATATCCTAATTAGCTATTTATTTATTTTTTTTAAAAAAATCTAAATTAGGTGAACATTTTTTTTTATTGTTCTTAACAGGTGGGCTTTGAAAGAAATATTAAATTAAGCAGTATGGGAACAAAAAACTGTCAGAATGCTACAGACTCTCCTAAAGTGGAAGTTGGAGAGATAGACACCAGAGCGCCATTTCAATCTGTCAAAGATGCCGTCAGTTTATTTGGTGAAGGTGCTTTTTCAGGGGAAAGACCTGCCATTAAGAAGACAAAGCCTCATTCTGCAGAGGTATTTCTGCTACTTGTTTTTTTTTTATATATGTTGTTCTCAGCACAAATTTATTATCATTGACATTACGTTTTATCTTCCAAGGTTGAGACAATGCCATTGCCATGGGTCACCCACATGTCTTGATAACTGGATTGTATTATGTCTGGTAGTGCCAAAGTTTAATAGAAAAGAACATGACATTTTTTGGGGGTACTTAATAAATGCACCAATGAGGAAGAATGACTCTTGATACAGATTGAACTGGAAGGCAAAATTAACATGAATTGAGACAACGATAAAAAATATGAAAACCGTGGTTTAATTGAGGTTATGTATTAAAAGAGTGTAATAGTGAAACACCGCTATAACAAGATTCATATGACTGACCTCTATTAGTTGGTACAAGACTTTGTTGAGTTTAGTTCATCTTTTTGTTTTAAAGGTGATTGAACTTTTACAAGTCGAAAATATCAATGTGTTTAACCAAATTCCTTTGGGTGGTGTGGAGTAACTAAGTGCTCAGACTGATTGTTCAGTGGCCATTGGTAATTGGTAATTCTGTTCTAGAAAGCTATGCTTACACTTTGAAAATAACATATATCTCTTGTACTTTTATTTTGTAATGGTCATATTTTTGAAAGATATAATAAATCGAGTTGTTAAATTAGTGAATTTAACAAGAGTATATGGAGAATAAAAATGTTTTTAGCCATTCTGAACAGTGTTATGTGAAATATTTGAATAATATTCTGCATCTTTGGGTCTAGTTTGAAATTATTTCTTATAATTTTTTTAATGAAACTTGTGTGTGTATGTGTCCAATTATTATCAAAAGCTACTGGAAATGTGAATTTTTCTGTTCATCGTGCAACTTCCTCAAAATATACCAATAAGCATGTCTTACTCGCAGAATTTCAAATGCTTTATTAAATCTATAGAGATGATTTTATATGTATGATAAATTTAAGGGTAAATTACACTTTCAGCCCCCTGTAGTTTGAGTCAAATTTGAATTGCACCCTTAAAGTTTCAATTGTAACACTTATACCCCCTAATATTTTGCCCTTCCGTAAATGGATTACTGTTAAATGTAACAAGAACTAATTATGTATGGTCACACGATGAAAATCTCTCACATTATGACAATTATACCCATTGCAATAAAAACTAGAGGTAAGAATAAATTCAGTTCCAACATTTTATCAAACACTCAATATTAGATTCCAACATTTTATAAAACACCTAACAAGCTTCAAACCCATCTTCTTTCTCCGTCATTTCTCTAAAAGTCAAAAACTCCCTTCTTTAAAAATTCCATCTTGAATCCATTTCTCTCCAAAACCGCAAATTGTTTCCTCTAAATTCAATAAACCCAAAATTTATTTTCTTTATTCTTTATGTACAACAGTACAATCCTTTAACAGGCACGAGACGGTTTATAAAACAAGAAGTCCAGAAATTATTGGGCTGTCAACAAGATAGAACCAACCACAAATCAGATTGACTTCAAGTATTCAAGTACTTAATGATAAAATTGAATTAACATGAATTAACCCTGAAAAATAACAGTGGTGCTCACATGGAACAAATGCAACTTGATTTGGAAGTCATGCATCCAATGTGGCAGATCTCACCAGCAGCAAAAATCATTAGGAGTTTGTGGAGGCATATTGAGTATAGACCAACTTCTTTGCATATTACAATGCAATTCACAATCCCAAATGAAAATAACAAACATTCTGCCAATCGATAGCCGATTATATTCCAAAATTTAGACACTCTTTTGTTGCATGTCGGATACGTGTCTGGGAAGTGTCTGAGAGTGTCGGTGTTCAACGTAGACACGTAAACCAAAATAGAGTGTCCGTACTTCATAGACAATCATTCAATTACATATCAATTACCACCCCAATATCAGTGTATATGCAACATATCTTATATGTTAATATATAGCCACCATATCATGAATCAATGATTCAAAAAACAAAAATCAACCAATGAATCAAGGCCTTAGGATTACATGTTTGGAAAACAAAAACCCTAATCTACGACTAATGTTTGTGAATCAAAACTCTTAATTTTATGATACCTTGCTCGGAGAAGCAGATGAAAAACATCTAAAGATATAAATATATTCATACATATACATATATTTATTCATATATATTATATGTATATACACACACACACGTATATCTAGAGACTGAGAGAGATAGTGCGGCGGTTTTGGAAAATGAAATGGAGGGAAGTGAAGAAAAATGAATCCAAGAAAAAAAATTTACGGGAAAATTTGTGTAGAGATTTGAAGGGATCTATGTAGAGTTTTGAGGAAAATTTTTCAGGAATCTTGGGCAAGGAATGAATGTTGGATGATAGAAGAAGACATGTTAACAATAGATCGAATGCATCAATAAGATTAGGGGAAGGGTAGTGAAGTAATTTTAAACTTTTCGTTTGCTCCATTCGTTATTTAAGTCCTTGTCTAATTTCAGGGGTATAAGCTTTACAATTGAAGCTTGACCCAAACTACAAGAGGTAAAAGTGTAATTACCCTAAATTAAAATTAAATTTTAAGTTGTTAGCAAATAAATTTTACTAATTTTTATCTTACCATTTTGTATAAATGGGCTATTCTATTTGTACATCCTTGTTGTCTATTAGTTCTCAGTTCTCTTCTTAGTGTGGGGTAGAGCAATTTGGTAGCTAACAAGGCTCATAACCTTGAGGTCACAGGTTCAAATCTTGTTTCATGAATACAAATTCACTTGAGTATTATAATTTATGAATATTAATCATGAATCATTTACAAACCATTTCCTTTTCTCAAATCTCAATATCTCATAAATACATAATTATTTAGTACTTATTAAATAATTATTATTTACTTCAGAACTTAATATTTAGTACTCACTATTGATTATTTAGTATTATTACTTTTGTATTGACTATTTAGTAAGTAAATAGATAGAAACAAGAAAACAATATTAGAAAAAAAAATGATCAAATAATAGTTCAACATCAAGTTTACAATTTTAACTTTTAAGTCTAGATCAATAAAAGAAAGGTAAAAATCTTCTGGTTATGAAACATACTGACTTATCTCTTGATGGAAAATAGGAAATATTAACTAGAGTATTTGTAGAATTGTCCATGTCAAGACAAGATTAACCAACAACCTCTTAAGATCCAACATTTAAATAACAAATTATATAAGATCTTACCTAAATCAATTGAAAAAATAATTCAAAACATTGGAATTCACCAATTAGATGAAATGTCCTGACCTTTAAATTTAAGATCCAGAGCTTAGATCGTGGGTGCTATAAGTTTTTTTTTTTTTATCAGTAAAAAATAGTATTTTAGACTGCGCTTGAGGGGGGCAAACCCATGAACAAAAAAGAAAGGCTATAACATTAAAGCCTTAGGTTTCCCACAAAAGAGACAAAAACTATTTAAATGCAAGGGATATTCATCTTCTAGCCAAAAGAAAAACATCCTCAAAAAATAATCTTTGAATTTCCATGTCGGCTTTTCCACATCCTTGAAAACCCTCCTATTTCTCTCACTCCAGATACACCAAAGAAGGCAAAGGGGCGCGATCTTCCAAACATGCTTAAAATCTCTATTGATGCGACTGCATCTCCAACCAAGTAATACATCAAGTTCTTTTTCCGGCATCACCCAACTACTACCGAAAATGACAAATGGAATATGGTGCTATAAGTTATAGACAACAAATTTATAACCAGGGTGTGTTTTTGATGGGTTTTAGCAAGGTTTTAAATCACAATGTCGGGATGCGTAATAATTGCGACATGGTATAATGGTATCAGTGGCGCAACCCCTCCTTAATTGTAGCCCATTTGCATTGGGTTCTTCTCCCTTGACCTTTTGTAATTCCTGTTTGGCCCTTTGGGCTTATCTGTCTTTGGCTCACAACTTGCCCATCTTTTATGACTTGTTATTGGGTCTTCGACCCTAATTCCTCCCCACTTGTAATCTTAGCCTTCTCCTTGCTCCATCGGCCCACAAGCCACAGGGTAATCCACCCACCAAGCCCAAGCCTTCTCTTCTAAGCCCATTAGCTCTGTATCGGCCCACTCCCATAACCCTCCCACGGTTGCTCTCCTGTTGGAATTTCAAATCCTCCCCACTATGTGATATGGTGAGGCTCCTTCTCTTGCCACATGGCCCATATCCAAATTTCACCCCCCTGGCTCCTCACCACACACTACCCACGCTTGCATATCCCTTACCCTTGTTAGACATTCCTCTGCAAGTCTACCAGTTCCTCTACACTTAGCGACTTCCACTATTGACCCAAAACAAGGACCCATCTCTGACAGATTGGAATTTCAAACCTCTATAAGCCCACCTTAACCTTCAACGTTCATGACATCTATCTCTCTATCCTCTTACTAAGAACCTAGCCCATCTCTCCATTTGTCTAAACAAAGTCTCCGAGGACAATGTTCTTAAATGCCTCTAGCACCACAATTTTGTTGGAAGCCCCATCAGCCGAGCCACACCTCCCTCGGCTCCCTTTCCTTTTCTTTTTTGATAAGTTCGGCTCCCTTCCTTTTTGATGACAACAACCTGTAACATCCCAAGTATCTAGTTAGACCAGGTTGCCGTCGAATACCTAATATTTCTTTCACAAAATTCTATCAACTGATACATTTGATGGGAGTTCAAATAGAAACCACGCGCTGTACATGTCCCCCATGCGAGCACCTGCCGACAATCCCCATCGCCAATCGACCCATCTTTGCACACCATCTCTTGCTAGAATAGGGGACTTCATTGCCCTAATTCGACCCACCACATCATTCGACAAACTCGATTCTATCTTTACATGAATCGAGCCCTACCTCGATGTCTTCCCAAGCTTGACTTTCGCCGATTTCCACCTCCATCACTGATCTGACCACTTTGCGCCGACGGCCACCTCCTTGTAAGATCTTCCTTCCCTTCTTTCCGACAGACTCTCCAAGTTGCAGATCTTTTGGAAAACGCTACCCACCTCACTCCAACCTCCCTTCGACACCACTTCCGGATGAAAATATTCTGACGTCCCTCACCCACCCTTACTTCCACCTTCAGCATTTCCCAGCGTCATTTGACCTTCTCCAAATTCTCAACCTCTTTTTCCTTCCCTTTAACTCCTTCACGAAACCAAGTCCCCTGTTATCCACCGCACCTCTTTTGAGGGTTTCAAACAACCATTTTAGCTCCCTCCTATTCACCCACAATTGCCGTACCATTCCTGGCCCTCTCTCAATGATTTGGTAAATCGTTTTTCCATTACTTGAAGAATCCTCAATCTTGAAGGTTCTATTACTGATCTCAGCAATCGGCTTTGTCGCAACCCCCCTGTCCTAATCTTTTTCTATTGTTTTCTTACTACAAAGTATGTAAAGAAAAATATTAATAATTCTACAAAAATATTAATGTAGTTTAGTTACTTAATCGGTATATAATATATAATAATTACTAATTTGTGAATACTAGATACTAGTTCTATGAAAAATTATGCAACAAAAGAAAAAACTGAAAACAAAATAATCCTACAAAACAAAAAAATTAGTTAGTTTGATGGCTTAATCGCTAGAAAATAGAAAATCATAAGTATATTCTTAATTTCTTATTATTAGTTCTTACTTTCTTACAATCTTAGTATCTTACTTTATTGAAAAAAAAATAGCAAAAAAAGAAAAACTATCAAATGAATTTAAAATAGGGATAATTGGTGAAAAGTCCCTCGTGAAGACTTTTTTAGAGCATAAGTCCACACTCGTTCTGTTTCAAGTGATAAGTACATGCATATGTTTTGTTTTTGAGCTGAGGTCCATTTTTTGAATTTATATCCTTCTAAAAGACAATTTGCCCCTTCAAGAATTCGGGGTTCGTCGAACCCTTCCTATAGAGCGAAGTAGTTGCTCTGACGGCATCTCCGACCCCCTCTAATAAGCTTGGTTGCTCTTCTTCAACTTCTCCTGTTCAGTTCTCATCCATTGTGGAACCACATCGCAACAACACATTGGTTGGCACCATCGTTCAACATCCCTTTGTTCGCTCTCGTAATCGCAGCTGCCAATGGCACCATCAGCTTTTTACCTGGTGACACCATCTCCATCTCCATCTCCAATGACATCATTTGCATCCGTGATTACATTGGAGAGCCCCAAATTCTGACCCCAAGTAGCCCTTGGGCTTCAAAATCTTCCCCCAAGCAACTCATTATAGTGATGGCATAAAGTCGGTAATGGAGAAATCGATGGCCAACAAGAAGATTTGATGTTGTGATTGTGATGGAGAAGCATGAGGCAACGATAATGGAGATGGCCAAGTAACATTTGATGTTGCTACTGTCAAGATCTCTGATGGTTCTTCTCTTTATGCCCTCTGTCGATCATGGTTGAGGGCTGATAACTTTGTGATTGTTAGAGGCCTATGACATAGAAATGTCAAGAATCGAAGGGGTTGCGATGAATACATGAGAAGAATTTCACTATATTATATTGAGATATTCTTGATATAACAGAAGGTTGAGTTATTGGCACAGATTCCACAATTGAGAATTGTTGACCAAAATGATTGGTGCAAATTGGATGGGAGGCATCTGGCACAACCTTTTATTCAGTTATGTGGGGCGTCTCATAGGCAAGTTTGAGCTTGATGCCTTATATTGTGATTGTACCATGACTAAAATATTGTTGTTCTCAAAACAGTTTAAGCTTATTGTTTTGAGAAAACAGTGAAATTTGATTGTTTCAAAATCAATAAAATATCTAACCTTATAATGTTTTTTTTGTGTCAAGTTTATTAGGTTAACACAATGAATTCTTACAGTGTCTTTGTATTTCTATTCTCTAATCATTCTCCTCCTCGGTCACTTTTTTTTTTGGTATCAAGACTTAAGTAATGGTGGGGGAGGGACGCCACCAGTCCCGTTTTGTTTCTTGTGTGGTCTGATATCCTCTGGTGTGATTTAGATGATTTCTAAGCTTAGATCGATGCTCTGATACCAAGTTGAAATGTAAACTTCTAGGGTTTGAAAAGAAAGAAGAGGAGAAGAAGAGAGAATAATAGTTTGGCAGAAAAATAGTGTATCTCAACCCTACACCTCTCATGCTTATATTATTAAAATATGATAATATTACAATAATGCCATTAGTGGGGAATAAACATAAAATATTCCTATTCTAACACTCCCCTTCAAGCTGGTGCATAAATATTGCACATGCCTAGCTTGCACAAATTTCCATGAAACTTGACACTTCTTTAGTCAAAATATCAGGCAATTGCTCCCCACTCTTCACAAACGGAGTACAAATAACCCTTGAGTTCAACTTTTCTTTAATGAAATCCCTATCCACTTCAATATGCGTTGTTCGATCATGCTGGATTGGATTATGGGCAATGCTAATGGCCGCTTTGTTGTCATAATAGAGTCTCATTGATTCACTTGAATCAAAACCAAACTCTTTCATCATAATCTTTAGCCACAAAAGTTCACACCCCGTGCGCCATAGCTCTGATCTCTGCCTCAGCACTGGATCTAGCAACAACTGATTACTTTTTACTATGCCAAGTCACCAAGTTGCCTCCGACAAAGGTTCAATACCCAGACGTGGACCTTCTATCATGAACTGATCTTACTCAATCCGCATCTGTATATGATTCCAACTCCAAATGATTATGTTTGGAGAATAGTAGGCCTTTTCCAGGAGATGACTTCAAGTACCGAAGGATTCTAAAGGCCGCCTCTAAATGAGAGGACCTAGAATAATGCATGAATTGACTAACCACACTTACTGCATAGGCAATATCCAGCCTAGTGTGAGAAAGATAAATAAGTTTGCCCACAAGTCTCTAATATCTGTTTATATCAATAACTATACCATTGTTGTCTTCATCAAGTTTTTGATTTGGCTCAATTGGAGTATCACAAGGCTTACACCCTAGCAATCTAGTCTCCCTTAATAGATCTAGCACATACTTTTGCTAGGAGATAAAGATCCATTTCTTAGATCTTGCAACCTCTATCCCAAGGAAGTACCTTAAGGCAATGTTTTCAGACCCGGACCGGACATCGAACCGGAAAAATGTCTGGGTTACGGGTTACCGGTTACCGGTTCAACCGTCAGGTCAACCGGAATCAAACCGTGATGTCATAATTATGTAATTAATAAATTTAATAATACATATTATTAATATTTTAAATTTAAAAAATTATACAAAAATTACTAAAAATTATATAAAAAAATTTTACAAAATATGAATTTACAAAATATGTAAAACTTCAAGAAAAAAATAAAAAAAGTATAGTAGACATACCTTATTACAATGTTGAAAATTGAAACTTCATTGCCATGTTCCATAATCACAAGGACCATAACAAAAATTATTTTAACATCCAATCCAAGCATAATCCAATAATTTAGTCTTCAACTACATGAAAAAAAAGAAGATACAAACACTAATAATCATGCATAAAATAAAAAAAAATACCACATGATAGAAATATATAATACTGAAGTTTCAAACTTCAAGGGTTTAAAATTTTAAATACAATCCAAAATAAATTTAACACACAACATAGGTGATAGTTCTCAAAATAAAAATAAAACAACTGTCCTCAAACATCATTGTCTTTAAGTTTTTGCTCAAATCCTTTCAAAAGCCTCTACTTAACTAATTATCTTCATCATTGACATTCTCTCCATTGTTACTAGACCCTTCATCATTGTTGCCATCACCTTCAAATCCACCAAATGTTTCAAAATTGAGATCTTCATCAATCCCCACAACCACATCATCATCATCATTATCATCATCATCTAAAATAGTAAAAAATGAAATAAGTGATTTTATTATATATGTTGATTCTTGAATCTTAATACAAAGAAGATTTTAATAGTAAGTTACTAACCTTCTCTTGGGTGACGGCGTTGTTTTTTACTTCTTGGTATTCAACTTTCATCGGAGAGCATTTTTTCCAACTCATCATAATCAAGTAATGTACCATCATCCTCTTCTTCAATTTTCCAAAATTCAGTTTTGTCAATACATTCAATGTCAATTGGATCATCATTTTTCTTCTTATAAAAATGCCTAAAATAAATAATTAAAAGTATAGTTAATATTTCTCTAATGAATAATCAAATAAAAAAACATATATTTAGTAATACATAAGAATCATTTACCTATTTTTCAACCGCAAATTATAATGAATATATACAAGATCATTAAGCCTTTGATGCTCCAACCTAGTTCTTTTCTTTGTATGAATGCGTTCAAAGACACTTCAATTTCGTTCACAACCAGAAGAGCTACTTGTTTGCCCAAGGATTCTTATTGCTAGTTTTTGCAAATTTGGAGCACTATGAGCGAACATTCTCCACCATTCATCTTAGTTGCATGAAAATTGAAAAAATAAAAAAAAAAGTACGAACATAAGAAATGAATATATTAAGATTACCATTTTTAAAAATACATTAATAATTTAATAAACTTACCAGGTTGGGTTTTCTTGCAATTAGAAAGAGCAAGATCTTTTCCAAAACTCTCCAAACGATCCCGAAACAATCTACTCTCATTCATCAACTTTGTCTTGCTACAAGTGGCTTTGGAATCTATGACATTAAGAAAACCTGCCATCACCTCGGGTTTGTTGCAAAATGTTGCTTGATCATATTGGAAAGCCGGATTCAACCAATAAGCAGCTGCATGGATATTTTGACGTAATTGCCTATCCCATCGTTCTTTGAGTATTTTTGTATGAGGCTTGTAACATCTCTTTTTATGCATGAACAACTTCTTAATTCTCAAACGTGCCCTATACATACCCTTGTAGACATATCCCATTGACGGCTTAATATCCCCATCAACAATACGCAAAAGCCTCATGAGTGGTTCCACAATTTTCACAATGATCAAGCAATCATTCCAAAATTTACTATCTAGAATGATAGCAATAACTTCTTTTCCTTTCCTATCTTTTGCATATTTTGAATCAACAAAATCTCTACTAGTTACCAAAGCTTTCAAGTCATGCATGTGGTTATAAAGGCTATGCAAAGCAATGAATGTGGTGGCAAAACGAGTTGCCCCTGGGCGAATAATTTCTGTCCAATTCTTTTTTTTCCTCAACAGAGCCAACAAGTACACATGATTGTAAATAAACTTTGTTATCTTGGATGCCTTCTTTGCAAGTTCAACAATATGCTCTAATTTTGCAAGATCGCTAAAAATCAAATTTAAACAATGTGTCACACAAGGAGACCAATTGATAGTTGGATAATTCTCATTCACCATCCTCCCTGCAGCAACATAAGCTGATCCATTATTTGTCACCATGTGAATAATGTTACTCAACCCCACCCACTCAATCACTTCTTGAAACAATTTAAATAAGAGAGAGGCATCCTTCACAACATCTGAAGCATCAACAGATTTTATAAATATGGTTCCCCTAGGACAATAGACAAGAAAATTAATCAATGTCCGATGTCTACCATCAGTCCAACCATCACCCATAATAGAACATCCAGTAGTTTCCCAAATACTCCTCATAGAGTCAACAAATAGTTGCATTTCTTTCTTAGAATCCCTCAACAAGTTAACCCGAATATCATGATAAGTTGGAACCTTAAAGCCTGGACCAATTGAAATTGCGGCATCAAACATAGACTGGAAGTAGACGGAATTTAAAGCATTCAATGGAATGCAAGTGTCGTACACCCATCTAGCAACGACATGTGTGCCCTCCACACAACTTCTTTACTTGCAAGAGCACTTTTAATAGTTGGTTGGGAACCTGGAGTAGTCCTTGGAGCAAAATAATCATTAACATGTGCTTTCCCCTTCCCCTTTTGTGAAACTCCTATATTGCTTCTATTCTCACTACCACCACATTCTTTGATTGAGATCCTTCTATTCCTAGGTTGAGGTATTTCTTCAACCTCCACAACTTCATCCATATCACCTTCAAATTGTGAAAGACTAGGGCTAAATGAATTTTGGAAATCATGCACTTCTTCCCCTTGTTTTCTCTTATTAGCAATAGATTTTAAAGATTGCTCCATTTGAAATTTAACATCTGCAGGAAACTTTTTACATGGCTCAATTTCTCCTTTTACCCTAGCTAAGTGTTGCTTTATCCTATTAATTCCTCCACCTTTAGTGGTCTTTGTGCAATATAAGCATGTATAAGTCTTTTTCCCATCAGGGGCATGTCCTTCACTTACATGTCCCCATGCAATATCAGATTTTCTCCTTGTGGATTGTGAAGAATTGGCAGTTGAATTTTGAGCAGATGAAGACATTATAAGCAAGCTACAAATTACAAACAAAATCAATTAGGTGACCACTTCTTTAAACTATATATATATATATATATATATCATGAATTACTAACCAAAATAGCCTTAATTCACAATTGCTTTTATATAAATATATATATATATATATATGTGTGTGTGTGTGTGTGTGTGTATTTTTTTTTTTTCACATTTATTGCTTCCTTATGTATAAAAAGACATGCACACAAAGACAGCCACCTTATTTTTTCCCCTTTTTCTTTTGGGGCTGGCTCTCAACACCTTCAATTCCAAATTGGTTAAATATTATAAATATCTGTTATTAGACATCCAACCGATAATATATTAAAATCCATCAGATAACAGTATCCTAGACGAACGCATAATTTTTTGTGTTTAATGTTCTTAGAAAACAATATTTTATCAACAATGAATAAGAGAGTACTAAAGGAACAAAATAACCTATGTTGGACAACTGCCAAATGCATGGTGAAGCACAAACTCAATATTTTAAAAACACTAATATATTGGATCTCAAAAGTTGGTATAATGAAATGACTTAAATTAATTACATATCACTTGAATCAATTTCCAATTTAATTAAAAACTTTTGAGTATCAGAACTCAAGTTTTCCTTGAGCAAAGATGTACAAATTAAACAATTATAGAATCCATTTTTGGTATTTGTCTTTGACTATCCTACTTAATCACATATGGGTTGACCACATTCATGTATACAATATGTTCTGTTTTATAGTATAGATCATTATAGATATCCACAGTTCAGGGCATGGAAAAAACATAAAATTGCATGAAATGAATACCATCAATTAGGTAGCTATCAAAAAAATATCATCAATCAGGCAAACTAATCCAGATATTACCTTCGTATGGACTGGCGTTCAAGACCTGAATACTCACTGATCTTGATTTGCAAATCACCAAAAAAGTTCAGTAAGGTACATATGCTATGGGTTGACTCCACGGATGATGGAAAAACGATGCTCTTCTCCCCTTGTCAAGTTTGTAGAAGGGCTACCAAATACAGGGGTTTAAGCTTTGACTCACAAATCTACATAGAAGATTTGAAAAGGAGATACTTGCTGAACATCAATTTGATTATTAAGGATAGCTATATTTAACTGAACTAAGAGAGTCCAATCGGCTGCCACAGCTAACAGAGAAGAAGAAGAGGGAGAGAGGGAGAGATACCTGGTGCCGGAGTTGTAGATTGGAACTGGCCGTCACAATAACGGCAGGTAGAGGGTTTTTCATTTTTGTAAAAGAAATCGCAGTGGAGTATTGGCTTCACTGCTTCAGTCGAACAGTCGATCAAAGAGGGGCTGCGAGTGCGATCGATGAAGACTGGGCTGCGATTTTCAGTCGATCGAGGAAGGAGGAAGGACTGGGCTGCGTCGCTGCGAGGGACTTGCGAGTTCTGGTTTTTGGAACAATGTTGAATCAAATGAGGGATTCGGTTTTTAACTTTTTATACATAGAGAAAATCGGTGTGAACTGGTGACCCAGTACCGGGTCACCCGGTTCACCAGTTGGACGGTCCGATTTTACCGGTTTTCAATTTTTAAAACGGTTTTCAACTTCAAATGGGTTAAAGGGTTAAACCGGACCGTTTTGTGGACCGGTCGACAGTTCAACCGGTTGAACCGGCCGGTCCGGTCCGGGTTTTAAAACATTGCCTTAAGGTACCCAATTCTTTTATCTCAAACTCCTGGGCCAGGAAGGACTTCAATGATTGTATCTCTACATCATCATTCCCGGTTATAACGATAACATCCACATAGACTATAAGTATAGTTATCTTCCCTTGGTTACGTTTGATGAAGAGAGTATGGTCAGCTTGACTACTTATATCCATGCTTTTGCACAATCTTTACTAAATCTCTCAAACCAAGTTCTAGGAGATTGCTTCAAGCCATTGAGAGCATTTTTTAATTTATACACCTTCCCATCAGAACCCAGAGGAGGAAAACCTGGAGGAATATCCATATATAATTCTTCTTCCAAGTCACCATTCAAGAAGGCTTTCTTCACATCGAGTTGCTGAAGTGACCATCCTAAATTGGTTGCTAATGAGAGCAAGACTCTAATAAAATTCATCTTAGCCACTGGCGCGAAGGTTTCTTGGCAATCAATACCATAGGTTTGAGTGAACCCTTTGGCCACCACTCTAGCTTTACACCTTTCCATTGATCCATTTGCTCTGTGTTTTACTGTGAAGGCCCACTTACATCCAACAGTCTTTTTCCCTTTAGGAAGAGCTAAGAAGCACGGATACAGACATGGGACACGGATACGATACGACACGGACACGCATACACGTTATTTCTCAAAAAAGTAGGACGCGGACACGTTAGGGACATGTTGAATAAATATAATTTTTTATATTTTTATATGACCATATAATAAAAACTTAATGTTATTTCAATTAAAATTAGCATAAAAACACACAAATTTTAAAAATATTATTAATATATTAAAATAACAAAGTCATTAAATAAAAATTAAAGAATTTCTTCATTTAATCATCAACATCCATGATTCAAGTGCCCGGACACGTGTCCGGGAAGTGTCCGAGAGTGTCGGTGTCCGACACGGACACGTGAGCCAAAATAGAGTGTCCGTGCTTCATAGAGGAAGAGTCACATATTTCCATTTGTCATTTTTTTGAAGAGCACTCATTTCTTCTACCTTAGCTGCCTTCCATTTAGGATCCACCAAGGCATTTCTCCAATCTTGAGGAACACATATAGAAGACAAGGAAGATACAAAAACACGATAGGAAGGTGAGAGAGAATGATAGGATACAAAATTGGAGATAGGATGTTAGGTGCATGAACGAACACCTTTACGAACTGCAATGGAAAGGTCAGTATCATCTGAAACAATAATGTTAGAAGGAGCAGAAGGAACAATAACAGGAAGCTGAGAATTATTATTACTTGGATCTAAAGAATCCAATTGACAGTCAATATGAGAAGGAAGTCTAGCTCCTTTTTTCTTCCTTGAGTATCTCAATAGGTGCTTGATACCTTGAGTTTCCTTGTCAAGATCAGCACTTGAAGCATCAAACTGAGGACGAGGACAAGGACTAGGCTGAGAACTAGCAAAATAGGAGGTAGATTCGAAGAAAGTAACATCCATGGTGACAAAATAATGCCGAGTGGGCGAATGATAACAGCGATATCCATTTTGAGTAGCAGAATAACCCACAAAGACACATTTTAGAGCCTTGGGATCCAATTTATCACGAGGACCATGAACATGAACAAAGTACACGCAACCAAACACTTGTGGAGAGATAATGAAGAGAGGAGTAGAGACTCCCCAAGACCTCAACAAGGGGTCGAAAATGTAATACCCTAGAAGGCATTCGATTTATAAGGTAGGCTGCAGTAAGAACAACGTCCCCCCAATAAGACTTGGGAACATGCATAGTAAACAAGAGTGCCCGAGCAACTTCCAACAAGTGACGATTTTTGTGCTTTGCTACTCCATTTTGTTGTGGAGTGCCAACACAAGTAGTTTGATGAATGATGCCATGGGCAGAAAGTTACTCATTAAATGGACCATCAATATATTCACCCCCTTTACATCGAATCACCTTAAGTTGTGCATCAAATTGGGTAGAAATTATTATATGAAAATTCTTGAAAAAATGAAAAAAATCACTAGTTGTCCCGTAATAAGTACACTCATGTCACACTGAGAATAGTCATCAATGAAAGTAACAAACCATTGAAAACCAGACAAAGTAGTAATACGAGAAGGACCCCACACATTTGAATGAAGAATTGTAAAAGGAGAAGTGCTTTTATTCAAACTAGGAGGAAAAGAAACATGACTATGTTTAACCAGTTCGCACACTTCACAATTATATTGAAAAGAACGAGACTTAGAAACTAAAACTGGAAACAACTTTTGCAATAAAGAAAAAGAAGGATGACCCAAATGCTGATGCCAACGAATGAGTGGATCAACAGAAGAAGCAGTAACATCACTCCTGACCGATAGAGCCTGTCGTTGCCCAATGGGAATAGAAGCTGGAAGATCCAAGAGATATAGACTACCATTCTCACTACCACTGCCAATTGTTTTCTTCGTCTCCAAGTCCTGAAAAACACAATGAGTAGGAAAGAAAGTCACACTACAATTCAATGACTTTGTTATACTACTAATAGAAGGGAGATTAGTAGAAAGTTAGGAATATGAAGAACACATGAGAGAGACATAGATGAAGATATAGAGGACAAAGTACCATTTGCTATCCTAACCTTTTCCCTACCAGAACAAGTATTATATAAAATGAGAAGAGATTGGACAAACTAGTCATGTGATCGGATTCTCCTGAATCAATGATCCAAGAGGGACGAGCAAATAAAGAGGAGACAATATATGCCTCGGCATAAGTAGCTGAATGGGCAAAAGTAGAGGCAGTAGTGGCAGCAGATGAGGACCCCAACTAAGACATGAGACGTCGAATAAACTTGATTTTCTCTTGAGAAAAAGTTGGTGGTGTTGAAGCTGATGCTGAAGTAAAACCTAGGGCTGAAGTAGGAATCGTGGAATCAACTGAGGTAAGATGAGCATAGGACCTCGTCATTCCTCCAATAC
The DNA here is from genome assembly GCA_008638375.1 of Nyssa sinensis. Taxonomy (NCBI): domain Eukaryota; kingdom Viridiplantae; phylum Streptophyta; class Magnoliopsida; order Cornales; family Nyssaceae; genus Nyssa; species Nyssa sinensis. Next base: position 29,210,581 of record CM018041.1, on the reverse strand, counting down.
GGCCCCCTCTACCTTGTGTAGGCCGACCATGAAGCTTTCAACAACTCTCCTTGGTATGTCTAGTCTTTCTACAGTAATCACAGATCAACTTCTCTTTATCATCAAAGGAAGCACCAATCGCAGCCCAGACAGTTTCACGGCCCTTACTACTTCCTTTGTCGTCTCGCTGAGTCAAAGAGGTAAGAGAGAATCTCTCCAGAGGCCAAGATGCTGAGGCAAGAGCTGATCTCGCAGGAGTAGAAGATTGGATCATAGCACACCTTTTGCTATCCTCCCCCTAAACACAAGCATACACTTGATTAAGAGAAGGAAGAGGATCATGGCCCAAAACTTGCACCCGAATCAGATCATACTTAATGTTAAGACCAGCCAAAAACTCAAAGATGTGCTCCTGCTCTACAATCTTTTGGAACTTATGAGCATCACCAGGACAATCTGCCTAAAATGCTTGGTATTGGTCCAACTCTTGCCACAAGCCCTTCAGGGTATTATAATATATTGCTAGTCATATCTCCCTGTTTGAGCTCATGAATCCTGTGTCGCAAGTCATAAATCTGGGCAGCATTCCCAATCTTTGGATAAGTTTAAGCAACAGAATCCCAAATCTCCTTTGTTGTTCGCAAAAATAGGTAACCATTATTAATCTCGGGCTCCATAGAATGAAGGAGTCATGACATAACTATAGAATTTTCTAAGTCCCACTTGCCAAATGAAGAATCTGAACTGCTTGTTTCCACAGTGGTTCCATCTATGTACCCCATCTTTCTTTTGCTTTAATGAGTAGTAAGGAAGATTGTGACCACATAAGATAATTAGTGCCATTAAGTCTAGCCGTTGTAATCTGTAGCATAGGGTTCTCACTTTGGGCACTATTTTGTCTTGAGACACCACTACCAGAGCCACTGGTTGTTTGGCTAACTTCTGACATATTTTCAGAGAAATCTAAGTGTTCAATCAACAGTAAAATGCAACCAACATTGAAGAAGAGCAAGAAAATCAGTCCTTAACAACCAAAGAAGAGAAAAATCCTGTAACATTCTAGAGAGTGCGGACTTCTCTAGATTTGAAAGATCAACCAAAAAACAATTCGATCGATTCTCAAACAATCCAAGGGTTCACTCTTAGCCCTAGATGCATTCCTCAGAGATGAAGCCAAGCATCAAAAATTGATTTTGGTCTCAAAAAAATCAGATAGAAGAAAAATACAATTTTTCCAGAAAAACATTCGAAAAATCCTGTAACATTCTAGAGAGTGCCAACTTCTCTAGATTTGAAAGATAAACCAAAAAACAATTCGATCGGTTCTCAAACAACCCAAGGGTTCAATCTTAGCCCTAGATGCACCCCTCAGAGATGAAGCAAAGCATCAAAAACTGATTTTGGTCTTAGAAAAATCAGATCAAGGAAAAATACATTTTTTCCAGAAAAACATTCGAAAAATGTAAAACCACATCAAATGCCCTCAAAAAATTTCAAAAAAAAAAAAAAAAAAAAACTATAGTACTTAGCACTTAGAGACTATCCAAAGAGGATGTTCCCCTTCCTCGAAAAATGCTTACGTCAGCGTCCGTACAGTGACGCCACTAGTCCCGTTTTGTTCCTCGTGTGATTTGATATCTTCCGGTGTGATTTAGATGATATCTAAGCTTAGGTCGATGCTTTGATATCAAGTTGAAATGTAAACCTTTAGAGTTTGAAAGAAAGAAGAGAAGAAGACAATAATAGTTTGGTAGAAAAAGAGAGAGTGTATCTCAACCCTACACCTCTCATGCTTATATTATTAAAATATGATAATATTACAATAATGCCTTTAGTGGGGAATAAACATAAAACATTCCTATTCTAACAACAATGAAATTTAATTGTTTCCCTGGAATGAAATTTCACTGTTTCTTAGCATTTTTTTTTTAAATTTTCATATGCAATATGGATCTTGTTTGATAGATCTCGATTTGTAGATTCCAAATATATAAATTTTTATTAAAAATAGATTTATAATTTGTAAGTTATTGAATTTTGAAATTTGAAAAAAAATTCTTTAATTTGTAATTCATGCAATAGCCTTCCCAAAGTTAAAATCACAAGATCCACCGGCCAAAATACTAGATTTTTCTTTCAAGTAAATTTACACTCAAAATTAGTAGATATAAACTCAAAGATAGTAGCTCTAAAAAGTATCAACCACTAGTCTACCCAGCCTTAGATGATAACAGCCAGCAGGCTTCAAATCACAAAATAGGAAGCTCAAACCACGCTTGATTCTTTGTTTCAGAACATAAAGGGGGAGAAAGTGTGAACAATAAGGTAAAAAAAGGAGGTCGAAATGTATTGTTTAAAATTGGCATGCTGAACAGCAACCATAATGAAATGACCATACAAACTGTTCTTTCCGCTCCCCCCTCCCCCCCTTCCCCCCCTCTTCAAATTTATTGGCTGGTATCAGTCTCTTGAAATCGTGTTATGCAACAACCAATATTTTATATAATGGCCGTTATATAATTCTGTGATTTAGAGGGAGAAATTGTAATAAGAAAGTAGAAAAAAAAGTGGAAAAAAATGTGAGTTTTAATAATCACTTGTTGAATTGTTGTCACAGAGCTATAATGGCTGTTACTGCTTTATAAGGGCCCATTTTGTTCATTACACCACCATAACGGACCGTTAACAGTATTGAAACAGCCGTTACAGCTGTGAATTTTGGTAGGACCAAAATATCAGTTCAGAATGGTTCAAAGGCCACCAATGCCATTAAGTAACTATCATTATTCTAGACCATGGTTTACATGCATGTGTGCACTTATGGCTGTGGACATTAGTCATCAGGTAGCCGTATTTGGAGGGTACCTATATTCTTACCAGGAATTTGTCTTAAAAGTCATCAATCTCCCGGATTCCATTTTTGCTAAATGAAAAGAAATTTTCTTTGTTACCAAGTGACAAAGCTTTTGTTGTGGAAGGGGAGTGGCACTTGGATGGGTGGAATGTGTCAGGTACTCGTATTCTTATGTTCACCCAACTCAACTCAAGTCAACAAAGCCTTATTCATGGAGGACTTTTTGACTTTGTATAAAGCAAGTAATTAGGTAAATGACACTAATATTTGATTTTTAGCTTCTGATTTAGTTTTAGAATTCATTTAGCTTTTGATGAATGAATGGGTTGAAATAAAGGCATTTGGGGTTCAAATCACTGTGATGTAAATTAGAGTTGGATAGTGAGACCCAGGGAGGATTATATTAGAGGACTGCAGATGCTTGGGGGATATATTTTACAATTTGGCATGGATTTCAAATTATTGCCTCACAGATCTAAGCCTCCTAAATCCAATCATCCATCTTGAAATAAACGTTTATTAGAATTAAATTTATGCTACACTCATGTCATCAAGACCAAATCCATTTATCCAAATTGAGCCTCATATGTGTGTGTATTTATATATGGGTGTTTTACTGCAGAGGGTATTGGCAAAAGAGACACAGCTTCACTTGGCCCAGAAAAAGTTACATAAGTTGAAGGAACCACTGAAGAATGCTGAAACTACAAAAGCCCAAGCACTTGTAGAGCTTGAAAAGGCTAAAAGAACAGTTGATGATCTCTCCCACAAGCTTAGAACTATTAGTGAATTGAAGGAAACAGCAATTAAAGCAACAGAAGCTGCAAAGAATCAGGTGAAGCAACTTGAAGAAGCAAATTGTGGCAATCATGCAGGAGCAGATGGGGCCTGGAAACAGGACTTTGAAAGTGCAAGAGAACTATACATGACTGCAATCACTGAACTTGATGCTGCAAAACAAGAGCTAAGGCGAATCAGACAGGATTGCGATACATCTCTGGAAGCAAAAGCTACCGCCATCAAGCAAGCAGCAGAAGCTGAGCTTTCAGCTAAAGCAAATATGGAGAGATCTGGTGAGCTTTCCAAGGAAATTACCACAGTACAGGAGTCAATTGAGCTGGTGAAGCTTGCAACATTCCAAGCCCAGCAAGATCAAGCGAAGATATACACCGAAAAGGATGTTCAGAAGCAGTTGCATAAAGCCTCTCTTGAGGAGTCTGCAAAGAAATTGCCTGCTTTGAAGAAAGAGTTTGATCCTGAACTCATCAAAAATCTTGAGGTGCAGTTGACTGAAACAGTGACTGAGATTGAAGCTCTGCAAAAAGAGATGGAAAATGCAAAAACTTCAGATCTTGATTCTGCGAGAACTGTCACTTCAGAGCTGGACAATGCTAAGGAGTCGCTGCATAAAGTAGCAGAAGAGGAAAGTGCACTCCAAGGCTTGCTGGATTCCTTGAAGCTGGAGCTGGAGAATGTGAAGAAAGAGCATTCTGAACTGAAGGAGATGGAAGCAGAAACAGAATCCATTGCAGGGAATCTGCATGTCAAGCTCCGGAAAAGTAAGTCTGAGCTTGAAGCAGCCCTTGCAGAAGAATTCAAAGTAATAGGTGCTTCTGAGGAAATGATCTCAACACTCCAGCAGCTATCATCAGAAAATGAAAAAGCAAGACTTGAAGCAGAAGGAATGCACAAGAAAGCTGAAGAGCTGAAGAAGGAATCTAAAGCCACCAGAACTGCACTAGAAGAAGCAGAGAAGAAGCTAAGAGTTGCACTGGAGGAAGCTGAAGAAGCAAAAGCTGCCGAAGCCAAGGCCCTTGATGAGATTACGATATTGTCTGAGAGAACTAATGTGGCGCGTTGCTCAACTTCTGAGTCTGGTGCCCAGATCACAATTTCAAGGGAAGAGTTCGAGTCATTAAGCAGAAAAGTTGAGGAATCTAATAAATTGGCAGAAATGAAAGTGGTGGCTGCAATGGCTCAGGTAGAAGCTGTGAAAGCTAGTGAAAATGAGGCCCTCAAGAAGTTGGAGGCAACTCAGAAGGAGATTGATGATATGACAGCTGCAACTCAGGAGGCGTTGAAGAGGGCAGAGATGGCTGAGGCAGCCAAGAAGGCGGTGGAGGGAGAGCTTCGAAGGTGGCGTGAACGAGAGCAAAAGAAGGCAGCTGAAGCTGCATCTCGGATTCTGGCAGAAACAGATATGTTGTCAGAATCTCCCCCCCCACAAGTACTGGAATCAAAAGCAGAATCCATCTGGGGTTAATGGAGCCCAAAAATTGGAAAGAGAAAAAACTTCAGTGTCAAAAAAGGTACTTTTGCCTAATCTCAGTGGTATTTTTCACAGGAAGAACGACCAAGTTAAGGGTAGGTTACCTTCTTAACTACTGGGAGAAAAGCTCGTCTGATTCTAGTGTTTTCCAAACTTTTGTGCCATAAGGGTTGATAGGAACATGATGATGAATAAATTACGTGTAAATCTGGGACTATTGGAATTAAATCTCTGTTATTGGGTAGGGATGGATGCTGAATATTATGTCGAAGACAGAATTTGGAAGCAATTGTAGGGAAGAGTGACTTTTGTAAGAGTTAGAGAGTGCAGTACAAATTGTTTGCAAATTTTGTTTTATTGCCCCTCCTTATGTTAAGTTGGAAAAGTTTAGTAAATTTACCCAAGCCTTTTTTTTTTTTTTTTGAGATGTGTTTATGATTGATGTGAAAAAGTATTTGAATATGTTAGTGTAAGGATACACATTCATACAACATTCTCGGTTGTTACACGTCGGTCCATTACACTTGTTTTTTCCCAGTTCTATTTCACTGAGAATTTAAATTTATAGCTACATAGAACACTGCATACATATAATTACATAAAATCTCATTACACATGTCTAACTAAATAATGCAACTTTACAGACCATAAAAAAAGAAATACTAAATAGAAGCAAGGAATAACAAACGGAGTAATAACATGATGATACAACACTGGACAATGTACAAAATGATGTAACAGGCACATAATTTCCCTCGTCCCATATAATTATGAGATTCATTGTCGTATAAATTGTTCATGATATTCATCAACTATAAATAAAATAAAATAAAATAGATCAATTGTGGTCTCACCCTAAGGGGCATCTGTAAAACAATCTCCCATTATTTTTCCTTGTGGTGTCTAACACCACATGTATAGTAAGGTGCTTCCATTAAATTTTTTAACATTATAATAATCCAAACACTTTTTTTAAAGAAAATATAGAACAAATAAGAAATAAATCAATGATCAAATAGAAAATTAACAAATCTCAAGGAGACAACACTTTGTAATTGAACACATAACCAAAATAGAATTACATTTAATTTACAAAAAATACAAGTCATTGTTGATTTGTTACATAATCCGACCACATTTGTGTAGCTATTTGCTCGGTTAAATGCATCATGTGATTTACTTGTTCTTGTGACATGTTAACTTTAGTTTGGAGGGCAGTAGGATAATTTGTGCCCTCTAACTCTTTGTCATGTGCTTGAAATTTAGTAAAGATGTTATCCCCACTAGAATGCATACGAATAAAGTTATGAATTTCATAACAAGTAGTGACTAATGGGTCCTTAGCGAATCACCTTGTAGTTCGACATATTCTTAAGTAGTGGAAATCGTACCTTTATTTACCCCCAAAATATCTCTATTACATCCCGCAATGATGGATGCTTATAATTAAATAATTCCTTATGCCCCTTAAGGGCACGAGTCCTTCCTTGAAAATATTGTAGGTGGTATCTCTCATCACGATATTGGGATAAAATAGTTCTACTCTAATAATGAACAACATGATGAATTAGCAAAAAATACTTCTGCCGATTATTGTTGATATCTGTGGGTCAGCCCCTGTTCGGACGGTGCCTTGGGGGTGTTGCAGTAGTATTAATGGAAGGCTGGGCTCCCCCTAGTACCGTATTCACTGGTGGAAGAGGAGGATTTGTGTTTTGTTGGCCTTGCACAAGTGAAGTCAATGCCTGTGACATGGTCGTGATCTGTTGCTGTGTTGGTTGGTTCTGTAGTGTGAAACGTGATCTGTTGCTGTGTTGGTTGGTTCTGTAGTGTGAAACTAACCTAAAAAGGGGGGGGGGGGGGGTTCAATAGGTTTGTACTAACCTTTTCAATTCTTTCAATTTTTCAACAACAACACTAACAACTACTAAGATGGCACAATATATGAATTGTAAATTCAATCAATATTCAACAAATCTCAACAATTCAATTATAACCTCAATTCATCCACTGTAGTAACCATGTAATGTTCAACATACAAACCATTCAACACAAGCCTAATTGATCCACTAATCTAATTAAATTTTCAATTTCACAATTTAAGAAGAAATTAGATTATGTGATCAATTATCAATTCCAAAATTCAATTAACAATTCCAATTGCACTATTAAGGTTTTCAATTATTCAAATGATATCCAAATTTCATAATTCATTAAAACCTAAATTTCTATTAAGTGGAAGCAATAAATTATAGCAAATTGGAAATTGTAATCAAGAGTAAGAGAGTTGCAAACCGAAGTGATGACGAAGAAACAACCAAGGAAAACTATCCAAGGTGTAAAACTTCGGAGTTGACCATGCTCATAGACGAGTCCACCATGAGTGAGATTGAATTACGTGATGAAGAACTGGACTTAGTACCTCAAATACCATTCTACTCAATCGTTTTCAATCTTCCCTTAACTGAACAAGCTTCCTCCATAGTCAGAATCTTCATACAACCTGACGCTCCTCACGGTCTTGGAATCCTTCGATCAGGCCTCTTCACAATTGCAACTCCTCGCAACCTTGGACTCATTCGATCGCTCAACAATGAATCCTCAAGGTTGAACTCCAAACTCTTTAATGGTGAATTGAAATGGAATTGAGGCTCTTTGAATTGACTTGGATCATGTGATGTGATTAAAATCAATGAATGATTTGTCGAGCAAAGATTTACATGATTTACAAGTATGAATGTTCACTCATGAAAGCTCTAAGATCTCTCAAGTGTATAGCTCTCACAATTTGAACTCTCTCTCACTATGTTCTCCTTGATCTCAAATTGAATTTCTGTCAATTTTATATCATTGAGATTGGATCTCAAATGAGGCTTGAAAATAGAAAATTTTTCTATTTTCACGTAATGTTCGTTCGAATGAGCAATAAACGAATATCAAATGAGCAAAATATAGAGGTTTCAATTTACTGTTTGTTGCAATCCTTTCGAAAAAGATTGAATGAGTAAGAACCAGCCTCAATTGTTCATTCGAACGAGCAACAAAGAGTTGCTCATTCTTTGCTTGCCTTGTGAACTCAATTTTCCAAAGTATTTTCAAAAATGCATTTTTGGAAAAATTGTTTCACAACACAAGTCAACTACACACATGATGATATGATGTCTACTCTATGCAATGCATGCAATGTGTGAGTGTGTGAGATCCAAATCAAATCAAAACAAAATTCCAAAATACCCAAATTACCCTTTGTGAACCAAGTCGACTGGTAGATGTACACGGCAATGAAGCTTGGGTCGTCTTGGAGTAGAACGAGCATTGAGATACTTTAAGCCCAGGGCTAATGCAATGATTACAATCAAAGCACGTTTTTTCAAACCGGATTAGCCAATTAAAATATTAGACCCCTTGGTCCTAACAAACTCCTTATTTGTAATCCGTGACAAAATTGCAGCATTAGTATAAGAATATAATACATCAAAATACATTTTGACCTAGTGTTCTATACTATACAAATCACTTAGCAATGCTAAAAAATAGTCAAATTGTTTCCTGCACAACAAACTCAACTATACCACGTGAGATCATATCAAGAGATATATATCAAATAAATCTAATGAAATCATGATAATAGATGTATATCAAAATAAAGACAAGGTGTAGTAAACAAGATAACCATATAATCAAATCCTGTGTACAATATAAGTGAAAATACATGCTATCTCAATTATATGCAAATAAAAAATGTACTACTCTCCCTCAATATGTGCACAAAGTAACTCCCCCTCACTAAGTGCTCAATAAACATCACCCCATTTTTGTCACGATGACAAAGGGAGGAATTGAACAAGTAATAACATGAAGGAAGAAGCATAAGCAAGAATACAAGAATGCATAATGAGATAATAGTCAGACAACAATGATAATAGACACAACTTAATCCAAATATCTATGATATCAAAACAAAGTAGTGTATCCATCATCAATCCAAAAAGTAATAATAGAGTAAACTTGGGAATAACTGTCAAAAATAAAACATGTAGTTGATGAGTAAGAAAAATACATGTAAACCTCACTACAAAGTGTCACTCATCATTCATGTGTAAACATAGTTGCATCATTGATCTATTCTTGGTGGTGATGGAGGTGGAAAAATGCTAGATAAAACATCTGATAAGCCTTGGATGGCTCCTTTGTGGAATGCCAACTCCCCATGATCGGTAGGAAAAAGTCAGATCGGATCTTGGTGTAGTGCTGCTCAAGCCTCTCATCATATCAGTACTGATCTGAGCATGATGAAGCTTTAGTCTGTCCTCTGTCTCATCTCTAGTCATTGACTGACCGGTTGTGAATGAGGATGCTCCTACTGAACCTATAGAAGTCGGTACCTAGTGGAATACGGTTAACTAGGAAATCTTTTGCTCGAATATACTCTTCCGGCTGATGCTGTGACTGACCGAGGTGGTTGTTGCTACGATGTCGAAGCTGGAGCCGGTGGCTACTGCTGTTGAGCTTGAGCTGGTTGTTATTGCTTTTGCTACTCATCATCCTTATACAGAGTAGCGATGACATGTGCTTGGGACCATGCAAGAGTCTGACATGTGAATGGATTGGATGGGAGTATGGGTATATCAATAGTATAGAATGGTACCCACTGACCAGCATATTTCTTGGTGATAAGGCTGACGAATGGCAAGGAAGCAGTGCGTCTGGTACCGGTGGTAGACGAGTCGATGACGTTCAGAATGTATGCGGGACCATCGATCGGAATAACAACTCCAATAACATAGAGGAGTGTAGCGTAGAGTCAACATGTTCGTATGACTGATTGGATGAAGAATGCTACATACCATGAGATTGAGGATCTTGGAACCTTTATGAAGATAACCCTGCTTAAGTGTGGCAGCTTTCATATAGAAGATTGTCGAACTGTCAACACGGGGGATGGATGTGATAAGCTCGGAAGAATATAGGATAACACCTTGAGGGTAAGGAAAACTAGGCTGCTCAACACTAGGAATCCCAAGAGTCTAAGCAATAAGATTGACGATGAGTGAAAACTTGACCCCATAGACTGTAACCGGGTAGGCTATCTGGTCATTACGAGAACCTAGGTTTGAGTAAAACTCTCGAACCACAGTCTCGTTAGCCGGACCTGTGACAGACAAGAGGGTCAACCATCCACGAGACTCAAATAACCTATACGTGAATGTCTCACATACATCCTCTATCGCAGATGCCCTCTCTACTAGGACATGACGAGACAACACAACACAGTAGTTGCTTGTATCTGGGCCATTTGGGTAGGAAAACTCTCAATACCTCGAGGTACCAAACCCATACGAATAACATAGGAAAAATGCTCCCGTGCTATGGGTACAGCCTTGGTAGACATTATCACGTAGCGAATGACAGGAAAACAATGTAGGACGATCCTAAAATAGTCACTACGTCAAGTGTACTGATCTAACAATCTATACTAGCCCTCTAAAGTCTAGGTGATAAATCAAATAAACCAATGGAAAGTGAAAGAAGGATATGAGGACTTAGCAAATCAATGAATCATAGAAATCTGAAAATGATCGATGAAAGAGAAGCCCTCGATGCGTAGATCACACTAACTGGTACGAAAAATACAAATGAAGGACGTCACTGATCAATATCTAGTAAAAAACAATGAGAAATTTGAGATAAAAATGGAGAAAAACTGCAAGAAGTGGGGAAATGGGTGGTTACTCGCGACTTTTGAATTGAGCAGTCGTTCGTTCGAACAGACAAGTACCTTCATTTGAACAAGCTTTCATTCGAATGAGGCTTCATTCAAACGAGCACCCGAGACTGCTATTCTCTCAAAAAAATAGTGTGTCTTGCTCTGTTTAACATTCCTCTATTCATTTCAACTTGGAAAAAATAGGGGAAAAATATTTTTTAATGAAAACTTTAGTTTTTAGCATGAAAAACTCTAAGATGAAATCATTTATCAACAAAGCTAAAAACAATCCCAATATTTTTGAGTTGAAGTTAGAATTTGGAGAACATTTAAGTGACATAAAGAGAATAAGAAATGTTTTAAATTGAATCAAAATACTCAAGTAATCTTATAACACTTAATCACATTCAAGCTAACTCTCTATTCACTTAAACATGATTTTTAGACATATGTAATACCATCAACCATGAAATGTTCTTATGTCAAAGTTAACTCTATTTTGTTGAGTCATTTATACTAAAATAGGAGCAAACAACCATAGTCAATCTATTTAGGGATTTTTTTTACCATTTCCAACCAAAACTCCCTCTCAATTTAAAAGCCAAATTTTGTAACTTGAATTTCCAATTCTTTTCACCTTTTACAAGGCGGTTTTCACACAGTTAAGTAGGCTACTCTTTTAAAAGGATTTCCAATGCTAGCAAACACACTATCTCAATGGTATCCCTTTCCTTCCACTCTTTGATTATTCAATTTGTGTATGCCATTTTATTTTTAGGCTTTTTCTTTTAGGTTTTTTGATTTTTCCAACCTAAGTCAATATTTCTAGCCATAGACTTATTGAAGCATAAACATAAAACCATTAAGTCCAACCTATCTACATGGCAATCTCATGCAAGAAGTAAGCAAGACAAAAAATTATGAGATCACAAGTAGATTGAAAGATTGTATGCACTCAAGTGAATAAGACTAAGTGAAGATAGTGATAAACTAAAGTACACAAGTCATAGTCTCAAGCACTCTAAATGCATCTTAATTCATTTTTCTTTTCAAAAAAAATAGGATCACCATTCTCTTCGAAGATAAAAGAAAAATGTTTTTGAATTTTTTTGGATTCACAAAGGCATGGAATAAACCTAACTATGAATAAAAAAAAAAAATCCAACAAAAGAAACCATAGACCTAGAATAGATGACAACCATAAATTTCACCTAGACTATAGAAAAATGATAATCTCTCTCAAGGGAACGATTTTCAAAAAGAATTGGAGTAGTAGTGTAAAAACAATTCATAGGGAGACTCTAAGATGAGAGTGGAGAGTAAGATCCCTAAATTGCTAAACTCTCTCTTAGTCATCTAAGAGAGGAATTTCTCTTCCTAAGGAAGAAGCCAATTAGGAAATGTGACTTACAAATTCCTTCTCAATACTCTTCAATTAGTCATTTCTAACCCAAATTTGTCTTAAGTGCTTTATGGGAGTAGGTTTGACATTTTGAATCTTGGTCATTTCTAACTTGGATTAGGGATAAGGATTGGCACGAGGCTTCTCAAGGTTAGTCATTTCAATGATCCTTTGAGCCATACTCCTTGATTTTTGAACATGTGTGTTCAATTGTTGTTTCAAAGAGGCAATCCTCGTCGTATGTTCCAAGGTCATGCGGTGAGAAATTGTTTTCTTTTTCTTAGAATACCCACACTTCCTCCTAAAATGACCATCAACCTTACAATAAGAACAATAGAGTGATTTAGGTTGAGGTTAATCTTGGGGTTTAGATTGAGGTTGTGGTAGAGATTGTGCTTGAGGTTTTGGTTGAGGTTGTGGTTGCCTCTTAGGTTGAGGTGCTTCTACACTTTTGAGCTTAGAAGAAACAAATACAACCAGTTTGAGAATAGGAGATTGAATTTGAGTGGATGTTGAAAGCTTGTTTATATCTGAATATTTGTTATAGCGTAATCCACTTTTATCATTCTTGATTTGGATGGTGTTAAGCATTTTAGCTAATTTATTTGACCTATCATTAAGAGTGATTTTGACATCCTTAGCTTGTTTGAGTTCTTCACTAAGTGAGTGAACTTTTGAAATTAAATTATTCTTTTTAACTTCACAAGCTTCTAGGGATGATCTAAGTTTCTTTATCTCAACAACCAATAAATTCTTCTCTTGTTCTAAGGACTCTATCTTTTATAAGAGAGAAATTTTTCCTCATTTAGTTGATTCAATAAGGATTGATCAACTATAAGTACATTTTTCTCTTTTTCACCTATCTTGAGTTTAGTGATAAGTTTCATGTTAGATTTCTTGAGATTGATTGACTCATTGAATAATGTTTCATAGGTAATCTCAATATTATCTTCTTCTCCACTTTCACTATCACTATACACAAGATTTTCTTTGTCCTCTTATTCATCATCCTCGATGGATGAAGAACCGTCAAGGACATTGGTGATACTTGTGAAAGTCAAAAATTGACTTTCCTCCCCTTCATCATCATCATTATCCTCACAATTGGATAAATTTATTTTCATTACCCTTCTATTATATGATTTTCGCCTTCTTTTGTTTGGGCAATCAGCCACTATGTGACTAAAATTATGGCAATCATAGCACTTTATAGGCTTGGAAGTGGATTGAGATGAAGGTCTTATCCTATCACTACTAGAGGAACTTTTTTGGACCTTATGTAATATCCCGACTCGATTAGGCAAAATAATTTATATTAATACCCATTTTATGGCATTTATTTATATATGAGTCAATTAGAAACCATGATTTGGAAATTAGTAGGCCGTAAATCATAAAATTAGTACACGAAGTGAAATTAGACAAATTAGCGCGGTATGCGAGTAAAACAAATTTAATAAAAAATTTGTGACAAATACGAGATATTTTTGGTACAAATAAAACCCGATGTGATGGGTCAAAAATAGAATTTATGACATAAAAAGGAAGCACACGAAAAATTATAAACGAGGCGAGAATGCCAAGAAGCTTTGAAGCAATTGAAACACAAGCTTCAAAATTTGACAAACAATACCCAAAATGCCAAACAAGATAGAAGAAGGAAAAATGTAGAGAAAATAAAGCCAAATGTTGGCCAAAGGGTTTGAACCCTAGACCAAAATGGGGGAAAGACTTAAAGTCTAAAAAAATTACCATTTTGGCTACAAGCACTTTTGTGCTATATATCCCACCATATATATACATATACACATACACATACATATACATATACATATATTAATAGGTTCCAAATCAGCATATTCAAAATTGAGGTGCCAGCACCTCTTTGGGCCACACCCTTACCCACTTGCAAGACATGCAACACCTCAGCATATGCATATATATATATATATATATATATATAAGAGACATGTGTATATATATGTATAGTGTGTGTGTGTGTGTGCTGTGCATGTAGTGCGTGTGAAGAACAGACCTAGAGTGTGTGTGCATTGTGTGCGTATCAAGAGAAAGAGAGAGGGAGAGAAAGTGAAGAAGGGAGAAAAAGAAGAAGAAGAAGAGTTGAACATGCTCAACCCTAGGTCTACTTCAGAACTCAACAAAACCTAAGGATAAGAAGAAGGCTACTATTAAAGGTATAAAAAGCTCTAAAAATTTGATTATTCTTTTTAGGAAAACATGGCTAATATAGCAATTTTTTTTTTTTTTTTTTATCATTGATGACTCAAAAGTATATGAATGTACTTGTGGTGTGTGTTACAATAGAGTAAGAATGAAATTGGATAGTCTAAGATAAGGAAATTGAAAGACCACTATTGATGAACTTCAAAATTTTAAACCTGAATCAACTAAGATTAAGTTGAGTTTGTCTTGTTAGGACCTAGACTAAAGCTTTTGAGGGTCATGAAAACGATGGTCCGCGACCATGAATCTCAAAGATGAGCTTGGAATTGCAAGTTGTAGGTTACAGCCAACAAACCCAACCTCACCAATTCACACCAAAACCTAGATTTTAGAACAGGGGATGAAACCTCATAACAAGAGAGTAATAACAGGCCAAACCAAATCCAATTTGGTGCTGAAATGGGCATGTACTAGGCATTATTAAGAAAACTCCATGAATGATTGACTGAGCTTTTAAGCTCAAGTCGACCCCTCTAACCAACACCAAAATCTTTCTAGGAGCCCTAGGAATCCATAGGAATTGAAAACAGGGAAAAAAGGCTCTTGAAAGTCCATGAAATAGAGCTTGAACATTTGTAGAATTAGGGAATAGTCGCATGGGAAAAGGGAATAAGATGAATAGTGACAGTCTGGTCGGATCAGGTCCGGGTCAAGACCCGCCCAATCGCAAATATGATCAAGTAGGACGGCGTCGTTTAGGGTTAGTAGGTTTTGATTTTAAAACAGAATAGATCTGTTTGG
The DNA here is from genome assembly GCA_008638375.1 of Nyssa sinensis. NCBI lineage: Eukaryota > Viridiplantae > Streptophyta > Magnoliopsida > Cornales > Nyssaceae > Nyssa > Nyssa sinensis. The sequence continues at coordinate 29,195,385 of CM018041.1, read as the reverse complement.
TTACATAGATAGGGGGCTTGATTTAATAACCAAGGACGGAACAGAGATAGCCTATCCCTGAATTAACCCTTGTTCACTGTTTGGCTCAACAAAAATTAGAAAAATAAAGGGAAGCCCTAGCTCCCCAGGTTTGGACCACAGACCTCATGCGTGTGAGGGTTTTACCCCCCATATGTGAACCACTGTGCCACTGAGGCACTTGATTAAAATAGTACCCAAATAAATATATAATATAAAATAATATAATTTATTTTGGTAAATTATTCCCGGTGTCCAAATTAAATAAAAAAATAGTGAGACCCAATATTTTTGGGCATTCCAGACTCAATGGTGGAGTCCAAATTATGAAATTAAATCTTAAAAAATGTGAACGGACAAACTAGGTTAATCCAAAAAATGTCCTAAAGGCCAAATAAAAATACCGAACGACTTCCAAAAACTATGAGAGTACGTGCCCTAAGGTTTTTCGATGTTCCAAACTTAACGGTGGAGTCCATTTTACCAAATAAATACCTAAAATATTGATATATAAAATTAGCCATCTTTAAGACACTGTGAAGGTACAACGATGAGACCTGAAAGGGGGTAAATGAGTCTATAGACTTAAAATACAACACACGAAACTAAGAGATCGTAATTTCATAAATGAAATCAAATTAAGTCGATGAGTGATATCGAACTAAATAATGTTTCCTGGTTTAAAGGGACATCAAAAGGGAAAGCAAAGGAGGTCTGATTTCCTTTTGGAGGGAGGAGGGACTATTTTGAGGTAACTAAAACCCGAACTCTAACATGTGGTAATTCCTATCCATGTCACAATTTTATTTCCTCGATGCTTCCGATTTGCATTCTATACATACCTAACATTGTTGATTTCCACAATTTGATATTTGTTCTACCTTGTGGATTTGATGAGAATTTGATTGCCAATATCCTAATGTGATTACTTGTTCATTTTTATACCTTGCTCGGATATTAGAAAATTGCTATGTTTCTCACTACTGAGAATTTGTTTATTCCACACATGTACGTCTTCTGTGGAATTCTGTTGAACATGATATTATTATGAGTGCCTGGAGTTTTGTTTTGTCATAACGTCCATCTGATTCATAGATGGTTTTGGACCTATGGGTTGGTGATTAGGAATGATGCCCAACACTGAGTCCATGGAGGACTTGATATATGTAAAGAGCTCTAGTGCTATTCAAGAACTCGATAGAGGGGTGAACCTGAATAAGTTCTTTTAAGGGTAGTTGGGCCCTTATGATTGATAGCATCTATTCTGTTAATATCTCATATCTTTTATTGAGTATATTTTGATGATGCACTCTTTGGTTATTGATACGCCTCATGAGCCTATCTTTGGATTATCTAATGATGCACTCCTTGGTTGTAGATATGCTTTACATGCCTATCTTTGGACTCGAATTGCTATCTTATGATTTATGGCAGCTGGCTATTGTATAGGGTAATCCCTATTGTTGATTTGTTATTCTATATCATACTATATTGGGATGTGCCTTTTGGACCTACGGGTTATTTCTATTGATTCTCACTTTTGGTGACTGGCTAACATGATATTATATCATTGTTTGTCCTTGTTCATATCCTTATATTTGGACTAACCCTGAGATATTTTGTTTTCAAGATAGGATACTACGAAAAGACCATAGGGCGTGCATAATGAATAGACGCCACATTTTTCCACAGATCGTCCTTTTGCAAGTAATGGTGGACGCTTTTGCTATCATTGTAATAGACTAAGCGTAGTGTAGTTTTAGTTCTCCCATGTGTCCACGTCCACGTCCATGTTCTGGCTAGGCTTTTGTTTTTGAGGATCTGTAACTAAACACTTACTTCCATTTTGGCATGTATAACTATACCCTGATGAAGATACTATATTATCTAATGTCATGACATGAATTAATGATTCATAAATTAGTGTTTGAGATCCTTTAATGGGGGACGAATCGTAGGTCGCTGCCCCAGTCGCGGACGCCTAATCCGCATAAGACGGGTAACGGGTCGTGACACCTTGCTTTTTGTGTTGCTAGAATTTCCTAAGGGTCTTCTATTAGAATTTTGTGTTCCCTTAAGATTAGATATTCTACCCTTGAAGTACTTGTTGGACCTTCTAACAAAAAAGACTAAGTCTTCCTCATTCATGGACTCGAGGTCAATCTCTATATCCCCTTTATTATCATCTGGGGTTGATTTTAAGACAAAACTCTTAGTCTTCTTTGCTTGCCTTAGAGTTAGCTTAATTGTTTGCAAATAACCAACTAACTCATCAACTACAAGAGAGTCCACATCTTTACTCTCCTCAGTGGTGGCGACCTTAGGTTGGAATATCTAGGGGAAAGATCTTTAGATCTTTCTTACTATCTTGGTCCTTTCTATCTTTTCTCCTCGGTTGAAGGATGAATTCACTATATCACTCAATTTTGCATAGAACTCGACAAAGGTGTCTGAATCCTCAATTCTTAGGGATTCAAACATAGCGGTTAGCATTTGAAGGTTGGACCTCTTGTAATACCCCAAAAATCTGAAATAAATAAAATGCTCTAATATTTTTGACTTATATAATTTAGTATACATGATTTACGATGACCCAAAATAGCACAACTAAAAATTAAGAATTTAAATTAAAATTTTCCTAAATTGCCAATGTATCTAATTTAACCAATATATGTGCGAAAAATAAATACGGTAGTGGATGCCGAAAAATACGTCGTTACATATACATGTGAATTAAATTATATATACATATGAATTAATCTATATAGAAATACGTGTGTGTATATATATATATATATATATAAAAGGCAGTAGCAAAATGATATATACATATATATATATGTGTGTCTGTGTGTGTGTGTGGGTACATATGTGAAATGTATACATGTAAACGGTACAAAAGCATACCTAATACACACACATACACACACACACACACATATATATATATGTATATATATATATATATATATATATATACGGCTTCAAGAAGCTTCTAGCAAACAGCCAAAAATATGGGACTTTTTGAGACATTCTGGAATGCTCTTATATATATATATATGCATTGACAGCAGTGGGATAGATAGAATTGATAAAGAGGTTAGCTGTGTAAAGAGAAAGTAAGGAAGAAAGAGAGAGAAGCAAGGCTACTATAGAAAGTGAGGTAGAGTGTAACACCCCAATTACTTAACTGGCATGTTTTGTATATGGGAAACTGTTTTGGGAATGAAATGTCAGGTTTAGCTAATTTAATGTCTATTTTGAATAGTGATAAAACTCGAATTAGCTAATTATGAGAAACTCGAGAAAATAAAAACTGACATTGGACCTTGGTCAATGAAAGATATTCTGAGTAGGAAGTGACAGAAAGAAACCGCACTGAAAAAGGAGTTACGGATTGGAAGTTAAGGCCAAAACAGTGAAACTGGAATTCTACGACAACCAAACAGGGCCTTAACCAGAAAAATAGGAGAAAATGGTCACTTGGGAGGCCAAGGGGAATTGAACCCTTGACCTACCAAGGTAAGTAATTCTATCCCAAAAAGTTACCAACTAGGCTGTTGGTTACTTTGTGCATATATACAGCAATATATGTATATAACCTCAATTCTTGCCCAAGCCACCACCCAAATTGGCCAATGGCCTTCCATGCATTCCCTTCATCATAGCCCTCCATCACCTCCATCAGTCAACAACCACTAACCCCACTAAGGGCAGAGATACACTCATATATGTGTATAGCCCTATATGTATATATATACAGAACTTGCACCAAGAATTCTCTCTTAGAGAATTCTGAAAATACAGAAATTGTGTGAGTCCTGTTGTGTACGGGAGGTTGGTAGAGTGAGAGTGTAGAGAGAGAGAGGGAAAGGAAGCTTTGCATGCAAGGGAACTTGAGGAAAAGTTTGGCCATTTGAAGTGCAAGGGGGGGGACTTGAGGATCACGGTGTCACGACCCGAAACCCACCCTATGCGGATCTCGTATCGTGGGGCCGACCCCATGGCCGTCCCTACTTTTTCCATTCTTTTACCAATGATAACAGTAAATAATATAAACATGACATTAAAGTGCGGAAGCTTTATTACAATTATTGTTCAAAGACTAAACTTCAAACTAACAATAAACTGATCCTAAACCACTCTTAGGTGGTGAGTACATGGGAGAGACTTCATTCATTACTATTATGTTCCTCAACTGTCTCTTTAATCTCCTGATCTCCTACTGTGGTTCTGTAACATTCTCACCTGAAAAAATTTAGTAAGGGGTGAGCTACAAACTCAGTAAGTAGAAGCCTATCCCCAATACGGGTGGGGATGACATAAATGATTACAAGTCAAGGTAACATGATAGCCAGTCATGACAATGATTGCAGTCAACTGTAAAATGCCACAATGGCCAATGAATGACAAGGTACAATAACAGTCAAGGGTAACCAATGAATGACAACGTACAATAACCGTCAAGAGTAACAACATAGCATGAATATAGAATAGGCTCCATGAATACCATCAACATAAATACTGCCACAATGAAGCAGTCACAATCAAGTCCAATAAAACAAAACCAATCAACATAGAACTATATCAATTAACATGGATGATGCCTTTACTCTGTTCAGGGTTTGGCAGACCCTCGGTCTTTTGGGGCCCGGCATACCCCCCATTAACATAAATGCATATAAAATGCCCATTATCCTTAATGCGTAAAAACGCCATAATTGCCATATGTCCTTTTTGACCCCTAGGTCCCATAAATTGACCCGTAGGTCCCAGTCAATCAGATAGCATCAGATAGGTAATGTGACTGAGCACAAAACCCGGCATTTAACATAAATTAAGATTCTATAGTATTCCATATGAATGTACAAAACATGGAACATCATAACATAACATACAGTAAATAGACATCAATGAAATGAATCAGTCATGCAACATCAACCAATAGGCATCCACCAGGTAGAACAATATCCATGGTGGGAAACAATGATAGTGAATACATATATGAGTACAAGATTGGCAGTAATGGAAAGATCGTGGCTTGGAAACCACGTATTAAAGATAGGAATCCACTTACCTTATCAATGTCTTAATATCCCGTGACTTCCTCATTTCCTTTTGACTTTCCTATACATCAATAAGCACGTTTCAGCTTTCATATCATTTACCGAATTTATGCCTCGTTACTCTAAATACCTCCCTTACTAATTTATGTTTTACGATTTCCATTTTAAACTTAATTTACCCAAGGACAACATGGTCATTTACGTGTCTCTACTTTTTGGGTTCTGTTTTCATAATTTGGACTCCACCGTTGAGTCCAGTAGGTTTGAATTAATAAAAATTCACTATTTACTTAACTAAATCGGAGTCCGTTTGACTCACCTTCGACGTAGGGGTATTTTGGTCATTTTGACATTCTACGGGTATTTTTTTTTTTTTCAGGACTCCGTCTCGTAAAATGGACCTCACCATTAAATTCAGTGGGTCCAAAATAGTAAATTTTCATTATTCATTCTACTAATTTACGCGTCGAAATTAAATTTGAAATTTATTCATTTAAACCATTTATTTACATTAATTAATCTAGCTAATACATATTAGTATTTGAGCCCAAACAGACCACATGTGCCTTGGTGGCACAGTGGCTAAGCTTCTCACCCTTTCCCCTTTGGTCACAGGTTCAATTCGCTTCCCATACCATTTTTTTTTCATTTTCTGTTAATACATTTTTCTTTTTTTTTTTCATTTCCTGTTCAAGTTTAAGCCAACCATTGATAGCTCTCCTTTCTAACCAAACACTATCTAAACTCGAATTTAAAAATTTACCCATGAAGTACAAGTGTTGGGCAGTCATCTGAATGGGTGGGTCGGGTCAGACCCGACCCGGTTTGGCCAAAATAAAATCACGAAATAGCAGCCGCGCAGCAGCCTTTTCCGGCGTACAGGTTGTCTTCTTCGTCAACGGCGACTCGCCGGTGATGGGTTTCTTGCGTTTTTCAGCGGGGTTCACACCTACCAGTCATGGGCAACTCAAATCTACCGTCGGATTTCAAATCGGAGCGTCGGAACACTCCCAAAAAGGGGAAAACCGCAGCTCCACCGAAACTACGCGGTTTTCTGGCCAGCCCATTTTCTCCCGGTTTTCTCCACCTTTTCCTACACCGTTTTGGCCCATTTTTCTCCCATTCAACTCCTGCACTTCCTAGGAATAATCTCCCATTGTTTAACCAAGTTCAACGCAACAAAATTAAACAAACTGATTTTTTTTTTTTTCCTTCCCTGTACATGGCGTTTTTCCTGGTTCATTTTTTTTTATTCAAGTTCTACATAACAGGTCTATTTATCTTTTGATATTCAATAAAATATAGGATCTATGAGAAAAATGAGAGAGAACGAAATCCAGAAGTACCAGAGAAGCGACTCAATGTAGGAGGGGTTGGAGACGTCGGAGCAGACCACATCGGATTTTCATCCTGTTCTTTCTATTGCCGAACAATTACAGTGACAGTGCCCCCTTGGCTCTACCCATTTAGCTTAGCATTTGCTTGTTCCTCAATGGTCGCCTCCTCCAACGCATCCTCACCCAATACACTTCCTGCACCTACTGCTCCGTTTCTTTCCCTTCTTATTCTCTCCTACGCACGGCCCTGCTTCTTCTTTCTTCTTCTCTCTTTTGTTTTTTTTTTCTCTATTCAATCTAACGCTTCCCATTTTAAAACTGCCCCCCCCTCTCTCTCTCTCTCTCTCTCCCCCTATTGCCTTTTCACTTACTGCGCCTATCACCCCAATCCGTTTCCTTTCTTTTTTCTCCTTTTTTTTTTTTTTTTTTCAGTTGTAACCCCCTGTATTTAATATGTATATACATCTACACATCTACATATCTATATATATATATATATATTTATCAATGTGCCACAACATGTTTTATTTATTTATTTATGTATTTATTTTTATTTTATCTTTCATTTTATTTTTTGCTTCTTCTTCTTATTATTATTATTTTATTTTATTTTATTTATTTCTTTTATTTTTTTTTTTTTGCTATTCGTTTGTCTTGACACTTGTCCATATATTCAAAACTATTAAAATCTAACCCTTTTATTTCTTCATCGTAACGTAAAATCTTATCGGCTCGCTCAGTTACGATTCGGGTTCGGCTTGCTTGGTTACGATTTGGGTCAGGGTATTACATTCTACCCCCCTTAAATTGAGTTTTTTCCTCAAAACTCGAATGTTCGTAATCAATGAAACTCTGTCACCTCATCATGCTAGTTTTATCATCATAATTTTCTTATAACCTGTCTCTTGGAGTTATCTCCAGTCTTCAGATATTATACTCTTAGGCAAAACGATTTCTTTATATAGGGTTCACAGTTCTTTTGTATTCCTTTTTGTTTTATTTCAATAGTGCATTTGGAAGTCAGGGGTTTGACATTTTAACTTACTCGAGACATTTAACTCATTGTCTCCAATTTTTGTATTAACATTATGACTAGAGATCTGCTACTTCCATTACTCACCCTAAGTCATCTTTTCAGTTACTTGACCATTTTCCCTTGTTACCATTATCGTGACGAGTTCCGCGTCTAATCGTTTATTCATCTCATTTGGTACTAGGTCGTGATTACCTTACTATTCATGGTCTCTCAACTTCTATTAACATCGTATAGCGCATCATGTGTCAGGTAGAGATATCTAGTACCTTGATCTTTTCTTTTCAATCCGTTTCTTTGGTAGTGATCATAGGAAGTCAACGGTGCAACTAGACTATACCACTTCTATCGTTTAAAGTGTTTTGAATTTCTCATTCAAGTGCTTTAAGTTTTACTAAGGACAGAGTATCATGTTTTCCTTCATTTCCATGAGCATCTTTTGGTTCGTGTTGGGACGGTTTACTCGTATTCTCTTTGCATTACAATATTTATTCTCTGCCCAGTTGTTCTCAAATTTATTCAATTTTTTTTTATTTGTGATTCTCAATCACGTGTTCATTTCTTGAAAATTTATCAGTCATCTTTTTATTTTTATTTTTTTTATTATATCATTATTTTTGTACTATTCATGGGCATAGTTGCCTTTGTTTTCAGATTCGTATGCACTTATCCTTTTAGGAATTAGATAGGTTGAAGAAGTTAGTTCCTCCCTTTTTCACATTATAGACTGGTACAAAGGCCTTTTATTTCTTGCTCACATTCAAGCTTTTCATAAATTTTGATTCATCCCTTCACAAATTAAAGCATGGTACATATACAAAATAATTTTTAGGAAAATCTTACCCCAATCACTGATTCTTCCTACATTAGTCTACTTCGAAGGTGTTTCTAACAGTGTTATCATTTTTTATTTACCTTGATTTGTCCACATCATTTGATCAATTCAAATCAAGAGACTTATGACTTTTTAATGTATAACTATTATTTTGGTTTTACTTTCCTTTGGTCATAAAGGTTTTTTTTTAACTGTCTCATTTCTTATACTCGTCATCATATTCAGTTTTTCATCATATGTTACATTTCTCCCCCCAGTCGTTATTCAACTTTTTTTCAATTCGTTCTTTGAAGAACTTATTCAGCCGTAGAGGGAGTCCCTTGTATATTCTGTGACTTCATATCATTTTTCAGGATTATTCACACCAATTAGTCGTCTCATCGTTTTATCATTACATTTGACTTTCAAAGTTATCAAGACTATGTCAAGTTTTTCCATCATGAAAATTCCCTACTTCCTTAGTTTTGCAATTCAGTTATTCCTACTTTCTACCTCAATCTTGATTGTTCTCATAACCCAATTAATTAGGTATCACTTTAGCACAGTAATTGTCCTCACTAGTTTTTATATGCATTATGTATGCCAAAATTTTCATCTCTTTAATTGCTAGGTCATGTAAATCCTCAAAATCATTCAATGTCGTCAATCATTTATCTTTTGAGTTAGATTCAGCTAGCTCAATAAAGTATAACCCACAATTAGGTCCTATTGTTACCTAGGTTAATAAGATCTATTGAATTTTTCCAACTATCATTTATCACGTGTCAATCTCCTTTTAGGACCATCACAGTTCATAAATGTTCACTTGATAATCTCATTTAATCAGTCTCTGTCTACCAATAATGCATTTGTCTTTACCCTATATGACTCACTCAAGAATCCTCTTAATTCTGACCTATCGTTAGTCCATCTAGAGTCTTAACGCCTCATGTTACCATTCAGTAAGTCTTCCTCAGACCATCTCTTACATAGACTTCTTGTTAAATTCCTCGACTTTCCAAGATTTCACAATCCCAACTTTATGTCACCTTATATCTTTTAAAAGAGCATTTGTTGTTGCCCTTGTTAAAATGCCAGTTTCCCCCAATTCATAGATCAATTCCAATGTAATGACTTAAGAGTCATCCACCTCAACACTGGTATTATTCTTCCCAAGAATTCTCAACCTTTGTCCTCAAGCATACTACTTCCTCCCAAAAGTTACTATTCATTTAATCATCTCAGTCGTCCAAGAAACATCAAGTCAGTCATAGCATAGTCTTTCCCGAAAACTAGTAACCTTAGTATTTAATCAAGCTATCATTTTCCAAAAGTCACCAATCTTTTAACTATTTAAATCCTCGAATTCTTAGTTCCTCCAAAGATATCTAATCGGTTAATAACCGTGTACTTATGATCTGTATCTCATATACCTTATATATATCATTCAATAATGATTTCCTTGTAATACCTCAGAATCATGTATCATCTCAATTTCATGGTTTCTTTTATGATTACTACCAGTTCCGTCTTTACAATAATTTGAATCATATTGACCTCTAACAATTATTCAGAATCTTCTATCATTTACCTTCATCCAACTTGGTAGAGTATTGACTAATATCGTATCACACCTCATCTTAGATTACAAGATTCATGGATCTCTCTCGAATATTCATTCATCATGTGTCAGCCTCTTTCCAAAATCATCACAGTTCATAAGATCAATTCTGGCAATCTCGCTCCTTTAGTACTTGTCTTCACTACTCTACTCATCTTCACCCTATCAGTGTCTACCTATGACTTACTCGAGAATTTTCATATTTTTGGTCCTCCTAAAATTATCCATTTAGTTTCCTACAAACTTTCTCTCATTCAAGCCCTTGGTTATCTATCCATAACGTTTATAGAAATCTCTTCAAATATTTTTAATGTCATTCCTTGAGAATCCTCCTCGTTTTTCTTTTAAACATATTTCTATTTCCTTAAAGGTTATTAATTACCAATCATCTCAATTTTCATGAATCACCAGTTTTCATCATAACATATAGTATCTTCCTCCAATATATAATATTCATCAATGATAAACCCCTCGATGGTATTGAAACAGTTAACTTGTAGCCTAAAGGTTCTGTTTCTAAGTTCAACCTAACAGTAGATGCGGAATTATAAATCAATTCTCTAGACAATATATGAGCAGGTTGTAAGTAATTGAAAAATACCTACGGATACTGGTACAGTAGCCTAATCATCTTTTGGTGTTAACCTTTCATGTAAAGGATAATCAGTCAATGTATACGTAAAATAACTGTCAGTGTTCGCATAAAAGTCTAGCCTAGAAATGTCAGTATTATCCATCGACTAGCTCTTAGACTTTAACAATTCTAGTACTCTAATCCTGTCTCCCATGACTCACTAGAACCTAAGACTTTGCTCTGATACCAAGCTGTCACGACCCGAAACCCACCCTATGCGGATCTCGTATCGTGGGACCGACCCATGGCCGTCCCTACTTTTTCCATTCTTTTACCAATGATAACAGTAAATAATATAAACATGACATTAAAGTGCGGAAGCTTTATTACAATTATTGTTCAAAGACTAAACTTCAAACTAACAATAAACTGATCCTAAACCACTCTTAGGTGGTGAGTACATGGGAGAGACTTCATTCATTACTATTATGTTCCTCAACTGTCTCTTTAATCTCCTGATCTCCTACTGTGGTTCTGTAACATTCTCACCTGAAAAAATTTAGTAAGGGGTGAGCTACAAACTCAGTAAGTAGAAGCCTATCCCCAATACGGGTGGGGATGACATAAATGATTACAAGTCAAGGTAACATGATAGCCAGTCATGACAATGATTGCAGTCAACTGTAAAATGCCACAATGGCCAATGAATGACAAGGTACAATAACAGTCAAGGGTAACCAATGAATGACAACGTACAATAACCGTCAAGAGTAACAACGTAGCATGAATATAGAATAGGCTCCATGAATACCATCAACATAAATACTGCCACAATGAAGCAGTCACAATCATGTCCAATAAAACAAAACCAATCAACATAGAACTATATCAATTAACATGGATGATGCCTTTACTCTGTTCAGGGTTTGGCAGACCCTCGGTCTTTTGGGGCCCGGCATACCCCATTAACATAAATGCATATAAAATGCCCATTATCCTTAATGCGTAAAAACGCCATAATTGCCATATGTCCTTTTTGACCCCTAGGTCCCATAAATTGACCCGTAGGTCCCAGTCAATCAGATAGCATCAGATAGGTAATGTGACTGAGCACAAAACCCGGCATTTAACATAAATTAAGATTCTATAGTATTCCATATGAATGTACAAAACATGGAACATCATAACATAACATACAGTAAATAGACATCAATGAAATGAATCAGTCATGCAACATCAACCAATAGGCATCCACCAGGTAGAACAATATCCATGGTGGGAAACAATGATAGTGAATACATATATGAGTACAAGATTGGCAGTAATGGAAAGATCGTGGCTTGGAAACCACGTATTAAAGATAGGAATCCACTTACCTTATCAATGTCTTAATATCCCGTGACTTCCTCCTTTCCTTTTGACTTTCCTATACATCAATAAGCACGTTTCAGCTTTCATATCATTTACCGAATTTATGCCTCGTTACTCTAAATACCTCCCTTACTAATTTATGTTTTACGATTTCCATTTTAAACTTAATTTACCCAAGGGCAACATGGTCATTTACGTGTCTCTACTTTTTGGGTTCTGTTTTCATAATTTGGACTCCACCGTTGAGTCCAGTAGGTTTGAATTAATAAAAATTCACTATTTACTTAACTAAATCGGAGTCCGTTTGACTCACCTTCGACGTAGGGGTATTTTGGTCATTTTGACATTCTACGGGTATTTTTTTTTTTTTCAGGACTCCGTCTCGTAAAATGGACCTCACCATTAAATTCAGTGGGTCCAAAATAGTAAATTTTCATTATTCATTCTACTAATTTACGCGTCGAAATTAAATTTGAAATTTATTCATTTAAACCATTTATTTACATTAATTAATCTAGCTAATACATATTAGTATTTGAGCCCAAACAGACCACATGTGCCTTGGTGGCACAGTGGCTAAGCTTCTCACCCTTTCCCCTTTGGTCACAGGTTCAATTCGCTTCCCATACCATTTTTTTTTTCATTTTCTGTTAATACATTTTTCTTTTTTTTTTTTCATTTCCTGTTCAAGTTTAAGCCAACCATTGGATAGCTCTCCTTTCTAACCAAACACTATCTAAACTCGAATTTAAAAATTTACCCATGAAGTACAAGTGTTGGGCAGTCATCTGAATGGGTGGGTCGGGTCAGACCCGACCCGGTTTGGCCAAAATAAAATCACGAAATAGCAGCCGCGCAGCAGCCTTTTCCGGCGTACAGGTTGTCTTCTTCGTCAACGGCGACTCGCCGGTGATGGGTTTCTTGCGTTTTTCAGCGGGGTTCACACCTACCAGTCATGGGCAACTCAAATCTACCGTCAGATTTCAAATCGGAGCGTCGGAACACTCCCAAAAAGGGGAAAACCGCAGCTCCACCGAAACTGCGCGGTTTTCTGGCCAGCCCATTTTCTCCCGGTTTTCTCCACCTTTTCCTACACCGTTTTGGCCCATTTTTCTCCCATTCAACTCCTGCACTTCCTAGGAATAATCTCCCATTGTTTAACCAAGTTCAACGCAACAAAATTAAACAAACTGATTTTTTTTTTCCTTCCCTGTACATGGCGTTTTTCCTGGTTCATTTTTTTTTATTCAAGTTCTACATAACAGGTCTATTTATCTTTTGATATTCAATAAAATAGAGGATCTATGAGAAAAATGAGAGAGAACGAAATCCAGAAGTACCAGAGAAGCGACTCAATGTAGGAGGGGTTGGAGACGTCGGAGCAGACCACATCGGATTTTCATCCTGTTCTTTCTATTGCCGAACAATTACAGTGACAGTGCCCCCTTGGCTCTACCCATTTAGCTTAGCATTTGCTTGTTCCTCAATGGTCGCCTCCTCCAACGCATCCTCACCCAATACACTTCCTGCACCTACTGCTCCGTTTCTTTCCCTTCTTATTCTCTCCTGCGCACGGCCCTGCTTCTTCTTTCTTCTTCTCTCTTTTGTTTTTTTGTTTTTTTTTTCTCTATTCAATCTAACGCTTCCCATTTTAAAACTGCCCCCCCCTCTCTCTCTCTCTCTCTCCCCATATTGCCTTTTCACTTACTGCGCCTATCACCCCAATCCGTTTCCTTTCTTTTTTCTCCTTTTTTTTTTTTTTTTTCAGTTGTAACCCCCTGTATTTAATATGTATATACATCTACACATCTACATATCTATATATATATATATATATTTATCAATGTGCCACAACATGTTTTATTTATTTATTTATGTATTTATTTTTATTTTATCTTTCATTTTATTTTTTGCTTCTTCTTCTTATTATTATTATTTTATTTTATTTTATTTATTTCTTTTCTTTTCTTTTTTTTTTTGCTATTCGTTTGTCTTGACACTTGTCCATATATTCAAAACTATTAAAATCTAACCCGTTTATTTCTTCATCGTAACGTAAAATCTTATCGGCTCGCTCAGTTACGATTCAGGTTCGGCTTGCTTGGTTACGATTTGGGTCAGGATATTACACACGGTGCATGAACTGAGAAGCTTGACGGACATTTAGAAAGGTCTGAACCGAGCCAAGAGTGCGAACTGCTACTGCTTGAAGGTGAACTTCCAAACTCACCTCTTCCTTCATATTTAAATTTTGAACTGTTTTGATGGATTGCTACGGGTGTAGACTGCATGCATGGTTATTTTTGGTCCTAAGAATTAGTTTTGAGCATACTGTGTGTGTTAGAGGTGTCGGATAGGTCATGAAACCATGAAACCCGAAACCAACCTCCATTAATGGACCTTGGAAAACCAGGTCTGAATCGACCATAACAGTTCAGAGTTTTGCATGTTAAGATCTAAAATAGACCCTGATAGGATCTCAACCATCTACCTACGGACCCCAGAACACCGTATAGCCCCACGAATTTGAAATGAAGCTACGGGTTTGAAACCCAAATCTTCTAAAACCGAGACCAAATTGAAAAAAATAAAAATAGGGGCTTGATCCTTATGGTCTGTAGATCACGTAGCTTCAAAAATCACATGAAATGGTTGAGAAATGAGGGTGCTCGAGCGTGTTACAGGTCACGGCTATCGTTTTGAAAACAGAATGGTTTAGGTTGATTCGAGGCTCAAAACCGATGCCAAAGCGTTGGTGTGACCCTCAGGAGTCGATACCACCCAGAAACAGAGACCAAAACAACCTAAGATCTCACGAAATAGAAGCTGAAATTCTGCAGAAATTAGGGCAACACCGAGTCAGTTAGTGGGGAAGACAGAGTCGACTCGGCCGAGTTGACTGAGTCGAGATGAGTTGGGCCGAGCCAACTCGGATACGTGTCTGTCCCAGGGACTGCCACCGAATAAATGGGACGGCGTCGTTTTGGGCGTTTATATGTTAAACAGTTACATTTTAAAAAGAAAAGAAAGGGAAGGAAGGAAAAGGGGACTACGGGGTTTCGAACCCCTGACCTCCAGAGCCACGCGCCCCTTCTTTCCACTCGGCCACGCACTTGCGTGTGACCCTTATGAGACAGAATATATATATATATATATATATTATATATTTAATAAAAACCAGAAAAAGAAATAAAAGGTGCATTTTTGCGCCTTATGGGACTCGATGACAGTATCATTTGGAGAGGGAGGTGGCACGCTGGCCAGCGTGCCACCCTATTCGACCGATCACTATTGTGCCGAAAATAATATATATACTATATATTCTGAAATTATTTTAATTAAAATCATTTAATTAAATTAAATACTCCAAATGAGTCCGTTGTCCAAAAATCATAAGTTATATATGTATTCCTACTGTCTCGGACCTTCTGAGTCCAATGGTGAGGTTCGTGACTGCAAATGAGGTACCGAAAAAAATATGATGTATGAAATTACCATAATACCCCTGACCCTGTACAAGGCCCAAATGAAATCCGATTTCAACGGAACTAATACCAGTAGTAGACCTGACACTTGTGAGACTGTATACATGATTAGATGACGAACCCGAGACAGAAATTATGTGACGGCAAAAATGACCAAAATACCCCTGACATACCCGAACCCAGATTTAAAAGCCGAGAGAGTCTAAATTGACTTTCTTTGACCTTCCGAACTTAATGGTTAGGTCCATATTATGAAAATCAGAACCGATAAATGTGTGAAGATACTGAAACCCTAAGCCAAATGCTTAAGAGGTAAGACCTATGAACTAGCCACTATAAGTTAGTTCCATGAAACCCATCATATGGTAGACTTACTCAGTCTAAGGTCATGAGTTGATAAATCTCTGTGAATTGTTTTAGGCTTAAGGAGAAAAAGAGGAAGGCTCCGTTCATAGCTTCAAACTCAATATTGAAGGTGAGTAACTTCTGACACTGTTTAGTTACTGTTCCTTGATCTGCTAAATTGTTTCGAATATCATATGTTTTAAATGCAATTGTTTTAAATGCATGCTTTTATCACCGATGACATGGTTTTTAGTTTCTCAAATGGTTAACTATACTTCTGATTGATATGCTAGCACTCTGAACCGTTTATCTGTTTTGATCTATTGAGCTTGTCTTGGATTATTGAACTATTAATTCCAAACTGATTTAATTAACCATGTGATTTAAGCAAAGATTGAATTCGAAACTCTTGCCTGGATATCTGTGTTACTCACTGGGCTTTTTAAACTTATTCCATTATTTTAATAATTTCAGGGAAACTCTCAGATGGACAGGTTTAGCAGGTCCAGGACTTAGGGGGAAAATGTTGGAGACCCCCAGATAAAATGATAACCCATTTTTGTGAACCTATACCATTTTTGTACTTTTTGTGTAACTGAACAGATTATGACCTTTTGTGGTGAAACAGTTTTGTAATCTTGATTAAGATAGGACTGACTATGATGTATCCTGAACGCTCTACCAAGTATATATGTATGCATTCTCTTGTGAAAATTTCGCTGCTTAAATTATATATGTCGAATACATTATGCTTGGGATTTATATCGGAATGGCCTGCGGTTAGGATTACCGTCGGGGTTTTGCTTTCAAAAAAAAAAAAAACTGATAAAACCCGATGGGTGCCTAACTGGCCTTTGTCACGTGCCTCAAATCCGCATAGGGTGGGTCTGGGGGATGTGACAAAAGAGTGGTATCAGAGCTACAGGTTTGAAAGTCAGTATAGACCAGAACCTTAGGGTTATTTAAACACTGAATCCTTAGAAGGCAAATACTTAAGTCATAGGATTTCTGAATCGATGAACAACCTGAATGACATTCTTACGATGACACATTGAATGAGGATACTTAGAATACTTTTATCTTGCTTCAGATGCCGCCTCGAACTAGGAGTAACAATAGGGAACCGCGGGCCCCAACGGAGAGCGTAGCCCTACGGGAAATGCGGGCCACATTAGCTCAATTCGGCCAGGCCATTGAGGGACTATCAAGAACCTTACAGCAACACCAGGCCGGACCAGCAAATAACCCGGTAGAGCCTCTGGTAGTTCCGCCTCCGCCTGCCCTAGCGCAACCGTTGGAAACCGGCATTCGTAATGACTTGTTAGATCGCTTCCATAAGCTCAAACCCCCGACTTTCGATGCTGTTACCGACCCCGAGAAAGCTGAGCTGTGGGTCATGTCAATGGAAAAGACCTTTAAGCTCTTGATTTGTTCGGAAGCCGAGAAAGTGATGCTAGCCACTTACATGTTACAGGGGGAGGCTTACAAGTGGTGGCTCGAGATGCAAGTACAGAACCCCACCATTACCTGGGCCGATTTTATTGATAAGTTTTATGGCATGTTCTTTCCCCCTACAATCCGGGAGGGAAAAATTCAGGAGTTCGCCACCCTAAAACAAGGGGACATGACCGTAATTCAATATGCAGCCAAGTTCTCTGCGTTGTCCAGATTTGCTTCCTTTTTGGTGAGGGAAGAGCATAATAGGGCAAGGAAATTCCTCGCAGGTCTTCGGATCGGGATACGGACTAAAGTCTCGGCCTTTGAACTACACACCTATTCCGATATTCTTAACAAAGCCCTAGTTATTGAAAAGGACATGGAAGAGTTCAACCAACTGAAGGACCAGGAAAGAAAGAAAAAGGGCAAAAACTTTAAGAAGGAGCAGCCGAGCAAGAAGCAAAGGACTGAGGGCCCAAATAAGAGCAACAAGGGTCAGAAGAAAACTGAGGAAGTGCCCAGATGCCCTCACTGCCAGAACCTACACACTGGAGAATGTCGCCGACTGACTAGTGCATGCTACCGATGTGGATATAAGGGGCACCAAGTCAAAGATTGCCCGCAACATCCACCAATCCCGAGAACCCCCGCCTTGACTACCGGCACCGCAGGACAGAAGCCTATTCCAACACCTCTTGCTAAGACAAAGGATAAAGGCAAGGAGACACAGGGCCGCCCGGGAAGAGTCTTTGCACTGCTACCAGGAGACACCTCTGCTGCAAATGCTGTAGTAGCAGGTATACTCCCGATTTTTGGAATTTCTGCATATGTGTTGATTGACCCTGGATCCACGCATTCTTTTGTGTTTCCATCTTTTGTTGATAAACTGCATAAGATACCTGAACCTATGGATGAACTGTTATCGGTACAAATTCCTTCCGGGATGTCAATGATTGGGTCTACGATCCTTCGGAACTGTAGAGTAATGATTGGAGACCAGGAGTTGTTAGTCAATCTAATACCCTTAGCGATAAAAGGATTTGATGTGATATTGGGCATGGATTGGTTGTCACACAATCATGCCACCATCGATTGTTTTGAGAAAAGTGTATTGTTTCAGCCCCCGGGACAGCCCGAGTTTATGTTTAGGGGAAAGGGCATTACCCCACCGCCCTACCTAATCTCTGCCATTCAGGCAGGGAGGTTATTATTGAAAGGGTGTCGTGGTTATTTATGTAGTGTCTTGGATACCCAAGCCCAGAATCCCCCACTGCCCGAAGTGCCAGTTGTGTGTGAATTTCCCGACGTGTTTCCAGAGGAACTACCGCAAGGAACGGTTGATCGAGAGATTGAGTTTTCTATTGATCTTATCCCTGGAACTCAACCTATATCCAAAACTCCCTACCGAATGGCCCCATCAGAGTTAAGGGAGTTGAAAGCCCAATTGGAGGAATTGTTGGAGAAAGGGTTTATCCGACCCAGTGTATCTCCTTGGGGAGCACCCGTGTTGTTTGTGAAAAAGAAGGATGGCTCCCTAAGACTGTGCATTGATTACCGTGAACTAAATAAAGTGACGGTAAAGAATAAGTACCCTCTTCCGCGTATCGATGAATTGTTTGACCAGTTACAAGGGGCAAGTGTATTTTCTAAAATTGATTTGAGATCGGGGTACCATCAACTCAAAGTCAAGGATACTGATGTACCAAAGACGGCCTTCCAGACCCGATACGGTCACTATGAGTTCCTGGTCATGCCTTTTGGCGTGACTAACGCCCCTGCCGCGTTCATGGATTTAATGAACCGGGTTTTTAAACCGTATTTGGATAACTTCATCATTGTATTTATCGATGATATACTAGTATACTCGCGCAACGAGGAGGAGCATGAAAGACATCTAGGGATAGCACTACAAACCCTGAGAGAACACAGACTGTATGCAAAATTCAGCAAGTGTGAATTCTGGTTGCCCAACATTACCTTCTTGGGCCATGTGATTTCCAAAGAAGGCATCGCTGTTGATCCACAGAAGGTGGAAGCCATATTGGATTGGCCCCAGCCGACCACTGTGACAGAAGTCAGAAGTTTTCTTGGACTGGCTGGGTACTACCGACGTTTCGTGAAAGATTTTGCAAAGTTGGCCAAACCGCTCACACATTTGACCAAGAATAATGTGCCATTCATTTGGGCAGATGAGCAAGAAAAGAGTTTCCAGCTGCTAAAAGAGAAACTGACCACAGCGCCAGTATTGACTATTCCCTCCAGAGAAGAGAAGTTTGTCATTTACTGTGACGCCTCTTATAAGGGACTGGGTTGTGTCCTTATGCAGAATGATAGAGTCATCGCCTATGCTTCCCGACAGCTCCGACCTCATGAGCAAAACTATCCTACCCATGATCTAGAATTAGCTGCAGTGGTGTTTGCCCTAAAAATCTGGCGCCACTACCTATATGGGGAGGTGTGTGAGATTTTTACGGATCACAAGAGTTTGAAATATTTCTTCACACAGAAGGAATTAAACATGAGGCAGCGAAGATGGCTCGAACTAATTAAGGATTATGATGTGGCTATTCAGTACCATCCGGGTAAGGCAAATGTGGTGGCCGACGCCTTGAGTCGACGATCTGGAAGCCTTGCCTACATGATTACCTCTCAGGAGGAGTTAATTCGAGATCTGGATGAAATGGGTATCGAAGTGGTTCCACCAGGTAGCGCGGCTTGTCTAGCCAATTTGACTGTTGGATCTACATTGGTGGAGCGAATTAAAGCGGGACAGACTCAAGATGAGGAGTTGATTAGAATCTGTGATGAAGTAAAGGCAACGGGGAAAGCTGATTTTGGAATTCAGGACGGAATTCTACGGTATCGAGGTAGGTTGTGTGTGCCCAAGATACCCGAGTTAAGAAAGGAAATTCTGGAAGAAGCCCATGCCTCGAGATTTACGGTACACCCTGGGATTACGAAGATGTATCATGACCTCAGGGAGTTATACTGGTGGACCGGATTAAAGAAGGACGTAGCAAATTTTATTGCTCACTGCACACGATGCCAACAGGTGAAAGTTGAGCATCAACGTCCTAGCGGACTTCTGCAACCACTCCCTATTCCGGAATGGAAGTGGGATCATATTACTATGGATTTTGTGTCCGGTTTTCCCAAGTCACCGAAAGGCTCTGATGCTGTCTGGGTCATAGTGGACAGATTGACCAAGTCTGCTCATTTTCTACCTGTCAGGACCACTTATAGCTTAGAGAAGTTTGCCGCATTGTACATTCAGGAAATTGTACGCTTACATGGCACACCATTGTCCATTGTATCTGACCGAGATCCCCGATTTGTGTCACGATTCTGGAAAAGTCTACAGGAGGCACTCGGCACGGAACTCAAGTTCAGTACAGCATATCACCCGCAAACTGATGGACAATCTGAAAGAGTGATACAGATGTTGGAGGATATGCTGCGACTGTGTGCACTGGACTTCAAAGGAAATTGGGCAGAGCATCTGCCACTTGTCGAGTTTGCCTATAATAACAGTTACCAAGCCAGCATTAAAATGGCACCATATGAGGCACTATACGGGAGGAGGTGCCGATCTCCACTTTGCTGGATTGAAGCCGGTGAACAGAAGCTGCTTGGGCCAGATTTAGTCCAAGCCACCACGGAACAAATTCAGAGAATCAGGAACAGACTGCAAACGGCCTAGAGCCGGTACAAAAGCTATGCCGACAATCGGAGGAAGGATCTTGAATTCCAAGTAGGCGATCTTGTGTTTCTTAAAGTGTCGCCACTAAAGGGAGTACTCCGGTTCGGCAAGAAAGGTAAGTTAAGTCCTCGTTACATTGGTCCTTTTGAGATTTTAAAGAGAATTGGCCCGGTTGCATATAGTCTGGCATTACCACCTGAGTTGGACAAGGTACACCGTGTATTTCACGTATCCATGTTACGGAAGTGTATACAAGAACCGGGGCAAGTCGTCGAGTATGAGCCACTCAAGTTGAGAGAAAACTTAACGTATGAAGAACGGCCAGTCCAGATCCTTGACCGGAAAGAAAAGACCTTGCGTAACAAGGCAATTCCGTTAGTCAAAGTCTTGTGGAGAAATCACTCTAGTGAAGAAGCAAACTGGGAACTTGAAGCTGAAATGCATGAAAAATATCCCGAGTTGTTTACTTGATATTGTAGACTGAGTTTTGGGGACAAAACTCTTCTGAAGGGGGCGGAGGATGTAACACCCCAATTACTTAACTGGCATGTTTTGTATATGGGAAACTGTTTTGGGAATGAAATGTCAGGTTTAGCTAATTTAATGTCTATTTTGAATAGTGATAAAACTTGAATTAGCTAATTATGAGAAACTCGAGAAAATAAAAACTGACATTGGACCTTGGTCAATGAAAGATATTCTGAGTAGGAAGTGATAGAAAGAAACCGCACTGAAAAAGGAGTTACGGATTGGAAGTTAAGGCCAAAACAGTGAAACTGGAATTCTGCGACAACCAAACAGGGCCTTAACCAGAAAAATAGGAGAAATGGTCACTTGGGAGGCCAAGGGGAATTGAACCCTTGACCTACCAAGGTAAGTAATTCTGTCCCAAAAAGTTACCAACTAGGCTGTTGGTTACTTTGTGCATATATACAGCAATATATGTATATAACCTCAATTCTTGCCCAAGCCACCACCCAAATTGGCCAATGGCCTTGCATGCATTCCCTTCATCATAGCCCTCCATCACCTCCATCAGTCAACAGCCACTAACCCCACTAAGGGCAGAGATACACTCATATATGTGTATAACCCTATATGTATATATATACATAACTTGCACCAAGAATTCTCTCTTAGAGAATTCTGAAAATACAGAAATTGTGTGAGTCCTGTTGTGTACGTGAGGTTGGTAGAGTGAGAGTGTAGAGAGAGAGAGGGAAAGGAAGCTTTGCATGCAAGGGAACTTGAGGAAAAGTTTGGCCATTTGAAGTGCAAGGGGGGGACTTGAGGATCACGGTGCATGAACTGAGAAGCTTGAGGGACATTTAGAAAGGTCTGAACCGAGCCAAGAGTGCGAACTGCTACTGCTTGAAGGTGAACTTCCAAACTCACCTCTTCCTTTATTTTTAAATTTTGAACTGTTTTGATGGATTGCTACGGGTGTAGACTGCATGCATGGTTATTTTTGGTCCTAAGAATTAGTTTTGAGCATACTGTGTGTGTTAGAGGTGTCGGATAGGTCATGAAACCATGAAACCCGAAACCAACCTCCATTAATGGACCTTGGAAAACCAGGTCTGAATCGACCATAACAGTTCAGAGTTTTGCATGTTAAGATCTAAAATAGACCCTGATAGGATCTCAACCATCTACCTACGCGACCCCAGAACACCGTATAGCCCCACGAATTTGAAATGAAGCTACGGGTTTGAAACCCAAATCTTCTAAAACCTGAGACCAAACTGAAAAAAATAAAAATAGGGGCTTGATCCTTATGGTCTGTAGATCACGTAGCTTCAAAAATCACATGAAATGGTTGAGAAATGAGAGGTGCTCGAGCGTGTTACAGGTCACGGCTATCGTTTTGAAAACAGAATGGTTTAGGTTGATTCGAGGCTCAAAACCGATGCCAAAGCATTGGTGTGACCCTCAGGAGTCGATACCACCCAGAAACAGAGACCAAAACAACCTAAGATCTCACGAAATAGAAGCTGAAATTCTGCAGAAATTAGGGCAACACCGAGTCAGTTAGTGGGGAAGACAGAGTCAACTCAGCCGAGTTGACCGAGTCGAGATGAGTTGGGTCGAGCCAACTCGGATACGTGTCTGTCCCAGGGACTGCCACCGAATAAATGGGACGGCGTCGTTTTGGGCGTTTATATGTTAAACAGTTACATTTTAGAAAGAAAAGAAAGGGAAGGAAGGAAAAAGGGGATTACGGGGTTTCGAACCCCTGACCTCCAGAGCCACGCGCCCCTTCTTTCCACTCAGCCACGCACCTGCGTGTGACCCTTATGAGACAGAATATATATATATATATATATATATATATATTATATTTAATAAAAACCAGAAAAAGAAATAAAAGGTGCATTTTTGCGCCTTATGGGACTCGATGGCAGTATCATTTGGAGAGGGAGGTGGCACGCTGGCCAGCGTGCCACCCTATTCGACCGATCACTATTGTGCCGAAAATAATATATATACTATATATTCTGAAATTAATTTAATTAAAATCATTTAATTAAATTAAATACTCCAAATGAGTCCGTTGTCCAAAAATCATAAGTTATATATGTATTCCTACTGTCTCGGACCTTCTGAGTCCAATGGTGAGGTCCGTGACTGCAAATGAGGTACCGAAAAAAATATGATGTATGAAATTACCATAATACCCCTGACCCTGTACAAGGCCCAAATGAAATCTGATTTCAACGGAACTAATACCAGTAGTAGACCTGACACTTGTGAGACTGTATACATGATTAGATGACGAACCCGAGACAGAAATTATGTGACGGCAAAAATGACCAAAATACCCCTGACATACCCAAACCCAGATTTAAAAGCCGAGAGAGTCTAAATTGACTTTCTTTGACCTTCCGAACTTAATGGTTAGGTCCATATTATGAAAATCAGAACCGATAAATGTGTGAAGATACTGAAACCCTAAGCCAAATGCTTAAGAGGTAAGACCTATGAACTAGCCACTATAAGTTAGTTCCATGAAAACCCATCATATGGTAGACTTACTCAGTCTAAGGTCATGAGTTGATAAATCTCTATGAATTGTTTTAGGCTTAAGGAGAAAAAGAGGAAGGCTCCGTTCATAGCTTCAAACTCAATATTGAAGGTGAGTAACTTCTGACACTGTTTAGTTACTGTTCCTTGATCTGCTAAATTGTTTCGAATATCATATGTTTTAAATGCAATTGTTTTAAATGCATGCTTTTATCACCGATGACATGGTTTTTAGTTTCTCAAATGGTTAACTATACTTCTGATTGATATGCTAGCACTCTGAACCGTTTATCTGTTTTGATCTATTGAGCTTGTCTTGGATTATTGAACTATTAATTCCAAACTGATTTAATTAACCATGTGATTTAAGCAAAGATTGAATTCGAAACTCTTGCCTGGATATCTGTGTTACTCACTGGGCTTTTTAAAGCTCATTCCATTATTTTAATAATTTCAGGGAAACTCTCAGATGGACAGGTTTAGCAAGGTCCAGGACTTAGGGGGAAAATGTTGGAGACCCCCAGATAAAATGATAACCCATTTTTGTACTTTTTGTGTAACTGAACAGATTATGACCTTTTGTGGTGAAACAGTTTTGTAATCTTGATTAAGATAGGACTGACTATGATGTATCCTGAACGCTCTACCAAGTATATATGTATGCATTCTCTTGTGAAAATTCCGCTGCTTAAATTATATATGTCGAATGCATTATGCTTGGGATTTATATCGGAATGGCCTGTGGTTAGGATTACCGTCGGGGTTTTGCTTTCAAAAAAAAAAAAAAACTGATAAAACCCGATAGGGTGCCTAACTGGCCTTTGTCACGTGCCCCAAATCCGCACAGGGTGGGTCTGGGGGATGTGACATAGAGAGAGAAGTAAACTTGTGGCTAAAGGATAAAGAAGAGGAAGAATAAAGGAAGCTAAGGCAAGTAAGGATTTCAACCATAAGCTTTATTGAATTTCTATGTTTTGAACTTAGAGTTTAAACTGAGTTTATAAAAACTTGAATAAAACCTTTAACTAACTATAGGGGGTCCAAAAGTATATAAAATATGGTGAATATAGGAAGAAATAGGGAGTGATTTGGTGAAGAAATGAAGGAGAAAATTAAGGTTGCAGGTTTGGTGATATTTCGAATGGTGAAGATTTTTGATGGATTTGAGTGATTTGAGGATCAGGGAAGTGTTCCCTTAAATCCCAGAAATGTATAGGAAGAAAAAAGAAGGAAAAATACTATGTATAACGCCACGGAATAGGAAGAAAAGGCGTCTTCGGAAAAATGACCCTCGCCGGAGCAGCCATTGTGAGTGGTTGTTCGACGGCCAAGGGTTGAATCAATTGAAGATTTAACCTTAGAAATGGAATCCTTGAGAAATATAGAGTCGAATCCCGTTGGAATTAGCTCAAAATTCCATCGGCAATGAGTTACCGGTGATGGAGAAGACGTCAGAAGTTGGTTAGAGAAGAAGAAATATAAGGTTGGTTATGGGTCAGAATCGGGTCGGGCCTCGACCGAAATGAAATGGGTTTGGGTTTTTAACTGAAACAACGTAGTATTAGATTTAATTTAAAATGTAAATGTGGTGTTTGGTTACAAGGATAGTAAATCAATCTACCTCTGTTCTGAATAGGGGATATCCTATCTATGAATTAGATCCTTGTCCACTATTTGGTATAGGGAAATTCAGAAAAAAAATAGGCGGAGCAGAGCATGTAATAACCCGGAATTTTTTTTTTTTTTTATATATAAAATTTTCTGGTTATTATTATTATTATTATTATTATTATTATTGTTATTATTGTTGTTATTATTATTATTTATATTAATACATGTATATGAGTATATGTATGTATATTGTGTGATACACATGTATGTGTATAATGTACCTAATGCATGCATTTGATTAAGTTTTAATATATATGTATATATATGTATATGTGTTACACAAGGTACAACAGGTCTGGTGTGTGTGTGTGTGTGACAGACCGTGTGTGTGGTGTCATGTAAGTGTGTGTGTGTCTACGGTGTGTGTAATTGAGTGGAGGTATAGATATATATGTATATATATATAGGTCAGCTTTGCATTTAATGCAAAGCTGCCTTGTAAAGAAACAAGGGTGGCTGAACAGAGGGGAAGGGTCAAGAATAGTGGCTGTGCAGGTGGTGACGTGAGAGAGTGGATGTGTGTGGGTGTATATGTCTCGGTCGGTTGGAAAGAAAGAAAGAAAAGAGAGACAGAGAGCGAGGGAGAGAGTTCTGGAAAGGAGAAGGAGATCTTAGAGCTTGAATCAAGCTTGGAACCAAGAAGGTGAAGGAGACACACGGCTAGAGAGAGAAACCCAAAAAAAACTGGTAAGTGGGTCATTTCTGATTTTCCGTTTCCTATCATATTATTTAGATTTAATTCTTGGGTCTTATAGTGTATGAAATATGGATCGTTTTGCAAAAGAAATCACTTAAAATGGTTAGGAAATGAGATAAAAAAAGTGAGTTGCAGGTGGGTTGGATAATCGGGTGGTTGGGAAATGTTGATTAAAAACTTGGTTTTGGGGAGGAGGGATTGTTCCTCCATAGTACAGAAACACGTTAGGATAAAAATAGAGGTTGAACCGTGACCAAACAGTCACGAAAATGAAAGAGAAGGGTCGGCCGGAGAGTTGACCGAGATGTTTGAACCCCTATTCGTGAAAATCTAGTGGCTTAAATCCAAAACCGAGCATATATATGAAACCCTTGAGAAAAATCGAAGAGAACCACATTCAGAAACCATGAAAAAGTCACCGAAAAAATCTCGCCGGCGCCGGAGAAGGCGCTGGAACCCTACTGGTGCCTCGCTAGAAAAACGGGGAAGAAGGGGGAGTGTTCGGGTCCGGGTCCGGGTCCGGTTCGGGTTCTGGTCGGGCTTGGGCGACCCGCCCCTGCCATGTGTCGGCCTGCTGTTTTAAATTAAAAGTTGGAATGGGCTGTTTGCCTACGGGTGTAAGAAATTGAAAAATTGAAATTGAAACAGGAACAGGGATATCTTATCCCTGTTCTGGATTAATCCCTGTTTGGTTAATCGAATTAGGAATAGAAGAATTAGAATTTACAAATTTACCCCTGGACTTTTTAGAAATTAAGTTTGACCCCAGAACTTTCGAAAATTACACTTTGACCCCTAAACTTTTGAGAAATTATGATCTGACCCCACCAGAATAAAATATTAATTAAATTAATTAAATTATTTAAATATTCCAAAATAATTCGGAGTCCAAACGGGACAAGCCATTAGTGTATTTTGACTATCTCGACCATTCTGAGGCCAATGGCGAGATCCATTTTATGAGACGGGGTCCCAAAAAAATAAAAGACCCGTAGTAACCTTTAAAATTATCAAAATGTCCCCTGAATTGAAACGCAGTCAAACGAACTCCAAATTAAGTAAACAAATAGTGAAACTTTATTATTTCGACCATTCCGGACTCAAATGTGGAGTCCAATTTGTGAAAAGAGGTCTCAAAATGTAAGGACCTGTGAAAGGTGCAAAATGACTGTTTTGCCCTTTTTAGCTCAGATGTCCGAATTGAATTCTACGAAAACCTAAACTTATCTTTCTTCGACGTCCCGAACTCAATAGTAGGGTTTAATTTAGCAAAATAGAAACTTATAAAATAAAGACATAAAATTTTTTGAATAGCATAATTCAAGTTACAAATGGACTGAGTCACATGTTATGATTTTAGGGACACGAAAAGGCAAGGAGAAAGTGATCTGACCTTCGGTATTCTCACAGTGATCCTACTATACTACGAGTACACTTTCCCAGGTTGAGGTCGATTATCAGGTACGATATATTGTGCTAAGTAAGAAATAGAATTGAGTTTAGGAATACTTGCTCTGTTGGCTTGATGCTTCACATGTTTGTTTGATTGTTCACATACTTATGTGCTTCATGCTATCTTGCTGTAAGTTGGGTGATAATGTAGATAATGATTATGTGTATATCGCATGTGTTAGTATAATGTGTGGATTATATTCTTTGAGAACTGTTGAGACTATGAAATATGTGATTGAAAGCATGCTTCATGTGTGAATGAGATGCATCATTGAGATTACATTGTGGCATGAATGAATCAGAGCATATTGGCATAGTGTGATTCCTTGGGCATGGTGTGAGTTGAGCACGTGGTGCTGTGCATTATGAAGGTGCAGATCCTGTGGTGAAAAACCCAAAATCGACCATTAGGTACTCGCATGCTTGACGGGTTTCGGACCGTGAAGCGAGACATATATTAGTACTTGGGCTATCGGGGAAGGACCGTAAGATGAGACATGGTGGCATAGAGTTGCATGGGTGTGTCACACATACTGCTCATATACTACATACTGTTCATGTATTGCCATAATGATATTGAATGCCATATAGAAATAACTGTACACTTGCACATGCCACGCCCTTAATTTTGTTTCTTGCATTAGCATTATATTGTACCAGCAGTTGAGCTGACCCATTTGTGGGACAAACATTTCAGATGACGCTCCAGCTGTGCGAGACGTAAAGATGATTTGATTATAGATTATGTTTGGCTCGAGGGGCGCACTTAATATTGTACAAGGGCATAAACCCAGGGCTATTTCTTATTTTTGTATGTTGTGAACTAATGGACCAGACCCTATGCAATGTATCAGAACAGTGTATGGAATGTATGTGATTGTCCTTAATTGTCCTTTATTTCTTTATTATTTTACTTCTTTTGTCTCGTTACTCGCGTCTCGGGTTCGCTGGAATTCAGGGCGTGACAGAGCAGCTCCATAGATTCGAACCCTTACTGGCGTGTGTATGTAAGCTTAGACCCAAGTAAGTTAACCACTGCGCCACTGAGGCACTTTCTTAAAATATGACTTGAATATATATATATATATATATATATATATGATATACAATAAAGGGATTAAATAAATTTAATTAACATAAATTGCCCGTTACCTAAATAAATAAAAGAAGAGTGTATTTCAATTATTTTGGACCTTCTGAACCCAATGGTGGGGTCCAAATTATGAAATTAAATCCCAAAAAATGCGAACGAATGAATTGGGTTAATCCCAAAACTGTCTTGAAGGCCAAATAATGATATCAAACGACCCCCAAAAATTATAAAAATACACACTTTAGAGTTTTTCGACATTCTGGATCCAATGGTGGAATCGGTTTTTTCAAATTTGACCCCTAAGCTAGTGATATAGGTAAAACACACCATTACTTGATAACTGATATGTATCGCATCACTACTATAGGACTCCCGAAGTTAATCTAAGCCACAAGTGGACATCTTGAGCTATTCCTAACGAACTGTGAATAACTTAGAACTTCTGACTTAGTGATATTTTAACCGTCATAACATTTTCATATACTGTATTACTTAAATGTCTACACTTTGTACTGCATTACACTTGGCATGATTCCGTTCTGTTCTGATTCTATTATGTTCTATTCTGTTATGTTCTAATTTGTGGGCCCTATTCAGAAATTGAGCAGTATGGCATAAGTAGTCCAGAGCAAACCCAAAGGGTAGAGGCCCCACGAGTGTCTGCTTATGGGCAGCTTGGAAAGGCTCAAACATACTTGATGATATGCCTGATTGATATATTGGCATTTTGTTCTGTTCTATTCTATTTCACTCAGTTCAGTTCAGTTCAGATTTGTTTTGTTATACTTGAACTGCATTTAATCAAGAATTTTATTTGGAAATGTTACTTTTAAAATGATTAAACTATCCATGTGATTTTATATACAAGAACTGGTTTCGAAAACCATGGCAGGGAACCTATGTTACTCACTGGGCTTGTTAAAACTCACTCTATTCTCCTAACATTTTTCAGGTGAAGATCCCAATGGCAAGGATTAAAGGGCTAAGATCTTCTGAAGTTATTTAGACAGACTTTATGAAGCTATTTCATTTTTGTAACCTACCTCATTTTTGGATATTTTGTATAACCATACAAACGATGATGTAACTTTTGTAGTTAGATATTGTATAAACCAACTGTGATCATATTTAGTTGCTCTACCAAGTTAGCATACATTCTCTTATTTACTTTTCGTGGTTTAACTCCTGTATAATGAATGCATCTTACTTGGAAATTACAAATGAATGGCCTGAGGTTAGGATTACTATCGATATTTTCATAAGTAAAAATACGATGGGTGCCTAACTGATCGGTCGCATATCCTTAATCCGCATAGGGTGGGTTTTGGGATGTGACCTCTAGACTGCCAACATACCCTCATGGTAATCTCGAGGATATCACATTCCTCTTTAGATAACTCACATGTCATGATGCGGCGAAACTCATATGGAGTTACCACATTAAAAATAGCATTTAAGCCTTTAGTGTTATATCCACTAACTCTAAGCTCTAACTCATTCCATGTGTTTGAAGGCTTGAGTACAAAGGGAATTTCCATAGTAGCGGTTGTGACCAGAGTGGTCTAACCTTCTTGGATGGCAAGCCAAACTCGCTCATCCACAGCTCTTAGAAACGCTCTCATGTGAGCTTTCCAATATGCCTGATTTGAGCCGTCAACTAGAGGTGGTCAGGGGATCGATTCGCCCTTTTTCAATGTTTACACTTATAGGTATCCAATCAATTGCCTTTGAGAGTAGGCTCTGATACCACTTTGTTGGTTGGTCCCGTGGTGTGAAACTAATCTAGAAGGGGGGGTTGAATAGGTTTGTACTAACTTTTTAATTCTTTCAATTTTTCTACAACAACACTAACAACTACTAAGATGGCACAATACTTGAATTGTAAATTCAATCAATATTCAACGAGTCTCAACAATTCAATTATAAGCTCAATCCATCAAATGTAGTAATCATGTAATGTTCAACATACAAACCATTTAACACAAGCCTAATTGATCCACTAATCCAATTCAATTTTAATTTTCACAATTCAAGAAGAAATTAGACTATGTGATCAATTACCAATTCCAAAATTCAATTAACAATTCTAATTGCACTATTAATGTCATAACCTGTGACCCAGCCTGTGCGGATTATGGGGATGCGACCGCCACCCTTCAGCCCGAGGGCCAGTAGGTGGGCCAGAAGCAGCGATGCTGGAAGGCGGTGTAGCCAGGATTGCAGTTGTGAAAGTGTGAAAAACCTTTTTTTTTCTTTGCACATCCTCCCAGAATTTTTGCTCTCCAGAACGGTAAAAATAACATACATATAAAGCTTGCTAAAATTTCTAAAGTTATACAAATTACATGTCCATTATCCCTACGGACTTAGTTGCATAATTGTCCAAAATTACATTGCTACAAAAGGTGACCAACTATGGGTCCTGACATTCCCCAAAATTGCTAATTTATATGCGGAGCTCCCAATGCCCTTCCTTAGTATGGGGCAAGGCTCCTAACCATCTTCATCACCTGAAAGAGTCATAGATAACAAATCCATGTGAGCTTTATGAAAAGCTCGTGAGTAATTCTAGTACCTTGTCATGGGTTTTCAACTGGTAGTGGGTTAGTTATTTGAGAGTTCATAAAAACTGTCACTACCAATTGCTCGTACACTTCAGATACAGAATACATGAATTTTAAAACACATAGCATGAAGCATTCAAGTCATTCAGGCTAGGCACTTATTTATTCAAATACAGGATATAGGAAACTTCAAAACATGTAACATGAAGCATTTTAAGCATTTGAGTAAAAATAGTTGTTTCACATATACAGAGTACAAGAATATTCAAAACATATAACACGAAGCATTTTAAGCATTTGAGTAAAAATAGTTGTTTCACGAATATAGAGCACAAGAATCTTCAAAACATATAACACGAAGCATTTTAAGCATTCGAGTAAGGAATTTAATATGCAGCAGAAAACTTGTAACATGTACAGTAAGGCCATTTGGTGGCCAAGAGAATTTAAATCATTTACTTGTTAATAGGATGAATAAAATCATATTCTCGTAGACAGGAGGGTATGACCCTTTGTCATTTTAAAAACGGGGCCATTTTAAGGAAAACCCTTTTCATGTAAATGGGGGTTCGAAAACCTTCTACCATTCATTATTGAAAACATGAATCTTTTTATCATGAAAATAGAACATATAATTCACGTTTAGAAAAATGAGGGATAAACCTTCTGCCATTTCTGAATGTAACATCTTTTCACTTTTTAACAAAAGAATTTGTTTTGAGCCGGACTTTTGTTTTACTTCTCGTAGAGATATCTCATGCCTGGGGGATAAACCTTTTACCAGACATTTTGTTTTTCTCATATGTGAGTCCCGAAGGGCCTCATGAGCTCATGGTGCTTATGCGCAATTGTCTTGCATTACCAGTTCGTAAATAGGAGGCATTTAAAAATATTTCTTTACAAATAGATCCTATTTAAAAACATTTAAGCACAACCTCCCAGTAAATGCTTTTAACGAACATTTAAAACATAAATGTTTCAAATAGGTTCTTTTCAAGAGCATTAATGTAATACCCCGACCTAAATTGTAACCGAGCGAACCAAGTAAACCTGAGCTGTTAGGGCTTTTTGTTTTAATATTGAATACAATGGACGGTTTGGAAACTCAATAGTTTTGAAAGTATGGATAATGCTGGGAAATGCCCGAGCAAGCCATGAACGAATACCGAAAAAAAAAATAGAATAGAATAAAAATAAAAATAAAATAAAACATATACATGGAAATGAGTATGTACGTGTATATGTGAAGGTGTATAAATATATATATATATATATATATATATGAAAGCATGACATATATATATAGTAAACCGTGTATGTATATATGTAGGTAACCACTTGGATAGATATGTATAAATGGTGATAAGGGAGGGGGCGTGATTTAAGGATCTGGGAGATTTAAAAAGAAAAAAAAAAACTAGGTTGTTTATTGGGATTACATGCTCTAGAAAGCAAGCAAGCAAACGTTATTGTACATGGAAATGGAGAAAGTAGGGAAGGAAGCTGAAGAACTGGAAATTGCATCACTGTTTCCCCTCTTTCCCCAACCACTAACCCATAAATCCAATTCCAAAAGGAATGTCCCTCAATGGCCCTTTAACCCCAGCTTTACTGCTAACCTCTCCACCATTAACGAAACAACGCCTCACCATCATCAAACCGCCATTAACTCCAACAGTTCCTGCACCGTGCACCATCAACAGACCCCCATTAGTTCTGCATCGTTGACAGCACCAACACAGCCCAAATCAATGGCCAAATCCCTAACCCAGACTACTGTCCGTTCCGATGAGATCGGCAACCTAATCGCCCCACTATCCCTTTCATCACAACAACAACAACAACAGCAACGACAAAATCAACAGCCGCCACCATTGCAACCACCGTCGCACCGCCTTTAGCCGTCACTTTCGCTCTCTGAAACCTTAGCACAGAAGATTGGGAAATCCATGTCTTGTTGGTATGTGGAAACATTTTTGAAAGGGAAGAGGTAACCGACCCAGATTAGTTTCAATTTCTTAGATGAGAATTATAGCTTGGAACTATCGGGATCGCAAGGGATTGAGGCAGTGACTGACGGAGCAGCGACGGGGTGAGAGGTATGACAGCGATGTTGGGCAAAGGAAACATAAGAGTCCTTGGCGAAACAGGAGTCTAATAAGGGAAGGGAGTGAGGAGCGCTTCAACTGTCATTGTCTTTATGCAGTGATGAACGGGGATGACAATTCGTGATGGTCGACCCATCGTTTGGGTCGTTGATGCGCAACTCCTTGATTTCCTGTGTAGACGCTACAACTGCAGCTTGGTTTCTAGTATTGTCCCCATCTTATTCCCTCCTGTTTCTAAACTGCATCTAAAAAAAAAAAATACTCTCCCAAGCGCCCAAAGAATTACCGGCCCGCCTCTATTAGAAACAAGGCTAAGGCCAATCATTGATTAAGCCCAAAACCCTTTACGGTCCAGCCTAATGCAATTACCCATCTCCAGCACATCCTTTTTTACCTAACCAGTTCAGTTATCTACCCAACCAATGTGTGTGTATATATATATATATATTATAGAATTAGTAAATTAATTAATTAAATTAATTAATTATTATTTTAAATCCTGGTGTCTAGCAATAAATAGTGTAAATTTATTATCTTGGACCTTCTGGACCCAATGGTAAGGTCCATTTCATGAGACGGAGTCCCAAAAAATAAAATACCCGTAAAAGTACCAAATGACCAAAATGCCCCTAAGTTGAATATGAGTCAAACAAACTCCGATTAAACCAAATGAATAGTGAATATTTATTATTTTAAACATTCTAGACTCAACGATGAAGTCTAATTTGTGAAATTGGGTCCCAAAAAATAGAGACATGTAAAATGACTATTTTGCCCTTTTCGGTATAAAGGTCCAAATTGGAAATCGTGAAAGCCTAAATCGACTTTCTTCGACATCCTAGAATAAATAGTAGAGCCTAAATTAGCAATAGAAATAATTATAGTAACAAAGTAAAAAATTTAATGAATAGTATTTAAACTAAAACATGTCTACTAAATGATAGGGGAACTCAAAGGGAAAAGGAAAAGTTACTGGATACTGAGGTAGATCACACGGATAATTGAAAGTAAAATCCTATCTCTTATACATGGTTTTCCAAGCCACATTCTTTCTATTACTACCAAAATTTTGTACTCATGTACGTATCCATTACTATTGTCCCACCATCGATATTGTCCTATCTGGTGGATGCTTATTGACTGTTATGTCCTTGTTGCAATGTTATACTGTGCCTTGAAAGGCCTATTAATGGATGTTACTGCATGTTATTCCATACCTTATGCACTTTTTATAAAATCATGATTTATTGTGAATGTAGGATTTGTGCTCAGTCACAATACTCATCCGATACTTTCTGAGTTGGCAAGACCTACAGGTCGATTGATAGGACTTGCGAGTCGATTGACAGGACCTTAGGGTTAATTGACAGGACCTTTGGGTCGATTAACGGGACCTACGGGTCGAGTCCATGAACGAACATATGGAGATGAGGGCGTTTTTACGCAAGGAGTTATGAAGGCATTTTATATGCATTGAGGGTAAGGGGGGTATGTCGGGCCCCAAAAGACCTAGGGTTTGCCAACTAGAGTAAATGCATCACTTATGTTTGACTGAAATGTTTACGTTTATTGGATTTATAGGATGTGTGCCATTCCTTATGAATAATCCTATGTCGACCATTCACTCATTAATCGTACTTGACTGTGACCGTTTCATTGTGGCAGTATATTCATGTTGATTGTGATTATTGAGCGTTACCTATATCCATGCTACACCATTACTCATACTTGTTTATTGTGCCTTATTATTCATTGGCCATTGTGGCATTTTACTGTTAACTATAACCGTTGTCATGACTGGCTATCATGTTACCTTTGAATTTATATTTTTCTATGTTAACCCTAACCCGTATTAGAGATAGGCTTTTACTTATTGAGCTTTTGTAGCTCACCCCACTTACTATTTTTCAGGTAAGTATGCTACAAAACCACAGTAGGAAATCATGAGCTTAGAGAGATAGATGAGGAGTATGATAGAAGTGAATAGCGTCTCTCCCATGGACTCACCCCCTCAGAGTGGTTGTATGTTATGTTTATGTCAGTTTATAGTTTTCTCAGTGGTTAAACAATATTTTGTATTAAGGCTTCCGCAATTTAATGTTATGTTCACATTATTTACTGTTATCATTGATACAAAGAATGAAAAAAAAGTAAGAATGGTCATTGGGTCGGCGCCGCGACATGAGATCCCCATAAGGTGGGTTTCGGGTCGTGAAAATTAAAACATGGCTTTTCAAATAGATGCTTTTCAAGAGCATTAACAATACTTTTATGAATATTTAAACAGAGTCTTCAAATACTTGGAATATAACATTCAGGACATTTAAAACATGACCTTCAGAGCATTTAATCATGTCATTTAGGAATATTTAAAACATGGCTAGTATAAAAAATATTTACTTTTAGAGAGGCATTAAATACAAGTTTGAATTTAGCATAGACATGGTGGAATACGAACTTATAGAAAGTCAGCAATATAAACAAGCTAACTTGCATGTCACCATAGAATTTAAAAATGGAAGCAATAGTACATTTGAAACATGAGTCATGTGAATACAGGGATTTTGAACTTAAAATACTTCAAGAATTTTGAACTTAAAACACTTCAGAATTCATGGAGTTAAAACCTCCACTTTAAAGTACAACATTACTCACCTTTGTCCTAGGGATTGGTGCTATTGGTGTGCCTTACCTTTTCCCTTGTAGTTTCTAAGAACAATTTATGAAAAATTTAATTAATTCCATATTTAATTTAAATTACCTCCTATTTGGTGTTCTTAATTTATTTTTAGACCGAGTGAATCCTAATTTCTTAGGATGGGTCTTATTTCTGTTAAATCAAACTCTTAGGCATAATTTATTAAAGTTTCATTTTCACGTGTCTTATTTTTTAGTACCTAATTTGATAATATGGACCTCACCATTATGTCCGAGACGTCGAAAAAAGTCAATTTAGACCCTCTCGAACTTTCATTTGGTTTTGGGTAACATTAAGGATAAAATGGTAATTTTGTATTTTACGTGTCTTAATTTTTTGAGATCTTGTCTCGTAAAACGAACCCCGCCATTGGGTCCAGAATGTCAAAAAAGCTAAAATACTCTACTCTTTTATTTTATTTGGGTAACGGGACAATTTACAATAATTAAATTAATTTAATTGTTTAATTTCATATTATATATATTTCTTGTTAATATAATATACATGTAGCACGGTGCGCAATGGCATGCACATGGGACTTAGATTCCCCACAGTGTGAGAGGTGCAGGGGTCGAATCTGGGAAGCTTCGACTCCCCTTTATTTTTCTGATAATTAAATTGCCAAACAGTGGATAGAAGGTAAAACAGGGATAGGATATCCCTGTTCTGTGTGGGGTTATTAGATTAGGATTCTAACCTCGTAGCCGAACAACCCCTATTTAGTTTAAATTTTAAAAAAAATAATGCATAAACGACGCCGTCTTACTAAACCTTATTTGCAATTGGGCGGGCCCTGACCTGAACCCGACCCGTTCCTGTTCACCTTCTTCCCCATCACCCCGACACTGTTTCCCTAATTGCAAGTTTTACAAAAATCCTATTTCGTGACTTTTGGGTAACTCTTTTCTTCTGTTTTTAGTTCCTATAGATTTCTAGGAGATTGAGGGTCATTTTGGCGTTAGTTTGGGAGCTCGAATTGAGATCAAAAGCTCCATTGGAGCTTCAGTGCATTTCTGGTTATGGGGTTCATACACGGTCATTTCTTTACCAAAATTGATGGGGTTGCGCTCGTTGTGTTTGTCTCATCAAGGGAGTTCATCTTACGATCACAAAATGAAGTTTTAAGTTCGTTTTGTAAGAGTTGGTTTCCAAAACCGTGACCTACAACTCGAGGTTTAAGGGTATTCTCCTAGATTTTTAGGTCACGGACTAGGATTTTTGTGACCCTCTTGAGGTCTATTTCAAGTCCCAAGTAATGGAATAGAGTTTCCTTTGGGTTGGTTCAAACTTGCTTCTTTGGAGGTCCATCAATGGCTAGTTCCCCTTTTTCTAGGGTATTCTGACTCAATTTTCTCATAATTTATGTAATACACACACACACACACACACACACATATATATATATATATCATTATATGCACATGCATGTGCCTGTTTTGCATTCAAAAATGAGTTACAACAAATTTTCTTAGAGAGAGAAAAGCTTTAGGTTTTGGTATTTTACCTTCGACAATAAGCTTTCCTCCCTCTTTGGGTTTTGTTAAGAGCTTCTAAGCTTCTTGTGTTTGACTTACAGCTTAAATGCAAGCTTTCCTTCCTTCCTTCCTTCTTCTTCTTCTTTCTCTTTACCTCACACACTCTCTCTCTAGCCACGCACACACATGCACACACTTTTGGTTTTTAACTCTCATGCAATGTCTCACATCTATATATATATATATACACACTTATACACATATTTATATATTTAATTTGGTGTTGATGTGTTGCATGGAATTTGATTGGGTGAGGGGGTGGTGGAATGGGCTTTTATATAACATATATATATATATCTTGTGAGATATATAGCACAAAAGTGCTTGTAGTCCAACTGGTTTATTATTTGGGTATAGAATTCTTCTTAATTTTTGGTCTTGGGTTCAAGAACTTGGGCTAGCACTTTTGGCCTATTTTCCTTCCTTTTTCCTTTTTATGCCTTGTTTGATATTTTTATATTTTACCCCATTTTTATTTTCACATTGTTTTTATTTTTTTTCTCATGTACTTGTATTTTTTATTCACTTCCTTCACGCATCGATTTCATAAATCGAAGTCTTGTAATTTTGTTGATTTTCTTCGTGTGTCGACCTCGTTAATTAAGGTCCCATTATTTTTATAGCTTTTGTTTTTCTTGGTCTAGTTTTCTTAATCATTATTTTAGTTCGTAAGGTCCCTAATATTTAATTAGCAACTTAATCTCCATTAATCAGGTCGGGTTGTTATAATTAAGGTTTTTAATTATTCAAATGATGTCAAAATTTCATAATTTATGAAAACGTAAATTTTCTATCAAATGGAAGATATCGATTCTAGAAAATTGGAAATTGTAAAGCATAAAGAGTACGAGAGTTGCAAACTGAAGTGATAACAGAGAAACCACCAAGGAAAACTATCTAATGTGTAAAACTCCGAAGTTGGCCATGCTCATGGAAGAGTCCACTATTAGTGAGGTTGAATTACAATGCGATGAAGAGCCGGACTTAGTACCTCAGGCACCGTTATACTCAACCATCTTCAATCTTCCCTTAAATCTACAAGCTTCCTCCATAGTTAGAATCTTCATACAACCAGACGCTCTTCACGATCTCAAAATCCTCTGATCTAGCCTTTTCATAATTACAACTCCTCGTAACATCGGACTCCTCAAATCGCTCAATAATGAATCCTCAAGGTTCAACTCCAAACTCTTCAATGGTGAATTGAAATGGAATTGAGGCCCTTTGAATTGACTTGGATCATTTGATGTGATCAAAATCAATTATTGATTAGAGTAGAGATGTACATGATTTACAAGTATGAATGTTCACTCATGAAAGCTCTAAGATCTCTTAAGTGTATAGCTCTCACAATTTGAATATTCTCTCACTTTGTTCTCCTTGATCTCAAATTGAATTTTCGTCAATATATGTCATTGAGATCGGATCTCAAAAGAGGCTTGAAAATAATTTTTTTTTTCTATTTTCGTATAGTGTTCATTCAAATGAATCAATAGTTCGTTTGAATGATCAAGGAACAAATATCAAACAAGCAAAATATGAAGGTTACAGGTCATCGTTTGATGCAGTCCTTTAGAACGAGATTGAACAAGCAAGAATGGGCCTCAGTTGTTTATTCAAACGAGCCAATGGCTAGTTCAAACAAGCAACGAAGAGTTGCTCATTCTCTGCTTGCCTTATGAACTCAATTTTCTAAAGCATTTTCAAATATGCATTTTTGAGAAAATTGTTTCACAACACAAGTCAACTATACACATGATGTGTACTATATACAATGCATGCAATGTGTGAGCGTGTGAGATCCAAATCAAAACAAAATTCTAAAATACCCAAATTACCTTTTGTGAACCAAGTCGGTTGGTAGATGTGCACGGCAATGAAGCTTGGACCGTTTTTGAGTAGAACGGGCATTGAGATACTCTAAGCCTAGGACTACTGCAATGATTATAATCAAAGCATATTTTGTCAAACCGAATTAGCCAATTACAATATCGGACCTCTTGGTCCTAACATGTTGCATTTGATCAGATTGTTGTTGCATCTGATCTATTTGCTGTTGTATATAAGTTGGTGTACGTCCTCTTCTTCTTTCAACGAGAAGCTGATCTTGAAGATATGAAGGATTTCTTTTAGGACGAAGATTTGGGGCAATTGTTGACAAACAATTTAAAGGAATGAATTAAGTTTTGTAGGATGTGTGAATAAGAATTCTAGTCATTCCTATCGATGGTACCAGTTTCTTAACAGGGTGTTGCTCTCTTTCAATCACTTGTCACTAACCTGAGGTCAGAGAGTCATTGGGAAGGCTCCAGTGGTAGCCACTCTGATGATGAAGTTAGAAAAGAAATAACGACAATGATTGAAAGAATTGAACATGAATTGAAAGTGTACTTTGTAGCCTTATCTATAGGTTATAGATCTCTCAAGTTAAGTAAGAATAGGAACTGTTATACCATAATCTGGCTGCGGCAATTCAGAGCTACCGAGGCATGACACGTGTCTACCAAGAGTTCTTCGATACATAGATCTTGAGGTAGTTAGTTCATTCGACCGACCAAGTACAGACACTTCAGATGTAAGGGGGTTTCGAATGAATCACCGCCTTCTATAGGTTACCGACCTCAGAATAAAGAGTCATCGTTCAATATGAAAGCTACTATCTATGGATATCCTCAAATCCCTACTTTCATGGCCCTTAATCTTACTCAACTTGGGAGATCTACACTCTATAAGTAAAGAAGTAAGGTACGCTCTCAATTCATGTTCAATTCCACTATTAAATTACTATCTTTATTTTTTTTTACTAACTTTATCATCGGAGCGGCTGCTACCGGAGCCTTCCCAGTGACCCTTTGATTTCAAATTCTTGACAAGTAGTTCGAGAGGAGAAGTCCTCAGACCAAAAAAAAAACATCAGTTTGGCGCCGTCTATGGGAACGATAATCGTTTTCATTACTTTATATCAGAAACTAAGTTTTTTTTTCTCAAAGAAACAATGGCTCCCAACATTCGTCCTAGAAAGAACTCTCGAAACCCTTAAAATCAACCTCTTACTAAAAGAGGAAGGGGACAAATGTGATACCCCGACCCAAAAATACTGGGTCATATGGCACGCATTACGAGGCCATGAAAAATGTGTATAAAAATTATTACAATCAAGGAAATAATTAATTATTTACAAAAATAGTTAATTATCCATATGAAATAATTATTTTATTTATAATTAAATATATTATAAATACACATTACATGGAAGGCATATATATATTTATGTAATCAACCATGTATGCATGTATGTGCATAGATACATTAAATATATTTATATATAGATATATATATATATATATATTATATATATATGATGCTGCACTTTTTGACTCGCAACACTGTGAGGGTTCCGTGACCTGTAGAACACTCAGAGAGATGATCAGAGGACCACCGGATTGGCTCCGGCGGTAGCCGCTCCGATGCTTAAGTAAGTAAGGGAATTGAAAGACTGTATTGAAAGTCAAAGAATGAGCATAAGAATCCAAAGCGTACCTCTAGGGTTTAATATATAAGCCGTGGTTCTCCTAATTTTGATTAGGTTTTGCCGCCACAAATATCGGGATTTGATCATCAGAGATTTGCAGTTACCTTGTGGAGCATTGAATCGTAGATGGAGATAACCATAGATAGTAGTTTCCGTGTTGAAGGCTGTTTCCTTATTCCCCGCTTAACGGCTGTTAAGGCAACCATATATGCAGTGTCGAATAAATACTGTCCAGAACAGGAGGTCTGGACGATGTACATGAGAATATCCTGAATGCTTCATCTGTACTGTATGACCGAGTTCATCGGTTCTGAATGATATATAAATAAGAATGCCCCGAAGGCTTATGGCTGCTCTGTATGATAGACATATATGAGAATACCCCGAAGGCTTGTAGCTGTTCTGTATGACCGAAATATACGAGCTCTGTAGGATCGAGATTTGTTAATCTGATAGGCACACGTGTCTCAAACTGATTGGTGTGTCTGTTTATGGTATATCAGCTACTCCCCCCCCGAGCCCTTGTCAAAAGCTAGGGTTTTAACTAGGGTTGAGGGTTTTGTGAAGAGTCATACATTTTGCCTTCCTATTTCTCAAGACGCCGGTTTAACGTGTCATTTATTGCGCAGCCGATACTCGAGAACTCATCATTACTTTCAACCGTTGTGTCGGCTCGTCTTGGAAGGCTCATATTTCGAATGTGTATATAGAGAGAGGGAAAAGCCTTTCATACCTTTCTTCTGCATTTACTTCCACAGTACCAGACTGCCATTCGACATATCTTGAAGTTTTGGAGGATCCCCGGTGTTCATAACTCTTTCTTGGTTTCAGGTTCGACTTTTAGTCCCCTTCTTCATTCCTTCTTGTTTGTTTCATCTCTTTCTCTTGTTCGCCATGTCTGGCTTAGAATCACACTCTGGTTTAGGAAGTCCTTCTGAGACTGATCCTCAAATGCAATTAGTGAATGTTGATGAAAATAGAATGGTAGTTCCTCCCTCTAGTCCGGGGGTCAGGATTGTCGATGCTTTTGATGATCCCCCGAACAGGGCTGGCGAAACCTCTGGTCAGTCTGATCGCAGAGAAGAGGGTGAGAGTGTAATTACTGAAAGTATGCTGAAGGAGTTATGGGCGAAGTTCAAACTTCCCAAAAATGTCGCTTTCAGGGTCCCAGATTCTCAAGATCGCCCGGGCGATGTTAGAGATGGAGAAATCTGTGCCTATCTGGCCTGGTTTGAACTGGGTCTTACACTCCCCTTTCCTGATATAATAAAACAATTCTTTTGTTGGTTTGATCTGTGCCCCGCAGACCTGAACCTTAACAGTTGGAGACATCTGTTGAGCTTTATCGTATTAGGGCATATGAATAATGTCGAGGTGTCCCTTGACCTGATCCGTAGCAATATGGATCTAAAACTTCAAAAGGCGGAAGGCCTTTATTACATGTCTTTTGATAGTGGGTTCAGACCCCTTACTTCTGTGCCCTCCTCCAATAAGACCTGGAAGAAATGGTACTTCTTTATTAAAGGAGGATGGGAATTCAAGAACTTCGAGGGTCAACCTTCCACATTCCCTCGAACCACTGGGCCAAGGGGTGAGGTTTAACTTTTCCGTGGCTGCGTTGACTCTGTCTTGTTTGCCAATTTGTTGAACTGATCAATTTCTGTGTTTGCTTTGCAGTTAAGAGTGCGTGGAAGAGACCAGATTTCTCTCCCGCAATTCAGAAGCAGTATAAGAAGCTTTTGAAGCCCAGTATTAGGGATCATTCTTCCATTGTCAACCCTGATAAATTAATGGCTGCCAGGGGTAGTGTCGAGGAGATAGCTGATAATGTGATGGCTCAGTGGGAGTCCGGGCCATCACCGCCTGCGGTGGGGGAGGCTTCTTCTCCAGTGGTCCCTCCCGTTCCGAAGAAGCGGAGGCTGATTTCGTCCTCTCCCGGGCCTGCTGAGAGGGAGGAAGAGGCTCCCGTCCCTATCACGGTGGTTCCTCCAATCCCGTCTCGTCGAGCGGGTAAGGAGGCATCATCATCGGTGGCTCCTGACGTTGCTGGTCAGGGAGCCAAGAAGATTCTGAGTGAGTTCTGGCCAAGGCTCAGTTAAAATTAAGCCTCAGGCGTCTGGGAAGCTGCTTGCTGACTTGACCGCTCTTCAGGTTAAGGTGAGCTCGTTAGGACCATATTTTCCTTACCTTTAAGCGTTTCTACTGGTGTTTGAGTCGTTTTCCTTGTGTTATGCAGACCTTGCATACCCTTTCTGCTTTGGTGGAAGTTTCTCCATCTGTGGAGGAGCTCGACCAACTTAGGGCCAATCTGGACGAACTGGGACTCCAGTTGGGTATTGCTCGGTCGGAGGCTCACGATTCTGCGGAGAAGTTGAAAGAGTGTCAGAACTCCTTGATAGTGATGGAGTCGGAGAGGAACCTTGCCGTTGAGCGGGCGAGGAGGTTGCAGGTGGAGATGAACGGCTTGCGGTACCAGCACAGTAGGCAGCTCGATGCAGCCGTGGAGCAGGCATTGGTGGACAATGAGGAAGAGAT
The DNA here is from genome assembly GCA_008638375.1 of Nyssa sinensis. Taxonomy (NCBI): domain Eukaryota; kingdom Viridiplantae; phylum Streptophyta; class Magnoliopsida; order Cornales; family Nyssaceae; genus Nyssa; species Nyssa sinensis. The sequence goes on along the minus strand of CM018041.1, from coordinate 29,151,675 downwards.
GAGGTCGAAGCTGGAAGGAATGGCCCATCGTTTGATTACGTTTGGGTTTAATAACTTCCGCTCTCGGCTTCTTGCCAAGTTTCCTGACCTAGACGTTTCCTCCATTGTGCCGCCTGGGTCTGAACCTCCAGAGGTCAACCAGGACGAAGTGGCTGATGTCCTCCCGGCCGATCCCACGGAAGTGGTTGTACCGACTGAGGTGGTTGATACTGTACCTGCCGAACCTTCTCCTGTCGTTGATCCTGTTCCTGCTGATCAGGCTTAGGATCCATATTTTGTTATTTTTCAATGTACTTGAGACATACATTTGTTTAATGGAACAGTCTTTTGGTTAATGCTCACCTCTTTGGTTATATTGCTCTGTAGCATTTGTGCGTATCTTTGAGTTATGTAGCTCTGTAGTGCCTTAACGTTTAGTTGATGGTAATAATTGTTGCAAGTTACCCTGCTCTGGAGTTTAGTGTATACCAGATCAGATTTTCTTCTGCAGGAAGCTGTGTTCCGAACTTCTTTACTTGCCTTAGGCCAGTAATTGGAGACTTCTGTTTTGAAGTATTTCAAAGCTGACCGTTCTGAATTCGGGGACATAATAATAAGTGGATATCTTTGCGGTTGTAGTTTGGTTGATCAGATCTTCTGTCTCCAGATCTGTTAGAAATCAAGAAACGTCATAGTTGATGGACCTCTGTTGTACACGTGGTCCTATAAGTGTCAATGACATGGAGAAACCGTCACGTCACATACATGGGAAAGATTAAAAGCCTGTGTATTACGTATATGGCCCTGCCTTTTGTTTCTCCCGAGAAGGTGGTTTAATACTCCATTTATTGCACCTTCGCCGTTTGGGATTTCGAAGCTAGCACTTCGCTTAACCGTTGTGACGGTTCAACTGGGTGGCCCTTGGTCTTCCAGTGTCTATATATATGGAAACGAGGGCATATGGTTGTGCTCAACCCTTCTGCTCCCCGAATTGTTTGTAAGAGAGGTTTTTATATGCTGCCAGAGTTCTTCCATTCGTTCGGAGATGATGGATGATTCCTTGCCTGAGTTGGGAATAACTGAACTGTGGCCAAAAGTTAACCCTCCCCTACTTTCAGTCTCCAAGGAAGGATTGAAGGAGGCATAAGTCTTCTTGTTTCCTCTGATATCTAGTCGAGATTTCTCCGACTGGTGGTGGTCCCTCCCTGATTCAACCGAGGCCTGGAGCGTTGGTGATGAAGACGAAGGTGAGTTGCCTCCTCTTCCTCACGCCCTGTCAGAGACCCTTGCTCCAAGTGGCTGGGGTGAAACAGATGGTGTGAAGAAGAAGATTGAAGGTGGGTTGCCTCCTCCCGCTTATAACTTGGCAGTGACAACTGCTCTGAGGGAGATGAACGGGGGCCGCCTTCTCCCCTTTGTGACTTGGCAGGAACCCTTGCTTCAATTGGCTGGGGCGTTATGCCGATTACAAAGGTGGAGAACGAAAAGTCTTCTGAGGCTCAGAGCCCTTATCATCGGTTGGTCATGCGACCAGTGATAGTGATGATGAAATGGCCTGGGCACTACTTGATGCAGACTGGGGTTCAAGGTTCCTTCCTTTCAAATGGAGCCGATGAAGGCGGTTTTGAAGGTTTTGGATCTTGTGCCCCTTTATCATCCCAGGAGAAGAGCCATTATGTTGCCAAGCGTAGCTTCTGTAATAGCTTCTGTAATAGCTTCTGTAGTAGCTTCTGTAATAGCTTCTGTAGTAGCGTCTTGGTACTGATGTAAATCTTTTTGAGTTATCAATAAAGTTGAATTTCTTCTTCTCAGATCTGATATTTTCTGTGAATGTGCTCTTTTGAAACTTAAGCACCTTCTAATGCATTGCCGATTGTTCTGAAAATAAATCAAAAACTTAGAAAAAATGCCAGAATCGAAGTACTTCACCTTTGGTTGAAACCATGGTGCTGGTTTGTTTGACAGATAAGTCAAATAATGTAAGTGTCAGATCCGAGGTATTCCGTTCTGGGAAACTGTGGTTGACAGGTGCTCGGAACTTCTGCCTTTGGATAGACTGGATCACAGAATCCGCTAGTTGAAGATGGTCCAAGCTCTGAAGGCCTGTGCATTAATAGATAGACCAGGCTCTGGAGGCCTGTGCATTAATATATGGACCAGGCTCTGGAGGCCTGTGCATTAATATATGGACCAAGTCATAAGACTTGTGCATTAATAGATGGACCAAGTCATAAGACTTGTGCATTAATAGATGGACCAGGCTCTGAAGACCTGTGCATTAATAGATGGACCAAGTCATAAGACTTGTGCATTAATAGATGGATCAAGTCATAAGACTTGTGCATTAATAGATGGACCAGGCTCTGAAGGCCTGTGCATTAATAGATGGACCAGGCTCTAGAGGCCTGTGCATTAATAGATGGACCAAGTCATAAGACTTGTGCATTAATAGATGGACCAAGTCATAAGACTTGTGCATTAATAGATGGACCAGGCTCTGAAGGCCTGTACATTAATAGATGGACCAAGTCATAAGACTTGTGCATTAATAGATGGACCAGGCTCTGAAGGCCTGTGCATTGATAGATGGACCAGGCTCTGAAGGCCTGTACATTAATAGATGGACCAAGTCATAAGACTTGTGCATTAATGGATGGACCAGGCTTTGAAGGCCTGTGCATTGATAGATGGACCAGGCTCTGAAGGCCTGTACATTAATAGATGGACTAAGTCAAAAGACTTGTGCATTAATAGATGAACCAGGCTCTGAAGGCCTGTGCATTAATAGATGGACCAAGTCATAAGACTTGTGCATTAATAGATGGACCAGGCTCTGGAGGCCTGTACATTAATAGATGGACCAAGTCATAAGACTTGTGCATTAATAGATGGACCAGGCTCTGGAGGCCTGTGCATTAATAGATGAACAGCTTTAAGGAAGTAAAAGAAGAGAAAAAAAAAATCTTCATTGATAATACTTCCACAAGTGTTCTACGTTCCATGGCCTAGGAACAGGTTTCCCAGTCGTGTCTTCAAGCCAGTAAGTGGTAGGTCGAACGACCTTCGTTACTTTGTAGGGGCCTTCCCAATTTGGTGACAACTTTCCCATGGTGGGATCCTTGGTGTTCTGAAAGACTCTTCTTAAGACGAAGTCTCCAACTTGAAAGCTGACTGTCTTGAGTCCTATCCTGGATTTATTGACCATTCTTTGTTGGTAGGCTTCCATCCTGATGCTGGCCTGATCCCTTCTCTCTTTGAGCAAATCCAAGTTTTCCATCAGCTGCTGATCATTGGATTCTTGCTCAAAGGCCTCAGTCCTCAGAGTTGGCATACCGATTTCAACCGGAATTACTGCTTCTGTCCCATAGGCTAATGAGAAGGGTGTTTCAGAGGTGGGAGTTCTTCTGGTTGTACGGTAGGCCCAAAGGACTCCTGGGAGCTCTTCTGCCCACTTCCCTTTGGCTTGTTCCAACCTTTTCTTTAACCCATCAAGGATTGTTCGGTTGGTGACCTCTGCCTGCCCATTTGCTTGTGGATGGCCTGGAGAGGCAAAGTGCTGCCTGATGTTGAGATTTTCGCAGAATGCCTTGAAGCCTTTACCAGTAAATTATGTCCCATTATCCGAGATAATTACACGTGGTATGCCAAACCTGCAGACAATGTTCTTCCAGGTGAAGCTTTCGACTTCCTTTTCTGTAATATGCGTTAAAGGCTCGGCTTCGGCCCATTTAGAGAAGTAGTCGATAGCCACCAAGAGGTACTTCCTGTTTGGAGGTGCTCGTGGTAACGGGCCCACAATGTCCATTCCCCATTGAGCAAAGGGCCAAGGACTAGGAATCGGGATGAGCTCGTGCTGAGGCTGGTGTTGGTACGAGGCGAATCTCTGACATTTGTCACACTTCCGAACATATTCTTTAGCCTGTTTCAGCATGCCGGGCCAGTAGTAGCCCTGTGATAGAGCTCGGTGGGCTATAGTTCTGCCCCCATTGTGATTCCCGCAAATTCCCTCGTGAATTTCAGCCAGAACATACTGTGACTCGTCTGGAGCCAAACACTTTAACAGAGGTTGAGAATATGACCTCCTGTAAAGTTTGTTGTTCAGGATCAGGTACCGAGCCGCTCTGATTCGGATTCTCCTGGCTTTGTTTTTATCCTCTGGGAGGAGCCCGGATCTTAGATACTGGAGGATTGGGGTCATCCAGCTCTGGGTTTGTTCATCAATTTGAGCAACTGATGCTTCTTCAATGCTTGGATCCTGGCTGAAAAGAGATTTTAACGGTGGAGTCTATTTCAGACTTGAGGCGGGAGGCCATGTTAGCCAGAGCATCTGCTCTGTAGTTCTGACTTCTCTCAATCTTCTGGATAGTGAAAGTCTGGAAAGAATGCTTTAAATGGTTCACCAGTTCGGAGTACCGAAGCATCCTGTCATCCTTAATGGCAAACTCTCCCAAAACTTGGCTTACTACCAGTTGGGAGTCAGAGAAGACATCGAGGTTCTGAGCCTCGCATTCCAGGGCAAACTTCATCCCTAAGATTAGGGCCTCATATTCGGCTTCATTATTAGAAGCTCTAAATCCCAGGCTGACTGCTTTTTCCGATGTAAGTCCATCAGGGGACTGTAGTACCAGTCCTACCCCTGATCCTTGATCGGTTGACGATCCATCAATATATAGCAGCCAGGTTCCTGTAGTTTCGGCGATTTGCGCTTCGTTCTGCAGTGTCGGGGTGAACTCGGCTACAAAGTCAGCTAAGGCCTGCCCTTTAATGGAGTTTCGGGGTACATATGCTATGTCAAACTCCCCTAGCTCCACAGACCACTTGACCAATCTTCCCGATACCTCGGGTTTCCTCAGTATTGACTTTAAAGGATAGGCAGTTGGAATCTCAATTGGATGGGCCTGGAAGTAAGGTCGAAGCTTCCGGGCTGATATGACCAAGGCATAGGCCAGCTTCTCTACTTCTGGGTATCTTTTCTCCGTGTCAAGTAGTGCCCTACTGACGTAGAATATAGGCCTCTGTACTCCTTTGTCCTGTCTGATTAGTGCGGAACTGACCGCGTTCTCCGAGACTGCTAGGTACAGGAGCAGCTTTTCTCCTTGTACAGGTTTTGACAGGAGCTCTGGAGAGGCTAGGTACTCCTTTAGTTCTTGGAAGGAATGCTCGCATTCTTCTGTCCATTGCAAAGCCTTGCTGCCCTTTAGAGCTTTAAACAAAGGTAGGCAGCGATCGATGGACTTGGATATAAATCTGCTCAATGCGACGACTCTGCCGTTCAGTGCCTGAATCTCCTTTCTGGTCTTTGGCGACTTCAGTCCAATCAGGGCTTGGATCTGAGTGGGATCTACTTCGATACCTCTTTGAGAGACGATGTACCCCAAGAATTTTTCCTTCGTAACTCCGAAGGTACATTTCGAGGGGTTGAGCTTCATCTTGTGCTGTCTGAGGATATCGAAGGTCTGGGCTAAGTGCTGGAGGTGGCTGCCTTTCTGGAGGCTCTTTACCAGCATGTCGTCGATGTATACCTCCATGGTGCTGCCAAGCAGTGGGCTGAACATCTTGTTCACCAACCGTTGGTAAGTGGCTCCAGCATTCTTCAAACCGAAAGGCATCACTCTGTAGCAGTAGAGTCCTCTTTCGGTTATGAAGGCAGTCTTTTCCTGATCTGGAGGGTACATCTGGATCTGGTTGTATCCAGAGTAGGCGTCCATGAAACTCATAAGCTCATGCCCTGCAGTGGCGTCAACCAGTTGATCTATTCTCGGCAGTGGAAAGCTGTCCTTGGGGCATGCTTGGTTGAGGTCTGTATAGTCAACACAGACTCTCCACTTGCCGTTCTTCTTCTTGACGAGCACAGTGTTGGCTAGCCACTCGGGATAGAAAACTTCCCGTATCATCCTGGCGTCTAGCAGCCTCTGGACTTCGTCGTCTATAACCCGATGCCGTTCGGGAGCGATCGGTCTTCTCTTCTGTCTGACTGGGGGGTGATATGGATCTACCATCAGTTTGTGAGTTATTAGATTAGGATCTATCCCCTCCATGTCCCTGGTTTCCCAAGCAAAGATAGAGAGGTTGTTCTTCAGAAACCTGACTATCTTTTCCTGCTCGGCGGGCGTAAGGTCTGGGCCGATGTACAAATAACGCCCCTCTGCTTCTGAACTGACCAGTATCTTGATGGGCTCGCTAACAGGCTTGGCTCGGCTATCACGTCCCCTTGGGCTCAGGGGCTCTTCAACGCCGGATGGGCAATCTTCCACCTCGGGAGTGTGAGTGAAAACCGGATCTGCACAGTCCCGAGTGTACTGTACTTGCTATTTTGGAGCTGTCTCCTTGAGGGCAATAGCGTGACATTCTCGTGAGGTTGGCTGACATCCTCGGACCGAGTGCACGCTTTGATTGTGGACGTACTTCAGACACTGATGAAGGGTCGAAGTGACCGCCCCTATCTGGTGTAACCAGGGTCTCCCGATGATGACGTTGTATGGAGACTTCATGTTCAACACCATGTATTTAGAGATGGTGGTCTTCTGCCCTTCACCTTCCCCAATAGTGGTAGGAAGGTCAACTCTCCCCAGGGGGGTGCTGAGGTTGCCATCAAAAGCTGCCATTACGGCAGTGGTGGGCTTGACGCTGTCCTGGTCTATGCCCATCCGCTTAAGCGGTTCATAGAATAGAATGTTGACTGAGCTGCCAGTGTCGACTAGGACTCTTCTAGTTTCGAAGTTGGCGATTCTGAGGGTGATAACAAGGGCATCACTGTGAGGGCAGTGTACCCCTGCTAGATCTTGCTCGGTGAACTGGATCTCTGGCCCTGGCTTGAGCCTCTTTTCGACGTTGGAGACCTGCAAGATGTTTGGGGCGGTTCTGGCCTCCCGAGCATATCTTTTTCTTGCCCTGTTGGACATTCCTGTAACAGGGGAGTCAGCATGGAGGACGTAGATAACATGGTTGTTCTGCCTCTGAGGCTCGTTTCGTCCTTCCCGCTGCTCTTGCCTCTGTTCGGGCCTCTGATCTGGCCGCTGCTGAGGCTTGTCTTCTTGGGGGTTCTGCCTTCCGTCTTGTTTAACGAACTCCCGAAGACGTCCCTTCTTTATGAGCTATTCTATCTCATATCGGAGGGTCCTGCAAGTGTTAGTAGTATGCCCATGATCTTTATGGAAATTACAATACTTACTTTGGTCCCGCAGGTTGGGATCTCCTTTGATCGGCTCTGGCCACCTCAGGTTCTCCCGATCTCGGATCTGCCGGAGTACCTGGTTCGGAGTGGTGTTCAAAGGCGTGAAGTTGGTGAACTCCCTTGGTGCGGAGTTGTACACAGCTCTGGGAGCTGTTTTCTTCTCTGGGCTTCTGACCCTCTTTTTGTTGGAGTCTTTTCTGTGATCCTCCTTCTTATGGTCCTCCCGCTTCGGATTATCCCTCTGGGTCTGATCCTTGCCCTTCTGGGCTGAGCGGTTGGCTTCTTCCAGGTTGATGTATTTTTTGGCCCAATCCATCAATGCTGCCATATCGGCCGGGGGGCTCTTTGTCAAGGAATCTCTGAAGCCACCTTGGGCAAGCCCGGCAGTAAGGGCCGCAACAAGGAATTTCGGGCTGCAATCCGTGATCTCAGTGAGCTCGGTGTTGAAGCGGGCAATGTAGGCCCGGAGGGATTCCTCCCTGGTCTGCTTAACATTCAGCAGGAATTCTGGCCCCCTTCTGAGCCTCCTGCTGGTCATAAATCTATCCAAGAACTGTCTACCGAGCTCGTAAAAGCTGGGAATTGAGTTCGGAGGGAGGTTGTGGAACCACTTCAAAGCTGTTCCCTTCAAGCTGGTGATGAACGTTCGGCACATGAAAGGCATCTGAGGCTCCGTGAAGGGCCATCGTATGCTGATAATGAGATAGGTGATCCCCTGGATCTCCAGATCCGTCGTAGAGAGTGAATTTGGGCACCACGAACTTTCTAGGCCTCTCTTCGGACATGATGGCGTGGGTGAACGGAGTGGCTAGTCTTCCGAGCAGCCTGGCCAGTTCGTCTTGCTCTGGAGGGTTCTGAGGTCCTCTTAAGGCGATTGTCCGGTCCATAGACTCGGCAATCTCCTCTACCCTTCGCGGGTCTCTGAGTCTGACATCTTGTGAACCCTACCTGACAGCCTCGGCTTCAGGGTAGTAGGGTGGAGTGCGCCCTTCGGATGGAGGAGGAATCCGAACCGGTGGGACTGGCGCTATATGATAAGGTTCCTGTGGTGCCGGGGGTGCTCCCGAAACCCTAGGAGTTAGGGCTCGAGTAGTGCTCCGGTAATGCACGTTGGGGACAAAAGCGGATGTTCCCCAGCCAGGGACTGTTGATGGCTGTGGATCTCGGCCAGCGTGAGCGATGCCTGAGGGGTGCCCAGGCTGGTTAGTGGGGGCCTGCCCACGAAGTTCTTCATTCCCCGTGGCAACCGGGGGTTGCGTTCCTGCAACGAAGTTGACCGGTGGGCTAGGAGAAGCCGCCGCTTGGTTCTGCGTGAGCGTTGCTTGCAACTGCTCCTGCACCAGTTCATTGTGTCATTTTATTGCTTCGATCTCTTGTCGCATAGGGTTGGCCGCTGGTCCCCTTGTGCGTGGAGCAGGCGGCTGACGCTGAGCGTTTTGCGAACTCTGAGTATTCTGTCGGGGTCGGAGATTTGGTGCCATGGTTTTCCGGTGGGGAAAAAGATGAGTTTACGAATAAAGCACGTAGAGATTAGTCGGTTCCCACAGACGGCGCCAAACTGATGCTGCACTTTTTGACTCGCAACACGTGAGGGCTCCGTGACCTATAGAACACTCAGAGAGATGATCAGAGGACCACCGGATTGGCTCCGGCGGTAGCCGCTCCGATGCTTAAGTAAGTAACGGAATTGAAAGACTGTATTGAAAGTCAAAGAATGAGCATAAGAATCCAAAGCGTACCTCTAGGGTTTAATATATAAGCCGTGGTTCTCCTAATTTTGATTAGGTTTTGCCGCCACGAATATCGGGATTTGATCATCAGAGATTTGCAGTTACCTTGTGGAGCATTGAATCGTAGATGGAGATAACCATAGATAGTAGTTTCCGTGTTGAAGGCTGTTTCCTTATTCCCCGCTTAACGGCTGTTAAGGAAACCATATATGCAGTGTCGAATAAATACTGTCCAGAACAGGAGGTCTGGACGATGTACATGAGAATATCCTGAATGCTTCATCTGTACTGTATGATCGAGTTCATCGGTTCTGAATGATATATAAATAAGAATGCCCCGAAGGCTTATGGCTGCTCTGTATGATAGACATATATGAGAATACCCCGAAGGCTTGTAGCTGTTCTGTATGACCGAAATATACGAGCTCTGTAGGATCGAGATTTGTTAATCTGATAGGCACACGTGTCTCAAACTGATTGGTGTGTCTGTTTATGGTATATCAATATATATACATATGTGTAAAGTATGAACAGTGTATAAGGTGTGTGTGTGTGTCGGCAGTGTGTGTATCTTCATGTGTTGTGTGTGTGTTGTATTATATATATATATATTATATACAAATATCCTACAACAATAAATGTAAAGCAACAAAGAGAAAAAAGCAAAATTAAAAATGTGTAAGAAGGATTTATGAGAAGTGAGGGCTAAGGTAGGGCTATGGAGTCAGATTGTAGAGAGAGAGAGAAGGAGAGAGAGAGAGAGAGAGAGGTCGGCTGCATCTTCTTTAAAAGGAGACAAGCATGCATTGCATGCTTGTTTGGAAAGAAAAGAAAGCAAAGGTACTGAGGAGGATAGAGGAAGAATCAGAGATCAAGAAAAATCAAAACCTTAGCAACAAAAGGTGAGAATTTTGAAAGTTCATAAAATTCTCTCTCTAGGATTTTAAGCATGATATGAACTGTTTTCAAGTTATTTAATATGTATGATGTTTGATATATGTCTAAGACATGAATAAGCATGAAAAATCACAAGAAAAACACTAAAAAATGACAAACCCAAGAACGACTGCCATGGATGACTTTCAAAAACAGGTTTGAAATGGGCGAAATTAAATGGGTTCTAACCTACCAAGACCTCAAGATGAGGTCAAGAGGGTTTCAAAAATACCACTACGCGATTCCAGAACCTAAGTACAACCTCCAAATGTTGAGTTGCAGGCTACGGGTTTGAAACCCAAAGCTTTAAACTTAGAGTTAAAACGATATTCATGAATGGAAACTAAAACTACATGTAATATGGATTACAAAGAAACAAACCCCAAGAGTTTTAGCTCAGAAATGAGAATTTATGGTGGGATTATTGTTCTAGGTTATCAAAGCTTAAAACTGAAATAAAGAGTTCATTTTGAACTCCCAAATGAATGCCAAGTTGGTCGTTTGTACCTTAGGAATGTTTTGGAATCAAAACAGTGAGAAATAGCTGAGTAGAAAGGCATGAAAATGGAAGAAATGGAATCGGGATTAGGGTTTTCAGAGGGGGTCGACGTGGGGAAGAAGAAGACTGGTCAACTCGGTCTTAAATTAAGGCTGAGTCAACTCGGATACGTGGCAGCCTCTGGGCTTGCCACCAAATTAATTAGAGAACGGCGTTTTGTCTTTGGTTTAAATTGAATGAACCCTAGGGCTGACGTCATGATGACATCAGCCACATGTAAATGAACCCACTGAACCGGTTGGTTTACAACCAGACCGGACTGGTTCATTTAAGATCAAACTGAACCGTTTGGTTTTCTAAATTATTTAAAATTAAATAAACCAAAGCTTTTGTTATTTGCGGATTGACCCCAGAAATTCTGGACAATCCTACTGTGGCCCAACTGAGGGAAAATTTATTCAATAAGGCCCCTGAAAAATAATTAAATAATTAATTTAATTATTTAATAAATAAAGTAAAATTACTATTTTGCCCTTGGGTCATAACTAAGGCCAATGAAGTCCAAATTAAACATATGAATAGTGTATCCTTACTATTTTGAATATTCTGAAATTAATGATAGGGTCCGTTTTGCGAGACGGGGCCCAGAAAAATAAAGACACGTAAAGGGGTAAATGACCAAAATACCCCTTGTTCAAAATAAACAAATTATTAGTGTATTCTTACTATCTCGGACCTTCTGAGTCCAATGGTGAGGTCCAAACTACGAAACAAAGTATGGAAAAATATGACACATAAATAGGTAAATGACCATTTTGCCCTTTTTCATACAAAAGTCCGAATTAAATTCTAGGAAAGCCTAAACCGACTTTCTTCGACGCTCCGGACTCAATGGTAGAGTCTATTTGACCAAAAGAGATGTCAAAAATAAAAAGACATAAAATTTGTTGAATAGCATCTGTCAGATGACTATAAAGTAAAGTAATGCCAAAGTACTAATCTAAGGCGTATACGAGGAAAGGAAATACGAAAAGACACGATACATAAACATATGAAATAAATAACTTTAATTTAAAGTTAATGGAGCTACCAGAAGAGTATAAATTGAAATGAATTAAATTCCTAACACATTAAATTGTGTCATAGGTTAAGAGTATGAGTTAAGTTAAGTACATATGAAATTATGAAATCGTTTTAGGATATAATACGATTTAAGCATAAGTTAAGGAACATCGAGATGATATTACAATGAATGTGAAGTTGATGAGATGTTTATGAATTGTTCTTAGGAACTACAAGGAAAGTGGGAAAGCGCATTTTTAGCACTAACCCTAAAGGACCAAAGTGAGTAACCCTGTATTTGAAGTGGAGATTTAACTCCATGGATTTGAAAAGATTTTAAGTTCAAAAGATACGAAGTATTTGAATTCCAAATTCAGTATATTACATGATTTCATTTTTAAATTATTTTTGTTCTTATAAACCCTATTGTGACATGCTTAGTAAATGTTTTCTTTACAGTTTTCTCAAAAATGTGTTTTCAGCATGTCTAAGTTAAAATACAAATCTTGTTAAATATTCTGAGTTTGCCTATTTCAAGTATACGAATGTTTATCACGAAGTTATGAATGTTATGTTTTAAAGTACTCACGAGAAGTATCTATTTGACATACACATATGTTAAATGTATTTTAAATGCAAGATAAATGGTGCATAAGCACACAAGCAGGATTCTGGGTTTCTTTGAAACTCACTTGACCTGTCAAAAAGACCACATAGTCAGGATTTTAGGTTTCCTCGGAACTCAATTGACCTGTCATGTGAAATGCCAGGTAGCAGGATCTAATCCCCCAGGCATAAGATATCTTCATTTGTAAGTAAAATGGGAGTCTGGTTCGAAACAGATTCCACTAATGAAAGAGATAAGATAACAAATTAGTTTTGAAAATGGAAGTAGGTTTTTACCCTCATTTTCACTATGCATATGTTTGAGTTTTATATACTCTATTTAAGAAATGCATGTTATGTTATATGTTTTGAAGTTCATATGAATAAGTATAGCTTGAATGCTTTTAATGTTTCAAAGCTATCTATTTTAAGAAATGCATATGTTCTATGTTTAAGTATACGAGCAATTGGCAGTGAATGTTTTACAAACTCTTATGTACTAAAAACCACTGCTAATTGAAAACCCCATGATGAATACTGGAATTGCTCACAAGCTTAGATTAGCTTACCCGGACTTTGTTCGGACCCCCCCTTTCAGGTGATTGGCAGCAGTCTTGACTTGAGGACGATGATGATGAATCTGCTGTTTTTGGAAGTTATGTTCAAGTAGTTTTTGTCTAGTACTACGAACATCAAGTATGGAATTTTGTATTAGTAAAATAGTACCCTGTTATGTATAAGCCCCACGGGGCAATTAAACATTTATTGTTTATAAAGTTTTAAGTTTTAGTTATACTCTGAATGTTAAATCATGTATGCTATGTAAAGAGTGGCAGTACCAGACAGATATGCGTAATTTAAAAATAAGAAAAGAAAAGAAAAAGTTTTTCACGCTTCCACAATCATGTGTCGCACATCTATTCGATACCGTTGCTTATGTGAGCCTTCGCCCAAAGGTCCCCAGGCCTGAGGGTGGCGGTCGCGATGCGAGATCCGCATAGGGTGGGTTTCGAGTCGTGACAACAAAACATCTGTTCGTCTACAACAGTAATTTGATCGGATTCAACGATAGTCCAATCAAATGTAGGAACAACTCATAGCTATGTTTGCCATAATGACAGAAGAACGACCCAAGAAATTTATTGTCCTAAAATTCACTCTGTATGACGGGTCTGAAGACCCTAGGGATCGTCTATCTTATTATTAGCATATAATGGCCATGCATGAGGCTATCGGTGCCTTTATGTGTCAAAATTTTATGACCATCCTAAAGGGTACCGCCCTCAAATGGTTTCACAACCTTTCCCAAAAAATGGTCAGCAACTTTTACAAGCTTAGCAGGCTATTCCTTGATCGTTTCTTAACAAGCAGGAAGTTGAGAAAAGGGCCAGAGTTCTTGTTGACTATGAAGCAAGTAAAGGGAGAGTCACTACGGGAGTACATAGCTTGTTTCAATACTAAACTCACAAAGATAACTGACTGTAGTTTGAGTTTCCTGGTGGCCACCCTCACTTCAGACCTTAGGCCTAGACGCTGTCAAGATTCCCTGTCTAAGAATCCCCCTACCGATATGAAAGCGCTCATGGATAAAGCGCGAAAGTACATCAATCTCGAAAATACGAAAGCCTCATTCCGAAAAGCTAAAGAACAAGCTCAGAAGGATGAGCAGGTTCAGAATAGGGATAACAATGCCAACAAAAAGAGGACCAGGAGTCCCGATAGGAGAATAACACCAAGAGCCCAGAACAACTCTGGCTCTGGAAGGAATGGAACATATATTTCGTTAAATGCCTCTCTTACCCATATACTCCAACATGTCCAGACTCGTGAAAACCTGATGTGGCCACAACCATTAAAATGCCACCTTGAATTGAGAAATCGAAACAAATATTGTGACTTCCATAAAGAGGAGGTGCACATGACCGAGGAGTGTAGAGCTCTGAAGTAGGAGATAGAGCATCTTATAAGGAGAGGACGATTAAGAGAATTCGTTCACCTGGATGGAAGACAAAATCCTCGAGACGAAAGACCCCCTCAAAGGAGGCCAGAACAAAGGAAAGTTTGAAATGACCAACAATAACAAAACAATTAACAAGTCATCTTCGTGCTCCATGTTGACAATACAATGGCAGGAATGTCTAACCACGCTAGAAAAAGATATGCTCTGGAAGCAAAGGCAGAGCCCCACATCATCTAGATCTTGGCCAATGAGAAAAAGATAAAGACAAAACCTTAGTTCTAGTTCTCTAAATTAGATCTTGTATGGATACACTGTCCCATAGTGATGCCCTTGTTATCTCACTCAAAGTTGATAACTTTGAGATTAGAAAGGTTCTCGTAGACACTAGATGTTCTACCAACGTGTTATTATACGAGCCCTTCAAACATATGAAACTTGATTTAAAGGATATCAGAGCAACTCTTGCTATAATGGTAGGATTCAATGGGAACCTTAACTTCCCAATGGGCAAATTAATCTACCGACCAAGGTAGGAGAGGGAGATGAACAGAAGACCATGATCTTTGAATTCATGGTCTAGATGCCAAGTCTCCTTATAACATCATTATTAGAAGACCCAGGATCCATCAGATAGGGGCAGTTACCTCAACTCTCTATCAGTGCCTTCAATATATTAACAAAGATAAGGTGCTCATTATTAAAGGATGTCAGCCCATTATTCGGGAGTGTCATGCCCTTGCACTAAGAAAAGACCTTCTAAATAGTAATTATAGTACCCTCATAGGGGGGAAGACTCTCCATCTCCAAAGTTTCATAAGGCCGAAGAATATCCTTCAGAGATTGACTAGGCACTGAGTCCAAGAGGAAGGGACAAAATGGTTAAACCAATGGAGAAGCCCATCAAAGTACTCATCAGCACTGAAGAAGAGGGAAAGTACTTACACATTGGCTCAACTCTATCTTCTTTCAAGCAAGATGAGATTGTTAAATTCTTAAAATCCAACCTTTCAGTATTTTCTTAAGAGACCAGAGATATGGAGGGAATAGATCCTAACTTCATTTCTCATAAGTTGATGACAAATCTAGACCATTCTTCAGTAAGACAGAAGAGGAGGAAATTTGTCGTAGAACGTCACAAGATCATCAATGAAGAAGTCTAAAGGTTTCTTGATGTTGGAATGATAAGAGATGTGTTCTACCCTGAGTAGCTTGCCAATATAATTCTCGCAAAGAAAAAAGAATGGAAAATGGAGAGTTTGCATCGACTATACCAATCTTAATATAACTTGTCCTAAAGACAGCTTTCTTCTTCCCAGAATTGATCAACTAGTCGATACCACAGCAGGTCATGAACTCATGAGCTTCATGGACGTTTTCTCTGGCTATAATCAAATCCAAATGTATCCTCCAAACCAAGAAAAAATAACTTTCATATCAGAACGAGGTCTCTATTGTTATAGAGTGATGTCGTTCGGTCTAAAGAATGTTGGAGCTAAGTATCAGAGACTTGTGAATAGAATGTTTGGACTCTAAATTGGAGATACAATGGAAGTTTACATCGACGATATACTCATTAAAAGTGTTCGAAAAGATGACCACATCCAGCACTTGTCACAGACATTCGACATCCTGAAAAAGCATAGATTGAAATTTAACCCATCAAAGTGTACCTTTGGGATAATAGAAGGTAAATTCTTAGGTTTCCTGGTTTCCCAAAGAGGAATTGAAGCAGATTCGACCCAAATTAAGGCTCTAATTGATCTGGAATCCCCCAAAACTAAGAAAGATATTTAGGGGCTAAATAGAAGGATAACAACACTAAATAGGTTCATATCTAAACAACGGATCGGTGCCTCCTGTTCTTTAAAGCTTTGAGGGGGAGTAAGGCCATAGAGTGGACCTTTGAATGTGAAGAAGCCTTCCAGAAAATCAAGCAATACTTAGCCTCCCTCGACCTTCTTTCAAAACCAGTGTTAGGGGAAAAACTACTCTTGTATTTAGTCGTGTCGGAAAGTGCAGTCAACGATACATTAATCAGGGAAGACAAAGGAGTTCAGAGGCTTGTCTTCTATGTCAGTAAACCACTTACGGACACCGTGATAAGGTATTTTGAGATTGAAAAACTAGCTTTACACTTGGTGATATATGCTCAGAAGCTCAGACCATACTTTCAAACTCATTCTATCATAATCCCTATATCTTATCCTCTAAAATCAGTCCTTTACAAACGTAAAGTTTTGGGACAATTGGTTAAATGGTCAGTGGAAGTAGAAAAATTTGATATATCTTATGTTCCACGAACTGCTATCAAAGCTCAAGCATTAGCAGTCTTCATAACTGAATTCATTGGAATGCAGCATTCAAAAGCCCAGACCACTGCAAACAATTTGACATGGCTACTTTACATTGATGGTTCTTCTATAGATAAGGGTTCTGGAGTAGGTATAATACTTCAGTCCCTTGATGGGATCATAATCGAAGAGCCATCAGCTTGGGATTTAGAGCCTCTAACAACAAAGCTGAGTACGAAGCACTTATCCTCAAGTTAAAGCTAGCTCTGGAAAGTGAAGCTCTAAACCTTGATAGATTTTTTGACTTTCAGCTTGTAGTTAGTCAAGTCTTGGGATAATATTCTACCAAAGATTGCAGATTGATCAGGTACTTAGAGCTAGTGGAATCATTAAAGCAATCTTTCCACAAATTCACTATTCAGAAGATTAAAAGAAATTAAAACTCTAGGGCAAATACACTAGCAAATATGGCCTCCCATCTCAGGCCACAAAGATATTCTATGGTAAAAACCTCCTATCAAATAAAGTCTAGTATCGAAGTGTCACAAACTCTCCAAATTTCATAACAATTTCCAAATTGGATGACTCCCATTACCAAGTTCCAAACAAAAGGATCCCTTCTAAAAAATAAAAACCAGGCCAGCAGAATTCAAACCAGGGCAACTCAGGTATTTAATCCTTAAAGAAAAACTTTACCAAAGGTCTTATACACAGCCCCTCCTATGGTGCTTGGCTCCAGAAGAAGCTCACTATGTTCTAGCTGAAATACACGAGAGAATATTCGAAAATCATAATGGTGAGAGAACCATTGCCCACCAAGCATTAACTTAGGGCTACTATTGGCCTAGTATGCTAAAACAAGTTAAAGAATATGTTCCGAAGTGTGACAAATGTTGGTGTTTTTGTCACGCCATGAATCTCCAAAACCCGAGGAGTGATTGAAAATGAACTAAACAGAATTAATTAAATACAATTAAATGGATTAAATTGATTACACATTAATTTCCTCATGTTTTCCAAATTTAAGAACAAAAATTTTCTAACTAGACTCACCCAAGATGAGTTCTAAATAGTAGTCAAATATCTCCCTAACCAATGGTCAAAAATAGTCTAAGTCATGTCCAAGCATGACCTGCAAGATGGCCCAAAAAATGTCTCTAATGGGCCTTGAAACAATAGCCCAAAATGGCCCCAAAAATTGTTCAAAAATAACTTAGAAGGTTGATCAAAAATTCCCTAAGGCATAGAATAGGTCAAAAAGTCTACCTAAAATGGTCTAAGAAGGTGGCCAAACATGGCCTTGAATAATGACTAAAACGTGTCCGAATAAGGTGCCCAACTTGCCTTGTTATAATAGTCAAAAGTGGCCTAAAATAGGATCCAAAAGGTGGTGTATAACATAGGAGTATATGGCCTTGGAAGGCAAGTCACGGCCTGCCTATGGCATGTGCAGGCATAGGGCTGCAGTAGCAGTGCGCGGGGGGGAGGGGGGAGTGCAAAGCATGCAGGTGCGTGGGCAGGCAGTGTAACACCCCAACCCGGTTAATGAAAACTAAGTCACTAATTATTAATTAGAGACCTTGAAAAGAATAATTAAGAAATTTAAACGGGAAATAGATGACGATTTCAAAATAATTCTAAGACCTTAAAAATTAAGGTCGACTCTAGGAAAAATAAAACACGACTACAATTTATAAAATCGGTACATGGAAGAGTAAATATTTAATTTAAAATCACAAAGGAGAAAATAATGCAAAAAGTTAAAATAAATAATTTAATTGGCCAAACAAGGCCTAATGGAAAAATGGAAAAAATAAGCCAAGTTGAGGCCAATAGGTTTTGAACCCTTGACCAAATAAGACCGAAGTTTAAAAGCCCAAAAGAATACCACTTGGGCTGCCCACTTGTTTGTGTCATATATTACAAATTATATGTATATATATACACATTAAAATAAAGCCACCTCCCAAATTGGCCAATGGCCTTTCATGCAACCAAGAGAATTAATTTTAAATCAAAATAAATAAAATAAGATGATTATAAATGAAGTGTTGCGTGTGTGCGAATAGAGTTCAGAAAATCAGACTTGTGATTGTGATAAGAGTACAGGTCTGATCTAGAGAGAGAGAGAGAGAGAGAGAGAGATTTAGAGAGAGAAAGTGAGATAGAGAGAGAGAGAGAGAGAGGAAGAAGGAGAAGAAGAAGGAGGGGAGGAGGATTTGCATGCACAGCTGTTCTAATTTGAAAGGAACCACCAATCCAAAACCAAAAAAGAAGAAGAGACTGTCGGGTACAAATTTTAACTCACCATCTTTTTCTCTATCTCTAAGATTTTTGCATACATATAAGTTGTTTTGGTCCTTGTTTCTTGCATGCATGTGTAGTGTGGTTTCAGGGGATGACAAAGGAAAATAAACATTGAAGTTTGAAGCTTAGGACACACCATAACCATTAAACCCAAAAAATTTTCTCTCCCTAAAACCTTCCACTGTCCAAACTGTTTAAGCCTTTTTAAATGCATGCATGGCATTAGGACTGGTTATTTTGAACGAAGGGAAGAAATATGAACCTAAGCGACCCAAGAAGCACACAGCCGTACACAGGCCACCTGTCACGACCCAAAACCCACCCTATGCGGATCTCGTGTCGCGGGGCCGACCCGAAGGCCGTCCCTACTTTTTCCATTCCTGTATCATAGTACTAATATGCAATGTACTAAAAATTTTAAACAATAATCAGCGGAAGTCTTTATCAATTACAGTAATCCAGCGGAAGTCTTTTTAAATAAATTTAACAGCGGAAGTCTATTAAATACATGACATAGTTCTACATAATTCAAAATGAGAACTAAAACGTAACCAGCACCTGGGGGTGGTGAATACATGGGAGAACTAACATAGACTGATACAATACTTCAAAATGTCCCCCTACGCTCTCAGACTCCTACTGGGGTCTCGCAGCGTCATCACCTGAAATGGGGGTAAATGGGGTGGAATGAGCTACAAAGCTCAGTAAGTAAAATAGATCTCCAACACTGGTATCGATGATCAATGTGAATCCATGAATAAGATAATGATAGCCAATCATAAGGAAGGAGATGCTGTGATAGCCAATGAACATAAATGCCACGAGGGCCAATGGAAACAGTTGCCACAAGGGCCAATGAAAAGTAATCACAATACACAATCAGGAGTAATAGTGTAAAACGAAAATATAACAACAATGAAGTACTGCCACAATGAACCGATCACAATCAAATCAATCAATGCAAGTCTTTCGAGACTTGAAGAATTATAAGGAATAGTGCCATTCAACAATCAAGTTCTGTCAATCATAAGAGATACTGTTATTCTGTTTCAGGGTTCGGCAGACCCTCGATCTTTTGGGGCCCAGGCATACCCCCCAGTCAATTCCAGTAAATTGCCATTTGTCCGTTCACAGACTTGACCCGTAGGTCCCATTCAATCAGATAGCATCAGATGGGTGTTGTGACTGAGCACAACCCCCGTGTCCATAAACATGTCATGATCATAGTAATTCCATAGAATATAAAAATGGAATATCATTCATTCAATGAGGATACAATAGTAGGCCTTTCAAGGCATGGTTCAACATAATAACAATGATATAGCAATCAATCAAGGTCCACAAGATAGAACAATATCATATTGTGGATAGCAATAACATGTGTGCTTTCAAGCACAGTGAAACATGATAACAATGATACATCAGTCAATGATATGTCCACAAGATAGAAAATATCGAAATGTGGAACACAAGGATATCAGCACATTCAAGAGTACGAGTTTGGCAGTAAAAGAATAAACTTAGCTTGTGGAAACACCACATGTAAGAGAAAGTGATCCACTTACCTCTATCGTGATTCTATCTCAGAAATCTGTGAGTATACCCTTGCCTTTTGAGTTCCCTATATATCAGTGAATACGTTTCAGAATAAATGCTATTCATCAAATTTTATGCCTTTCCATTATAAGTATTTCAAATACTATTTTAGACTTTACCATTGAGTCCGGAATGCCGAAGAAAGTCGGTTTAGGCTTTCGCGGAATTCCACTTGGACTTTTGTACTAAAAAGTGCAAAATGGTCATTTTGCACTTTTACGGTATTTTATCCTTCGGGGTCTCATCTCATAAAACGAACCCCACCATTGGACTCAGAACGTCCGAGATAATAAGTTTTGACTATTCATTTGTATCGTTTGGACTTCGTTTGACCCAATTTTGAAATAGGGGCATTATTGTAAAAATTAATATTTAATTAATTTTTTATGTTTGGGCAACAGTGAAATTCCTTAAAATATTTGGGGCCGGTTCATAAATTCCAAAACCTGCGGTCTGAACCAGTTGGTTCAAGACCAGAAACCCTAAACCGGTCCACCCTTCTCCTGAACCAAACAGGTTCACTTCATTTGAAAAACCGGATTTCAATAACCCTGATTTCCTATCCCATCCTTGGTTTGGATAACCACAAACCCAATTCCAATTTACTATCCATGTAACCAAACAAGCCCAAATCTATTTAAGTTAAAAAGCCAAACGACACAGTTTAACTTACCCATTCATATCCGGTCAGGTACCGACCCGATCCGAACCCGGATCCGGTCTAGACTTAACTCGAATAGACCCACGACTTTCTGGTCGTCTCCCCCAGAACTCCGGTAGGGTTCCGACAGTGCACAGTCACCTTCTCCGACGACGGTGACTCAGTTCCAGTCATTTTTAAGCCAGTTTTGAATGCCATTCTTTTCCATTTTTCATGTAGATTATATTTCTAACTTTAGTTTTCAGTTTAACCTTTTAGTTCTTCACGAAATAGGGGTTTAACATCTCCGGCCGATTCTCCGGCCAAGTGATATCTTTTATTTCATGGCGTTTTGTTCACTGTTTTGACCCCTAATTGTTTCTAACAGTTTTCTGCACATCATAGGGTCATGCTTGGGTTGATTAAATAAGGTTTAATGCATGAAATAACACATGGCCGATTATTCTCTACAAACCTGCAACTATGAATATCTCCCTGGTTTCTTAACATTTTCCTATCATTCTTTCTGTATTTAAAAGCTAAAATCATGCTCATCAAGACCCTAGCTTTAGTTCAAACATTCATGCTTAAAATCTCAAAAACAGAATTAAATGGCTTACCTGGGTGTTCGGATTTTTGACCTCTGTGACCCTCCAATCTTTCCTATTTCTGCTCCTGAGTTCTTTGTCAACCTTTCTCTCAATCTCAGTTTTCTTTTTGCCTTTTAACTCTCACCCGTATGTACATATATAGAGAGAAGGGTTCCACCGCCTCTCTCCCTTTTTCTCTTTCTCTCTCTCGGTTACTCCCCCTTCTATGGCCCCTTTCTTTGACTGAAACCTGATGTTCCCTCTGCCAAATGCAAACTTTGCATTAAATGGCTTGGGAGACTTGTGTTGCACTCATATATATATATATATATACATCATATTATATATATAACACACACACACTTCTCACTTAACCGACACACACACACACCTTCACATACATTACACCTGTATACTGCCCAAGGCAGTTTCTCCTTTTTCCTTTTCTTTCCTTTTATTTTTTATGCATATATACATATATACATAAATACATCATATTATATATATATATAAATATATATACACATTAAATACATGTTCTTATACATGTATATACATGCATATGTAGGGGTACAATTCCATTTTTAATCCTATTTACATACACTTATTTTAATCGAGCTATGAATCTATGTTCACGTATGCATGCATGGAAATACGTGCATGCACACATTACGATGCAATGCCCCGGTGGGGCTCGGGTGTTACCCAGCCTTGATCATTCATTTCCATCATTCACAGTTCCAGTCATTCATTTCTATGAAAATACTATGATATACATATCTTACCGTTCAAGTTACATGTGTTAACCGACCTACCTCGGTATACGTGACGTATCCCGGGTCGGGATATTACACCACCATTGAAGGACCTTCAATGGAGCAGACCTGATTCGACCAAAACAAAACTTAGTTTCTTCCCTAAAGGCCCAAAATAGACCCTATTAGGGTTCTAAAAACCCCATGCCGCGGCCCAGAAGCCTAGAAAAAGACCTCCAAAACCTGAGTTGTAGGTTCGGGTCTTGAAGATTAATCTCACAAATCGACACCAAAATTGAAATTTGAGAATGGGGGCTTGAACCTCATGACGAATAGGTCACAATAGAGGAAATCCCAAGAGTTTCGGCCCAAAAATGGGCATGTATGACCAAGTTGTAGGTCTTGACTGCCGAACCCTCAAGCACGATGGTGAGCTCAAATCGAGCTCTCAAATGGATGGCAAGGTGTTTCTAGGACACCCAGAAACTCGAACCACCCAAGAACAGAGAGAAAAATGTCCCAAAATTCTACGAAATTGAAAAAAATAAAAAAACCTGCAACTAGGGCAACGCAGTCGAGGAAGAGAGGAAGAAGGTGACCAAGACGGGTCGGTCTTGGGCCGAATCTGGATTCGGGTCGGGACTCGACTCGTCACACTAAAGGTTTAAGTGGGACGACGTCGTGTGAGGGTTGTGTTATAATTTTAAAATTGAAGTTGGATCGATTGGTTACAAGGATAAGAAATAAAAAAATCTGAACTAAGGTTAAACCAAACCGTGGATAAGACAAGGGGTTGGCTATCTTATTCCGGTTTGCTGAAATAAACTGAATCGGCTGGTTCAGTGAGTATTGAATCGGTTTAGGGTTTTAAGCCTAGAACCCACTCGTTCAGACCGAAAACTTTAGGGAATTATAGTTTGACCCTAGAAGTTCTAAAAAATCACACTAAGGCCCAACAGTAATTAATTTAATATTAAATTAATAATATTTAAATAGGAAAAATTTCTAAAATACCCCTATGTCAAAAATGGGTCAAACGAAGTCCAAATAAAATAAATAAATAGTGTATTTTGACTATTTTGGGCATTCTGAACCCAATGGTGGGGTCAGTTTCATGAGACGAGACTCCAAAAAAAAATTTAAGACACGTTAAAGTATAAATTACCAAATTGCCCGTAATATGCCCGAACCCAAATAAAAAGTTGAGAAGGTCTAAATTGACTTTCTTCGATATTCCAGACCCAATGGTGAGGTCCATAATACCAAAATACGTATGGAAAAATAAATCACTTGAAAAGTAAAAATTTATTTAATTACTATGAGTAGGTTGGTTAAAAAGGGATAAGACCAATCCTAGGAAATTGAGATACGACGGGTCTAAAATTAAATGGAGAGCATCAATTTAGAGATGATTTGAAGTGAATGAGAGATTAATTGAAATCTTGATGAATTTGATTTTTAGGAACTTCAAAGGGAAGGGAAAGGCCCACCAGTAGTACAAACTCGGGGGGAGCAAGGTGAGTAATCTTCTACTTTGAAGTGGAGGTTTTTAATCTCCATGGGTTCTGAAGAGATTTGATGTTCAAATATTTTGAAGTGTTTTTTTTATGAAAATATCTGCAATACTTCTAAATTTAAATTCTCTTATTTATATGCTTTATATTTCAAATGTACTGTTGTTTTATTTATAAATCCTAACATGGCATGCAAAATTCACTTCTTGATATTGCTGACAGTTGGTACGTTTATTTCCGCATGTCCATGTAAACGTCAATTTTATTAAATGCCTCTCAAAATAAATGCTTTTATTCTATCTATGTTTTAATTAATTCCTATACATCGTGGTTTAATTTCCTGAAGCTCATGTGTTAAATGATTCAAGTACTGTCCTCCAAGTATTTAAAAACTTCGCCAAATTGTCCATGTTTTAAATACTCATGAAAATTCATTCTTTTTGTTGAAGCCATATTTTTACTCATAAAAAGCATTTCTCAAAGAAGCTAAGTTTTTGTAAGATAATGATGCATAAGCATAAAAAACTATTGAGTTCCCGTTGGGTCCTCAATCTCGCAGATGTCTGGTAGAAAGTTTATCCCCTAGGCATGAGATCTCTTTGAAGTAAAATTAGGGTCTCGTTCGAAACAGATCCTCTAGTTAAAAAGTGAAAAGATGAAAATGTTTTCAGAAATGGTAGCAGGTTTTAAACCCTTATTTATCTGAAACGCGTTTTTATATAACCCTTTGAAGTTTTGAAGAAGAAGAAATTTGCATCCTCCTATTTTCATGGAAAGGATTTCAAATTATTTCCTTGGTCTTCAAATGGACCACTTTGCACATGTTTATAAAGTTTGTTGCATATTAAATGCTTTATTGAATGCTTTAAAAATGTATCATGCTATGTGATTTGAAGAATTCTTGTATTCTGCGATCATTAAAATACGTGTCTAGCTTGAATGCCTTGTATGCTTCACGCTATCTTTTTGAAGAATTATATTTTCTGTATCTGAAGTATATGTACAATTGGTAGTGTATGTTTATATGAACCTTCTCTTATAACTAACCCACTACCAGTTGAAACCCATGACAAAGTACTGGAATTACTCACTGGGCTTATTGAAGCTCACCCTATTATCCCAACATTTTTCAGGTATTGATGATGAATGGGAGCCTTGCCCAATTTAAGGACTGGTGATTAGCAGCTCCACTATGATCAAGGACTTTTGGAATATTAGGACCTGTAGTTGGTCGAATTTTGTTGTCGTAATTTTGGGACAAATATGTACTTAAGCCTCGAGGGGCAAACGGATATGTATTATGTAGAACTTTTAAATTTTTAGTATCCTCTGCATGTACATTATTTGTTTACCGCTCCGAAGAAGAAGAAGAAGCAACGGTACTGGGCAGGTGTGCAGGATGTAAAAGAAAAAAAAAATGGTTTTTCACGCTTCCGTAATTTGCCAATCCTTGGTCGCACCGCACCGCCGTCCGACATCGTTGCTTACTTACTTGAGCCTCACCTGACGACCCACGGGCCGAAGGGTGACGGCCGCGATTCCCTTAATCTGCAAAGGCCGGATTCGGGGTCGTGACAGGCAGGCGCAGGTGTGAGGTGCGCTTGGCTGACTGGTCTACTGTTCATTGCTACAGTATTCCAGTAGCTAAAATGCTACAATACCAAAATTTCAACCTTTATCCAAAAATCTTGGTTTTGACATTTTTAGACCCATTTCAATTTATTTCATTACCAAACTTGGTGTGGGACCCTACAACATGTAAAATGACCATTTTACCCCTTTTTTTCTTATTTTTTTAACCTTAAGTGATTTTCGGACTAATTGCCCCTATTTTTCATTTCTTTACCTTTCTTTTTCTTCTTAAGTCATTTAATTCCCTATTTAGAAAATCTAGGCATGCTCTCCTGCTTCACTCAACCTAATTACCATTTTTGAAAAATTTCACCATAGTTTCCTTTATTCAGTAGCCTTTTCCCCTCATCCCATTTCTCTTCATCATCCTCCTCAACACCAACAACACCTAATAGAACATTTATTTATATAATTTTATATTTCTAATATTCACAAGCATATTTCAAGAAAAACAAGTTACTACATGGAGCTTCATGCTCCTCATTTACATCCAATACACAATTACATGCAATCCAACATAAAATTAAGTTCATAACTTACACAAGGTTTAAGTTTTAAATATGCAATAAACTTCATGGGCTTATGCCCCTATATACAAAATATGGCTCTTAAGCCAAATACACTTCAAAATCCACTTTCCCTCCCCATGCTTCTAGACTTCTTCAAGCCTCAAGTGCCGAGAGCCTCATCTATAAAATATAATCCTATATAGGGTAAGCGCGACGACTTGTATAACATAATGCTAATATAAAGAATAAAGGTAAGGCGTGGCATGTGCAAAGTGAACATTTGTAAGCTATAAACCTTCCAATTCATCAATGCAATGCAATGGCAATCTGCATGACACACACATGCAACTCTATGCCCAACACATGTCTCGCTTCACGGTCCTTCCCCATTGGAATGCAAGTACCAATCATATGTCTCGCTTCACGGTCTGTCCTTATTGGAATGCGAGTACCATGGCCAGATTTTGGGTTTTTCACCACAAGATCTACACCCTCATAATACATAGCACCAAAGTACTCAACACACACCATGTTTCCGAAGATTCACAATATGCCAATATGCCTTGGTTTTTATCATGCAATTTCAATGAGGCATTTATCAAGCACATGGGGTGTGCCTTAAATTATACATCATGCATTAACTAAATCATAACTTTCAAACTACAATACTTTGTCTACATGAACATAGCATATAATACCATCAATTATACATATATTCATGTTACATGTTCACAACATTACCAAATTCTCAAGCAATACACAAGTATACAAATAACCAATACTTTGAGCAAACCATAACTTTCAAACTACAAGACTTTGCCTATATGAACATAAGCTATAATACAATCAATTATACATATATTCACATTATATCTTCATCACTTTACCAAATTTTCAAAGAATACACAAGTACACAAAGTACCAACCCTAGGTTTTCAAAGCAACTATATTCTAGGTGATTTTCTAACATCAAGTAAGCATGTAAGTATACAATCAACTTATAAAAACACTACCAAACTTAACTCTATTCTTTAGTTAGCAAAATATCATACCTAAAAGGGTTTTTCTCAACCTTAGTGATTTGTGTTCACTTCAACGCCGAACCAATTAGTAAGATTGTAGCCGTTGAAGTGGGGAACAACTTCCTAAAAAGAAGCCTTGATAGATTCTAAGGCTAGAGATGAGTTTTGGAAGGTAGAAAGTTGAAAAACCTAGGTTCTCTTCATCTTTTCTCTCCAAGAATGAGCTGCAGCATTCTCCTCAGAAAATTCTAAAAATTTTTAACTCCTAAATGTCATATTTATACTAAAGGGCCAAGAGGTGAAAAGATCCTTTTGTCCTTAATGAGCCGCAAGACCATGTTACACTACAACCTATCCTAAAACGCCTTAAATCGATATTCTTCTTTAACCAAAGTTCTTAAAATTATTTTAAATGATATTTTCTCAAAAATTTTATTTTCGCTTGTTGGCAGGCCCACTCGGGATGCCCTTTTGGGTTCATTTTTCAAACTAACTCTGAGTTTGTTCAAATTCGTACAGGTGGTTTATTTTAACATTGTAAGCATATTTCCCTTCTATGGTTTACTCAAAATATGCTTTTAAATATGAATTATTTCTAAATGATGCATATGTAGTGCCCTACTGGCAAATAATGCATGAATAGTGTCCTACCAGCAAAGCGAACAATTTACCCTAATTTTTCAGATCTTTACAGTTTTGCTTCTTACCAACATTAACCTTAGCATGAGCTCATCCCCATTTCCAGTCCTTAGCCTTTTGTCAAGTGAGGAATGGACATCATAGGGCTATTGCCCAAAGCCCCTTAGAATAGAAGATTCCTGCTAGTCACTATTGACTACTTTTTTAAATGGACAGACGTAGAACCACTGACCCAAATCACAAAGGTAGAGGTAAAAAACTTCACTTGGAAGAATGTTGTGTGTAGGTTCGGCATACCTAGAGTCATTATTTCAAACAACGGAACTCAGTTCACAAGAAAGTATTTGAAAAGTTTTGTGAATATCTCCATATTAGTCACCACTTTTCCTCTCTGGTGCATCCTCAGGCTAATGGGCAAGTCGAGGTCAACAAATGTCACGACCCGAAACCCACCCTATGCGGATCTCGTGTCGCGGGGCCGACCCGAAGGCCGTCCCTACTTTTTCCATTCCTGTATCATAGTACTAATATGCAAAGTACTAAAAATTCTTAAACAATAACAGCGGAAGTCTTATCAGTAATAGTACATCAGCGGAAGTCTTTCAATACACAATGTTAGCGGAAGTCTTTACAATACATAATATGGTTCTACATAAACAAAATAAGAACCAAACGTAACCAGCACCCGAGGGTGGTGAATACATGGGAGAACTAAGACATAGACTGATACAGTTCCTCAAAAATGTCCTCCTACGCTCTCAGACTCCTACTGGGGTCTTGCAGCGTCATCACCTGAAATGGGGGTAAATAGGGGGAATGAGCTACGAGAGCTCAGCAAGTAAAAACAGATCTCCGACACTGGTATCGATAAGATACAAATCCATGAATAAGATTATGATAGCCAATCATAAGAAAGGAGATGCTGTAATAGCCAATGAGAACAGTTGCCATGAAGGCCAATGAATAATAAGTCACAATGTTCAATTAGGAGTAATGGGTACACCATTAATATGAATCTCTCAACAACAATACAACAACAAGAAGTACTGCCACAATAAACCGATCACAATCAATTCAATGAAGGGTGTCCTCTCAGTTTAAGATAAGTCATAAGGAATAGTGTTATTCAATAACGTAATCATACCAATTCTTAGGAGATGCATTTACTCTGTTCTCAGGTAAAATGCCAATGTAAATGTAAATGAAATGCCAATGGGAATGCAATGAAAATGCCAATGTTTATGCCAGTCAATTGCCGGTGGAAAGCCTTCGATGAATTCATTCCTGCCACCTGTCCATTTATGTACTTGACCCTTAGGTCTCCAGTAAATACAGAAAGCATCGGATGGATGTTGTGACTGAGCACAAATCCCGTATTCATAACATATCATGATTATTCATAATTCCATAGAAGTATGAAATGGAATATTATATATTCAGTAAAGACATAGCAATAAGCCTTTCAAGGCATGGTTTGCAATAAAGACATAGCAGACAATAAAGACATAGCAGTAAGCCTTTCAAGGCATGGTTTACATGATAACAACGACATAGCAGTTAATCAATGTCCACAAGATAGAACAATATCGCATTGTGGATAACAATAACGTGAAGTACTTTCAAGAGTACAAGTTTGGCAGTAAAGAGAATAAACTTGGCTTGGAAATAACATATGGAAGAGAAAGGGAATTTACTTACTTCTATCGTGATTCTAGATCAGGAAATCCGTGAGTGTACCCTTGCCTTTCGAGTTCCCTATATATCAGTAATTACGTTTCAGAATAAATGCTATTCATCAAATTTTATGCCTTTCTATCATAAGTATTTCAAATACTAATTTAGACTTTACCATTGAGTCCGGGATGCCGAAGAAAGTCGGTTTAGGCTTTCGCAGAATTCCATTTGGACTTTTGTAC
This sequence comes from Nyssa sinensis, assembly GCA_008638375.1. Lineage (NCBI taxonomy): Eukaryota > Viridiplantae > Streptophyta > Magnoliopsida > Cornales > Nyssaceae > Nyssa > Nyssa sinensis. The sequence goes on along the minus strand of CM018041.1, from coordinate 29,122,318 downwards.
TAAAAAGGGCAATATAGTCATTTTGCACTTTCACGGTATTTTATACTTTGGGGCTCCGTCTCGTAAGATGGACCCCACCATTGGACTCAGAACGTCCGAGATAATAAGTTTTGACTATTCATTTGCATCGTTTGGACTTCGTTTGACCCATATTTGAAATAGGGGCATTATTGTAAAAATTAATATTTAATTAATTTTCCTATTTGGGCAACAGTGACATTTCCTAAAACATTTGGGGTCAAAATGTAAATATTCAAAGTTGCGGTCTGAACCAGTGGGTTCACCATTCAGAAACCCTAACCGGTTCGGTTCCTCACTGAACCAAACGGTTCAGTGCAATTCATAGAACCGGATTAACATATCCACCCTAACCACCTTATCCATGGTTTGGATAACCCCCAAACCCCATTTCTATTTATTGTCCTTGCAACCAAACAGCCCAAATCCATTTAATTTAAAATCCCAAAATGACACAGTATCACTTGACCACTTATGTCCGATCGGGTCCCGACCCGGATCCAACCCAGACCCGTTCCTTTTAACCCGAATAAACCCCCGAACTTCCGGTCATCTTCCTCGACATTCCGGTGAGAGAATATTAGGGTTCCGGCGTCCCTTCCGACGCCGGTGACTGTTCCCATTCGTTTTTCTCATGTATTTTCAATGCCATTTCCTTCCTTTCTTCCCCACGACCTCATTCCTATCCTCGGCTTGCCCCACAACTCACCCCATCTTCACGAATAGAGAGTCATTCAACTCCGGCCGATTCTCCGGCCAAGTTTCATTTTCTATTTCGTAACGTTTTGATCACGGTTTTGGTTCTAGAATTCTTCTAGCATGTTTCTGCACTTTATGGGGTTAATTTCTCATTATAATAGCAAGGTTTCATGCATGATTTTCATAAAAGCCGAAATTATCCTAAGGCCTGCAACTATAAATTTCTCTCTCGGTTCTACACCTTTTAACCTAATTCTTTTTGCAAAATGTTCCTTGTTCTATACTCTTCAAGACCCTATCAATGAAATTCAACTTCATGCTTGAAATCATAAAAACTGTAGCAAGTAACCTTACCTATATTTTCTGGATTTTTGTTTTGCTCTCGGTTTCCCTTCTGAATCTTTCTGGTTCTGAATCAATGTCCCTCTCTTCTTCTCCCCTTCAGTTCCTGACCCTTCCTTTTCTTTTCTAACCTCTCAGCTCACAACCCGTATACATATATATATAAGTACACCAACCGCCTCACTTCCTCTCTCTACTTTCTCTCTCTACCAGCCCTTTTCTTTGACTCTTTGGTTGAGATTATATATATATACTATATATATTACAGCACATATGAGAGAGGATATAAATATCCTTCCCACTGTCGGTTATCCACTCAAAACACACACTTCCTACACACACCTCCATATATATCACACAATGATACACACACACATACACACAGTGATGCACACACACACACAGTGATGCACACACTGATCAGTAGCCCACATGCAGCCCTTTTCATTTTCTTTTTATTTCTTTTACATATACTTATATACATAACATATATATAATACATTATATTATGTATGTATACATATACACATAAAATACATCTTTTTATACATGCATATACATGCATGTGTAGGGGTACAATTCCATTTTTAATCACATTTACATACATTCATTTTAATCGAGCTATGAATATATGTTCATGTATGCATGCATGGAAATACGTGCATGCACGCATTACGATGCAATATCCCGGGGTGTTCAGGTGTTGCCCGGCACTTGTTATACACTTCATCATATATAGTTTCCATTTATTCATTTCCATGAAATACCCTAACATAGAGCTTAAAATCGCTCAGGTTATGCTATTCAGTCAATTACCTCGGTAAACGTGTCATATCCCGGGTCGGGATATCACAACAAACGTACTATTCTAGAGGCCATAAAGAGGAAGTTAGAAGCAGCTAAGGGAAGATGGGTGGAAAAGCTCTCCGGGGTTCTCTGGGCCTACCGAACTATTAGGAAAACCCTAATTACGGAGATGCCATTTTCACTCACTTATGGTACTAAGGAAATCATTGATGTTGAAAAATTGGTATGTCAACCCTTAAAATAGAACTTTTTGACCAAGAAACCAATGGCCAAAAGCTCGTAAAAAATCTAGATTTTCTAGAAAAAATGCGCGAGCAAGCTCGAATTAAGACTAAAGCCTACCAACAAAGAATGACCAAATACTTCAACATAAGGTTAAAACCCATTAACTTTCAGCTCAGAGATCTCGTCTTGAGAAAAATTTTCCCAAATACTAAAGATCCCATGATGGAAAATGTCTCTCCTAATTGGGAAGGGCCCAATAGAGTAACTAAGATTGTTAGACCTACAACTTACTGGTTAGAAGATTTAACGAGGAAGTCTGTACCCCCAGGCCTTGGAATATTGAGCACTTGCACAAGTATTATTAGTAAAGAATTCCTTATTTTTAATTCATATAAAGTGCTTACCACCAATATACAGACTCCTAAAAACCTTATATCCATTACAAGTGATATAGGTCTGGTCCTTTTTACCAATGTACAAACCCGTAAAAACCTTGTATCCATTACAAGTGTTATAGGCCTGGTCCATTTTATTAATGTAGAGACCCCTAAAAACCTTGTATTCATTACAAGTGTTACAGGTCTAGTCCATTTTATCAATGTACAAACCCCTAAAAACCTTGTATCCATTATAAGTGTTACAGGTCTAGTCCATTTTATCAATGTACAAACCCCTAAAAACCTTGTATACATTACAAGTGTTACGGGTTTGGTCTATTTTACCAATGTACAGACCCCTAAAAACCTTGTATATATTACAAGTGTTACAAGTCTAGTCCATTTTATCGATGTACAGACCCCTAAAAATCATGTATCCATTACAAGTGTTATAAGTCTGGTCCATTTTATTAATGTATAAACCCCTAAAAACCTTGTATCTATTACAAGTGTTACAAGTCTGGTCCATTTTACCAATGTACAAACCCCTAAAAACCTTGTCTTCATTACAAGTGTTACAGGTCTAGTCCATTTACCAATATACAGACCCCTAAAAACCTTGTGTTTTAATCACATGAGTTATGGATCTGGCCCATTTGCTATTTATCTACCATAGAGAACTACAAGGCTAAATCATATTACTATGATATTAATGTTGTCATTAATATTACCAATCTCAATTTTACAAGTATTGTTTAATTCAAGTCACACCTCTGGTTGGTTATAAGGACTAAGCAAAGCAAATAATGCTCAAACACAAGCTCTGGAGCCAAAAAGATAATTTTATATTTATAATCGATGGAAGTACAAGGAAACAAAAAGAGGAAAAATTACAAAAAAAAAGACCTAACTAATGATCCTCGGCAGGAGGGTTTTCTCGCTTAGGATCTGTGGCTTTAACCAATGCAGCTTCAGGAGAGCTCATCACGAGTTCATCCACGGAAACCTCATCCACCCCTGAAATATGAAGGTTGGGATAGAGATTTTGGATATTCTTTCTAAAAGTTTCGTACCAATGATCTGCAATCTCTCCCCCCAAGCTTCTGCACCTCTTCTCTGAGGGCTCTATATGTCTCTTCTCTCACCGCTTGCACACTAGTGGCAAGCTTTTGAGTAGAGCGGCATCAGATTCTTCCTTCTCTTTCTTCAAAGCCTCTAGGTCTGAGGCCAAAACATTTTTCTGGGATTCCAGAATAGAGAGGGCAGTAAAGGACTTCTTCAACTTCCCCTCGATAGAAAGAGTGACAGATCGAGTGATTTTTAGCTGAAGCCTCACCTCTTCCAACTCGACCAGGAGCCTATCCACCCGCTCGGACTCTTCAGGGTAGTCTATAATGGCAGCCATAGCATGAGTCGCTTCCAACATATTAATGGACAAGTTAAACATGGATAGAGAAGCCAGGAAATACAAAAGAAATTGTACTAGGGTAATTCAGGATAGCTTACTCGCATGTGGGAGACCAGAAGGTCCTTGGCAATCTTTCAAGGCTTCAACCCTTTGAAGTGTCTAGCAGTAGAGCTCCATGCCTCCTCATAAGCCTTTTTTTATGGCCAGTTCCTCTATTTCTACCATAGCCACTCTGGGGGGAATGGTACCCATTTTCCCTTTACCTCAGGAGTTAGGGCGTGCTATAGGGGCCTAAGGAGGAGGGAGCTCACAACGAGTAATAGGCAATGCTAGCTCCTCGGATACGATGCGCTTAAGGGAACTAGGTCCCTTGACCTTAGTCCTTTTCCTCTTTTGGGGAGGGGTCTACTGGGTGGGAGTGGGTGTTCCCCTAGTCTTCTTCTGACTAGGCGTCTAGCTCGTGATTACTATCTTTCTCAGAACCTCAGACTCGTCCTTGACGAGTCCTGTTTCCATGAAATTCTAAAGGGTAAGAATCTTGTTGTAGGGGCGTTCCTAGGGACGAAGAAGTTTCTTGTATTTCTCTTGGAGGTCAGGAGTGAAGACTGACCTTCTCCAAGCCTTCTTATTTGCGGCATGAAAATTTAGACATGGTTTGTCAAATCAAAACAAAAGTATAATGTATTAACATAACGTTTGAGTTCAATAGTGTAACATCCCAACCTAATTACTATATAATTAGGGATACTTAATAAACTATAAGAGAACATTAGTGTGCAATTAGACCATGAAAATAATGTCGCAATGATAATTCTTGTGAGAATTAAAATAGAAGAGATGGATATGAAAAACAACGATGAAATTAATTAAGAAAATACATAAATGTTTAAGCAAGTATCATAACTAATCATTTTAATTAGTTTAACTAGATAAAAGAGAAAATCTTAATGAAAGTAAAATATATTAACAAATTTAGAAATGTAAAAATTAAGTATACTCAATAAATATGATATTAAATAAAAGTGTAAAGTTTCCCACCAACACAACAAAAAGAAGAAAAGCAAAATAGGCCAAAAATGTTAGTTGCCCAAGGAATTGAACCCAACACTTTGAGCCATAGAGGACTTACCTAAAGTGTCAGCCACTAGGCTATCAGCACACATGTGCTCTGATAGCCAAAAGATAACTCTATAAGATGGAATTGGGTGGGAAAATGCTAAAACAATGATGTGTCAACACCCCGTTGCACCCTCACCTCAACCAATGGAAACACATGCATCAAATCCCTCCATGATACATGCACAGACCTTGAGTGCATAAGGATATATTCAAACATGCGTGAAAAACATGGTATATCATACCTTAGACATTTCGGCTAGAGAGAGAGAGAAGGAGGAAGAAGAAGAAGGAGGAAGAAGGCTTACATGCAAACCTGAACCAGACCCAAGAAGTCAGATAGGAGCAATATATATATATATATATATATAGAGAGAGAGAGAGAGAGAGAGACTGCCATTAGAAGGTAAAACACATAAAACTGAATTTCTCTCTCTAAGAATATTTTTCTGTCAACTTCATGTTTAATGGAATTGGAAGGTATAGGTGACCCTTACTGATGAAGTAATGGGGCTTAAGGGTAAGAACGAGATCTAGGAGAGCCTACAATAGTTGAAATCACAAAATTCCTCCATTAACGAACAACTTCAAACTTGGGTCTGAATCAACTTGCACGAATCCTTATTTTGTGTATTGGGAATTAAACTTGGACCCCATGAGGGTCACAAAACCAGTGTTCTGTGACCAAAAAGCTCTAAAGAAGACCCCCAAACCTCAAGTTGTAGGTTTCAGTTCTAAAGCCAAACCCCAAAAATGGCCACAAAACTTAGTTTGTAAAATGAGGATTTGAATCAATGGGAGCTCCAATGGAGCTTTCCATCAACTTTCGAACCCTCAAATCAACGGGCTTACCTAAGCTAAGACGTTAGGAGTTGATTGGGCATGAAAGTAGAGGGAAAGGTAGCTTCAAAACTCACGAAGTAGGATCTGAAAATGTGTAGAAAACTAGGGTTACAGTGACAACTCCGTGATGGAGACGATGAACAGTGTCGGGCCATGGGTTAGGTCTTTAGATTCGGGTCAGGTCTTGACTGTTTAATAGGGATCCAAATTTGAAGTACACGATGCCATTTGGTTAAGTGGAGGCTGACGTCATGCTGACATCAGCATGACGCAATGAACCATGATGAACTAGTTGGTTCCTGACTTTTGAATTGGTTCACTTAGAACCTGAACCAGACTGATGACTTTTTGAACCCTTTCTCTGAAATTTTGTTTTGAACCCTAAACCTTCCTAAAATCATATTTTGACCCTTATGACTTTTTTTTAATTACAAAATGGCCCAGAAAATAATTATAAATTATTTTTAAATTTAAAAAAATTATCAAAATACCCTTAAGTCAAAAATAGGCCAAACAAAGGCCAATTAAAATAAAAGAAGAGTCTAACCCAATGTTTTTGGGCACTTCGGACTCGATGGGGGAGTCTCTTTTACGAAGTCAGACCTTGAAAAATATAAACAGACAAATGTAATAATTCCAATTATGTATTAATTAAGCTACCAATTGAACTCCGATGACCTTGAAAATATCTACATTGATATTTTTGGACATTCTGGACCCAACAGTGGGGTCCATTTTACGAAACAAAATCCTGAAAATATAAACACATGAAATGTAATAAATACCAAAATGCCCTTAGTAACACCAAATGTAGTTAAATGTTAGAGATGGTCTACTCTGACTTTCTTTGACAGTCTGAACTCAATGGTAAAGTCTATTTTAGCAAACGAAGCGTCGAAAATATGACACATAAAAGTGTAAAATTATGAAAATGCCCCTAGGCTTAATATAAGCTATAGGTATGCAAATTAAGATCCGAAAAATCCTAATTGATTATCTTCAACACTCCGGGCCCAACGGTGCCTTCTTTTGAGAAAAATAAGACTCAAAAACAAAATAAAAAATGACCAATATGCCCTTAAGAATTAATGAAGCTACCAGAAGAGTATAATTGGAATATAAAGAGCTCTGAGATGATGATTTAATTACGTAACACTTCAAACAAGTATGTAATAAGATCTTAAATTATGCCATAGGTTTATGAATTGATTTAGAGGCGAACCATGGACGACCAAGCATGGAAAAGAAAGTTAAAAAGAGAAAGATAAGGACTGCGAAGGTCTTTAGTTGGAACCCATTCATCATTAGGACCCCCATCCTCTCAATGGGTTGGTTGATGAAAGAAAGGGTCGCATAAAGACTGGCCAAAAAATAAGAGAGCGTTGGCGACAACTTCGAGGAATTTCAGTTGCCCGGAGAGTAGGAATGCAACAGTAGTCGCCAGGCAGCTGAAAAATAAGAACAATCTATGAGTATTTCATGCCATGTTTGAGGTGAATTTATTATAGATATAAATATTAATTCCTTTATGACTTTGATAATAGATGCCTTTCATTTCATATCGTTTTGAATGACTTATCGATATATATTGTCATTTATTTTATGAATTTTGATAATAGATACATTGTACCTGATATATGTGTTGAATGATTCATCGATATCTATATTGTCTTCTTTTTTATTCAAGAAAATGTTTCGTGAGATACTCAAAATATTATACGGTTCCTTACTGACCTTTAAATTGTTTTGACTAAATACTAGATATAAAACTCTTATTTCGATAACTGAGTTTGTGATTGATGATTATTGATTTTGGACATGATTTTGATGTTTTGAATGGACCAATCTTCTATATATGATTGAATAGATTGTGACTTTATCGAACCCTACCCAGGGGTATATTTATGGCCAGCCGCACAGAATGACGTTATCGAACTAGTTTTATCAAATATCGATCTCAGTCAGTGATGTTCTAATTTGCTGACCATAGAATCTTTTATGTTTCTTCATTATTGAATAGATTGTGACTTTATCGAATATTACCCACAGGGTATATTAGTAGTGAGTTGCACAGTACTGTGTTATCAAACTAGTTTTATTGAATATCGATCTTAGTCAGCGGGGTTCTAATTTACTAACCATAGAAGAGGAATTTATTGGCTTGAACCCTTATGAATATCAAATATGAACCATGATTGAACTTTGAACCATCAAACTAAGAATTATTGAACTATGATTTTGATTTATCGAACTATGGCTATAATTGACAATGATATTGACTATTGAACTATGAAATTGTTTATCGAACTATGTTAGTGGAATATGATTAAGATTGAACTATGATATTGATTATTATACTATGATGAAGATTGAACTATGATATTGATTATTGAACTATGACTAAGATTGAATTATGACATTGGCTATTGAACTATGACTAATGTTATTGAACCATGATTTTAAACTATGGCTAAGATTGAACTATGATATTGACTACCGAAACATGACTATTGTTATCGAACCATGATTCTGAATTATGACTAAGATTGAACTATGATATTGACTATTGTTGTCGAACTATGTTATTGAACTATAACTATGATTGACCTACGATATTGATGATTGAATTACGACTATGATTGAACTAAGAACTATTGCAAATAAATTTGTTACTATTCGTTGAACTATTGTATTTTGATATGGCGTATTCTAATTCTAAATGAATATAGACATTTCAGTATAGAACTACATAGTAGTTTTGAAACCCTTGGCATGTTATGAAATTCTCACAGAGTCTTCGAGCTCATTACAGATGTTTATCATGTTTTCAAGCAAGAGTTAGACAGGCTCGTTTTAGGCACGGCTGACTGAGTGATTAAGCAATAAAGTGAGTTGTTTTGATGAATCTTTAACTGAAGAGGGATTAGATGATTTTTTACCATGTGAATTCAGATGTGTAGTTATCAAATTAGTTCAGTTGTGTAACTTTAAACTAATCACAGTTGCATTGTGACATGGAAACTATATTATTCGGAGACAATGGTTAAATGATTGATTAGGTTATATGGCTTACTTTATGAATTTGAAAAATAAAAAAAACAAAAAAAAAAAAATTATTCCACTGCGTTTGATAAATGGTAATTAGAAAGATGATTTGATCATTGAAAGGCCTTGGTGGCCGATCATGGACCCTTAATCAACATAGGCCGAGTTCCAGGTTGTGACAAATAGGCTCACCCTTAAAGCTGGTGTACCGAGGAAAGAAGTTGTTCCTGTTCTTGAAGTCTTCATATGTCATGACCCGAAACCTACCCTACGTAGATTAAGGGTTAGTGACTGACACTGCCACTCGGACAGGACGTACAGAATCAAATGAATCGCACAAAATGATAAATAATTTTTTTTCTTTTTCTTCATATAAATAAATCACAATCATTGAATCATGTAATGAGGAAGCTACACGAAATGCAATTCATCTGATCATAAACCGAACTCCAACCACGATCAATCAAATATCCCTAAGTACCATTTTGTTCACCATGATTCACTAATCATATTTAACACCTCTATCAATGATTCAATATAAAAAATACCTATTTCTTATTAGCCTTACAGAGTACGCATTCAAATCATAACTTGGGTTCACGTCATCAACATTATTCACAGGCTCGCCACTAGCTCTACTAGTCACCCCAGTCGCCCCATTTTGTTTCCTTCTCTTATAGAGCTACCTGAAAAATAGATATAATTATGGAGTGAGCTAACTTAGCTCAGTAAGTAAATTTCCTTGATTTGCCATGGTTCAGGGTCAGTACATAAAATGTGTAATCAAGGACAAGCAAAAGATATGGTAATACAATAGTCAGTCACCAAAAATGTGAAACAACAAAAATGACCTGAAGGTCCAGCAAGCACATCCCATGATAATATGATACAAGTGAATGACAATTCAATAATGGGGACTTAGCCTATACAATAGTTAGTTGCTACAATTCATAAGGTATCACAAATAGCCAAATCAGATCAAATGATAGGCTTGCAAGGCATATAAGTAATCAAAACGTACCATCAATCAAGCGTATCAATAAACAGAGATACATCATCAGATAATCATATATAGGCATAACAAGCATATCAATAATCAGAGAGGGCAATATAAGAATATCAATAAATGATATGAATACTAATAGAATAGATGCTGAGATAGACACGACTCGGCATACCCTCAAAAGCGCTTATCTAGATGGGGTTCCAAAGGAGGGGTTTGCTGGTCTGACAGCGCCCTTGCACGTCGGGGTCCAACCTCACCTGAACCCCAGGGTTTGCTGGTCTGATAGCACCCTTACTCGCTCGGGGCCAGCCTCGCTCAAACCACTAGATAACACTAGACCTTAATACATATATCACGTCTTCCATGGACTTTGACCTATAGGTCCATAAGCATTTATGAATTAGATGGACGTTCTGACAGATCACAACTCCAAACACTCATATTAATAATACTATGATCATCAGAATTCCACAGGCGATGCACATATTTGTGGAATAGCAAATTCTCAACAGTGAGAGGCATAGAAAATTTCTAATATCCAAGCAAAGTATGTAAATAACAAGTAATCACGTAAGGATATTAGCAACCAAATTCAACAACAAGTCCACAAGGCAGAATGGCATCAAATTGTGAAATCAATAAGTATTAGGCATGTATAGGAGTATAAATTTGGCAATATAAAGGAAATGACATTGTGAAATGGCTGGTAATTAACACATGTTAGAGTTTGAGTTTTACTTACATTAGGTTTTTAGCATTGCATTCCCATGCGGTTACCATAATAGCAATCCCATAGCTCTCTTTCCATTTTCTATCGTTTAGGTGATCCTATAATCACGGATAAAAAATACATGGCATAATGAATCAGTATTCATTCTAGTCTCAAACTTTGTTATTCAGTGTTTTAAGTTCTTCTGAACTTAGTCTATTCAATTAAGGGTCATCAATTTCCCATCTAGGGTTCCTTGGTGCCTTATAGCTTATTGGGCCCTTCAAAGGCAATTTGGTAATTGTAACACCCTAACCCAAGCTGTAACCGAACAAGCCATATAAAATCAAGTCGTTAGGGCTTTCCATTTAAATAGTGAATAAAATGGACAGATTGGAAAATCAATAGTTTTGGAAGCACGGATAATGCCCGAGCGATGCTCGAGCAAGCCATGAACGAATATCGAAATTAAAAAAAATAATAAAAAAATAAAAGGAAATACAATTTAACAATAAAATAAAAATATATAAAAATATATGCAGGAAGATAAGTATGTACGTGAATTTGAGATTTGTATTTATTTGTTTGACTTTGAATTTTTATGTACATCCTGAATGGAATTTGTTTTTACACGTTAAGAAATATATGGCTCTTTCCATTGGGCTTTGTTTGGGATTCTTATATGGGAAAATGAAATTGGAAATTATAGTCAAGAAAGGACTAATCCTTGCAATATATTAATCACTTTGTTTTGGTTATATTAACTTGAAAACAAAATCAAAGTAAAGAGAATGAGAGTTTGTAAACAATAATTGCACTATATATATATATATACACACACACATATGCACCAAGGAGTAGGATAAAAAGAGGGGCTTGTTTTGTGGATTTGAGAGTTTGAATTCAAAAAAAAAAAGGATTCGAGAGAGAGAGAAGTAAGGGGCACTGAAGGGGGGGTTACGAATCTAAGAGAGAGAGAGAGGAAGTGAAAGAAGTTAGAAACGACAATAGAAGAGGCGGATTGGCTGTAAAGTAAATTCTAGAATATTTTTTCCATGAAGCAAAGAACGATTCAAATGGAATCCTTCAATTTCGCTCTTGATCAGCCGACAATCTCATAAAACCGAGAAGATGAACCACGTTTTTTAGATGCACTGCATGCCTTGCGACGTTATTGACGCAGGGTGCGAGTGCCGCGTCCTTGTCTATCAACACAAACCAGACCCACCGCCATTTGTGATAGCCACCACCACCATCAAAACTGATCTGAGACCGCCAAGCCTCAACAGCAGGATGCTGCGCCTAAGCTGGTTGCCATATTCCACCATCTCCTCATCACTGTTGCCCATCTGGGCACAGATCTCACAAGCCCCCTGCATCATTGGTATAGCATAAGGAAGGTATTTCTCAAGGTGTTCTCCAATCGTAAGAACAACATCCCAGAAGTAGAAGACTATGGGAGGTTTGACAGACCCATGAAGTTCACCACCAGAAAGACTCTTGAGAGGGTGTGTCATGATCCCATCACAGTATGGTACGACCCTGTCATCCAAGGCACGGCAAATGTCACCAACTACTCCAACTAAGATGGCACAACCTGGTATACCTCAAAATTCTATAGACCCATCTCCAAACTGCCCAGATCAATGGCCAAATCCCCGAAACCTAGACTACTGTCTGTTCCGATCAGATTGGCTACCCAATCTCCACCATTACCGACGGTGATGAACGGGGATGAAAAATCTGTTGCGATCGACCCATCGTGTTCGGCCGTTGCTGTGCAACCCCTAGGATCGCCTGTCACTACAAGAAAACAGGTTTTTTACGACGCACATTATTTGCGACGCACAGAATCCGTCGCCAATAGTCACTATCAGCGACGCCCAAGTGTGCATCGCAAATAATGGTAAAAAAATCCATTTTCCTGCCAAAAAGAAAGGGCGCGAAGGCTTTAGCGACGACCCAAAGATTATTTGTGACGCACTGTGCGTCGCTAATAACATGGGACCTTTTGCAACGTTCAAGTGTGTGTCGCAAATAATGTTATCGGCCTTTAGCGACGCTCATTAAGACTATTAGCAACGCTCAATGTGCGTCGTTAATAGTCTTATAAAACCCCCAAATCGCTTTCGCGATCTTTCTCTCTCTAGTTCTGTTTTCTCTTTCTCTCTCTCTCTCAACTCTCTTACAACTAAGTCTGCCACCACCGTTCACCGCACCACCACTTCCACTGCCACCGTTCGCCGTGCCGCAAATCAGAGGATCTCACCTCACTTGATCAGCAGCTTTCTCTGTCACTATAATCAGGTATTATCTATACATTGGCTGAAGTAAACATATGGCTATTCCTTATCCTTGGATTAAACAAAATGGGTTAGCATATTAATTTTTTATAGTGTTTGAATGGATGGATATTTCTGTATAATGAATGGTTATAGTGCTTTTGAAGCTAGTTCTTCGGATCTATGGTTTCCAGGTTAGATTTTTTTTTTTTTTATGGGTCATGGATGATGGATCCTCAGAACTGTTACTGTTTTTTTTTTTTTTTGCCGCATGATCTGTGTCATGGATTTAGTGGATTTGCGGTTCACTTTACATTTCTAGTGAATATATTTTTTATATGTATAGCGGCTATACTCTGTTTCTCTACTTCTTTTATTGATGAGGATGCATGCCACATTAACTGAACTTGGTCACCTTTTAAAGTTACAGATACCGTTTATGTTATAGAATGTAAGATTGCATCAATTGTATTTAACAATAAGTTAAATTTGTCTGTATGCTTCTAATTTCAGAGCTGTTAGGATTTGTTTTTTAAGTGTCTTCACTTGGATAAAGAAGTATCTGTCAGTTTCCATGTTTATTTGCTTGTCTTTAATTTTTTTTCTTCTTTTTGTCGTTAATGTCAGAATAATATTTAACTCTGCCTGTGCCTTGCTAAGTGTATTATCCTTACACAACTTTTTCCAAGCCCACTTTCTCATTAACTAAGTCATTTTTTGTGCGTATGTGTTTGTGTTTGTATGTGTTTGCGTATGTGTTTGTGTTTGTGTCTATATATATATATATGTCTTTATGTATATATCTATATATATATATATATAGATAGATATAGATATGTTCTGATTGGCAGCGGCCTATAAAAATGGATCACATTATTCCTTTTTTATTAATCTCAAATTATAAATGAATCCAAAATTTAAATAAATTCATTTTTTATTAATCTCAAATTATTCATTTTTTATTAATCTTAAATTATAAATGAATCCAAAATCCAAAATTCTCATTTTTTATTTTTAAATTTATTCATCCTCCAACAATCTGAATTATTTTGAGAGAGAGAGGGGGGAAAACAAAAAGTCAACAACTCAAAACAATTTTTTTAATCAAAATTCGATAACTAGTCACGTGAAATTATAAAATTCATATTCGATTGAAACGCTCAAATCAAATTAACAATGAATTCAGGATTAAAAAAAAAGGTTCCATAATTAAACCAAGTAAAAAAATAAAAAATAAAAATGATAAATTATGGCTTTATTGATATTTGTTCCTAATTTGGGCAAAGACTGGACAGGAGATTGAAATTATTCGTCAACGAATATTCGTCAACTAGATACACCTGACCTATTAAGTCAGTTAGTGGTTTTAGGTAGCAATTGATTTGCTTTTGTTGGTTAAGTTGTTGTTGTCAGGTGCCAAGTAAATAATTGTTGATGAATGACCTTAATTAATAGATAAAAATTGAAAGCTAGGTGCCTTTACTTGTTATCAACCAAGATCAATATGTTTTGTATTGGCATTTTCAATGATATTGTTAATGTTTTTTAAAGCAAAACTCTATCTGACAATCAGAGTTTGCCCTTACACTAATGAATTTTTTAATTGCATTCATGTAAGCTTAGCCTCGTTCAGGAGTCATTTTCATCACATGTGAATCTTGTCGCGAAATTTATTCGCGATTGGGCTCGTGTGTATGAAAATCGATTCTTGAATTGTCCAAAGAAGACAGTTCGGGAATGCATAAAGCTGCATTGCAATCAATAGTGCATATGCTTGAATATTTCACTATGATAAAATTTCAGTACGGTCTCCTATTGTTCTCTGGGTATATATTTAGGCGTGCTAACGTCTATCTCGTATACTTGAAGAACCGTGGGGAAATGCTGTCGAAATTTTGTCCAAGTGGAATCAAGCATTTGATTTGCTGTTGATTGCAATGTAGATTGTGCATTCATGAATGGGATAGGACCACCTTACCCTTTAGAGAGAAGTTGGAGGTGATAGGATTCATATTTCATATTTATAACAAGTATCATTTTTGACTTGTATTAGGTAGACGAAAATGGATAAGAGTTGGATGGACTTGAGGGGCAGGCATTTGCCAGGGTATGTGAAGGGGATCAAAGATTTTATTGAGTTTGCTCGAGCATCTGCAGATGGGAGAAATAAGGGAAGATGTCCATGTAGGAGGTGCAATAATAGGGATTATATGCACATAGATGACGCCAAAGAGCACCTACTCCTATACGGGATGGACAAAAGGTATACGTGTTGGGAATTTCACGGGGAACGCCGTGACGTACGAGTGGTATTTGATGATAAAGAAGAAGACGACGATGATGACTTTAGTGATAATGTTGGGGTTGGTTACGAAGGCTCGCCACAAATGCTGGCAGACTTGCAGGGGGCTACAACTGGGGCGAGTAGTCACATGAGTGACACGGGACAATCGAATGCGTTTGAATCGTTGTTGAGGGAAACAAGGCAGCCGTTATATCCGGGTTGTGATAAGTTTTTGAAACTGGACTTTCTCGTGAAACTGCTTCATATTAAGACCATCAACTGTTAGAGTAACAAATTAGTTAATATGGCCATTGAATTGATTAAAGCAGTGCTTCCTACTAGGGTGTAATACCCCGACCCAAAATATCAGGTCATAGGGCACGTATTTCGAGGTTATGAAAAAATAGGTGTAAAGATGTCTACTGTCACATCCCGAACCCCACCCTACGCGGATGTCGAGGACGTGACTGCCAGTCGGTCGCAACGCGACCAACCAAAGGCAAATTCTGAACTTTCCGACGAATTGCACTCCAACTGTAGGGTCAGATGCAGCGGAATTTAAAACTTTTTCTTTGTATCACGGGAATGCAACTCACTTATCCATCATAAGTATATGTATCACAGAGCAAGACTAAATCCAGTCAGTCAACAATTCTAATCTCAGAGCATATCTAAAATCAAGCATATAACAACAGAGCAGATCTAATATCTCTAGAGTACCATTAGTTCCATGAGCCATGTCTATCCAATATTTAACAGTCAAGTCAGTCATAACATACCACTCACCGGAATAACCAGGTTCAATCCACAATAAACCAGTCTCTACAATTCAGTGCCGTCAGATCCTTACTTGCGATGCCACTTGGCCTATTCACGTCATGTCATAGTACCTTCTAATCCAATGGAGGTAATTCCTGAAAAATGTCAGAATAATGGGGTGAGCTTAAATAAGCCCAGTGAGTAACACAGATTCCCTATCATGGGTTTCAAAACCAGTTTTGTGCTCCCAAGGCACATGGATAATTTAGTCATTACAAAAATAACTATTTTTATAAATCCATTTCATAAGCAGTCTAGTACAATAAAACAGAATCGAACAGACAATACAAACGAATCGGAACATGACATAACCAATCGGTCAGAACAATAACTATTGCTAATATATCGGTCAAGACACAGACTCTTCATTAACGGAACGAATCATAACGGAACTGGACCTTATATCAATCAAGACAGACAGATCATCAACGGACGGAACATGTCGGAACCGGACGGAACATATCAATCGAGGCAGACATAACATTAACGGACGGAATATAACGGAATCGGACGGTAACAATACATCAGTCAAGCAAAGGCATATCGCGAACGGATAAAATTATAACGGAACTAAACGGAAACAATACACTAATCAGGACACAGGCAAATCATGAACAGGACACAACATAACAGAACTGGGTAGAAACAATATAACAATCAAGTCAAGGACACATCACTGTCGGAACTAATCATAACTGGACTGAACAGTGTTTCAATCAAGACAGACGTATCATCGACGGACAGTACACAACGGAACTGGACCATATATCAATCAAGGCAGACACATTATCAATGAACGGAACATAACAGAATCGAACAGAACAAAACTTTAGTCAAAGCAAAGACATATCATCAACGGACGGATCATAACGGAACTGGACCATATATCAATCAAAGCGGACTTAACATCATTAACGGACGGATCATAACGGAACTGGACCATATATCAATCAAGGCAGACACATTATCAATGAACGGAACATAACAGAATCGAACAGAACAAAACATCAGTCAAAACAAAGACATATCATTAACGGATAGATCATAACGGAACTGGACCATATATCAATCAAGGCGGACTTAACATCATTAACGGACGGAACATGTCAGAACCGGACGGAACATATCAATCGAGGCAGACATATCATTAACGGACAGCACATAACCGAACTGAACGGAATTCCTAGTTCGAAGGATACAAGCACATCACGTGGAATGTGATACAAAGGGCGTACATTAAGTACATACATTTAAACAATATAGCATTCAGACAGTATACTATACGAAACGGTACGATAAAACAAAATGTTGTTCTTTGCCTATATCACATGGTTCATTTAATCGTTTCAGAAATAATGGTTCAATATATCCATTTTATCTCAACAGTTCAAAACGGGCAAAACAGTACGGAATGCTAGCACAGGGATCAGGAATATAGTCAATTATTTAAAAAGACTAAAACCATGTCATAAGTGATATAGTACGGAAAGGCATGCATTTAAATAATTGCACTTAAATAATTGCATTCAAAACAGATCAGTAAATCAAGGGACAGTATCAAAACAGTGTCAGAAGTTACTCACAAACTTTACGCTTATTTCCTTGCATAAATAATCCGATAACCTCCAGGTACGTCAAGCATCTCCATGTATATCCTGAATAATAATCATCAATCACAGACAGATCAGAACTCATCCATTCAGGTCTCATTCGTCATCTTAGGTATCTATCGGATTACCTAAGATAGCCTAGTAGCCTATCGCCCTTCTATTGGGTCTCACTCGAGGCTATTTCATTCTTTAATTAGGCTTAGCAGTTATTAGGATTATATCCTAAGTCATTTAGACTTCAATTGTTATCAGTCAGGCACTCATCCAACCTTAGGGGCAAAATGGTAATTTTACCATTCTTGTCCCGGACCCTGTCGCGGTCTTCGGAATAGTCTTTATATCTTAAGTACAAAGTTCTACGTCCTTTGGACTCCAATCGGTATCAGTTAGGTTCTCATTTTAACCATAGGGGCAAAATGGTAATTTTGCCATTCTTATCCCGGACCCTGTTATGGTCCTCAGAATATCCCATATATCGTATATATGAAGTTTTAAGTCTTTTAGACTTTAATCGGTATCAGTTGGGTACTTATTTAGTCTTAGGGGCAAAATGGTAATTTTGTCATTTTTGCCCCGGACCCTATCATGGTCCTCAGAACGTCCCATGTATCTCATGTATAAATTTGTAAGTCCCTTGGACTTCATTTGGTATCTGCTTTAGATCGTCGGGACACATCGGTCATTTCTCGTTTTACGCGTTGACTGTCTCGGAGTCTTATTTAGCCCTTCAGTGTTCATAATTATCCCTATGATAATTTATCAGATCAGTTTGACCTTTATTCGACCTCTACTTTACACTTATAGTGCTCAGGGGTATTTTGGTCATTTTACGTTTTGTGTAATTCTGACCCCGATTCGTCATCTAATCAAGTATACAGTCTCACCAGTGTCTGGGCTCCTACCGGTATCAGTTTCGTCCCAATCGGACTTTGTTTAGGTCTCGTACGGTATCAGGGGTAATTTGGTAATTTCATGTGTCGTATTTTTCGACACGTCAGTTCATAAAATGGACCTCACCATTGGGTCCAGAGTGTCCGACATAATTAAGTTGGACTATCTGTTATGTTTAATCGGCCCTGGGTATCATTAAGGGCAATTCAGTCATTTACACTTTATGTGTCTGTATTTTTCGGGACCTCAGTTCACTAAACGGACCTCACCGTTGAGTCCAGAATGCACGAGATAGTCAAAATAGGCTATCTGATATTTTTATTTGGGTCTGGGTGCCATCAGGGGCAATGCAGTAATTTATCACTTACAGGTCTGTATTTTTCGGTACTATATTTCCCAATTTGGACTGTACCATTGAGTCCAGAATATTTGAAATAGTGAAAATACACTATTTATTTACTTAATTTGGACTTCGTTTGACATATTTAATGTCCAGGGGTAAAATTGTAATTTTACCTATTTAATAAAATAATTAAATAATTATTTTATTATTTAATTAATTTATTCAGGGCTTAAATGAACAAATTTTCTAAAATCTGGGCCACTGTGTAATTCCCCAAAACAGTTGGGGTAATTCCGTAATTTTCAGAAGGTATTTGGGGGTCAAAATACAATTTCATAATTTAGAGGTTCAAACCCAAGGGTTCAAGGGTTCATCAGTTGAACCGGTCCAAAACCTCCAAAAACCAACCGGTTCAGTTCCTTCAGAAAACCGGAGTAACATATTCCTTCTATCCCCAATTCAGCCCCTTATTCACGGTTCGGACAGACCTAATCCCTAATTCGGATTTATTAACCGAGTTTCCAAACAGGCTGGTTTTGATTTTAAAACAAAACTGTTTAACCGAAACGGTGCCGTTCCACTAAAGAGGTGGCACGCCCTAGACTGACACGTGTCCGAGTCGACACGGTCTGCCCAAGCGAGTCGGACGAGTCGACTCCGTCTTCTTCATCTTCTCCCCCAGTTTTGCCCTAGTTCCCGATTTCATATTTTCTCTATTTCGTGCCATTTCAGGTACGGTTTTTGGCCTGTTTTGGTTTCAAACATCTTCTGGATGTCATGCCAACGGTTTGGCATCGATTTTATGGATCGAAGCCATGCATGGGGTGCTGTTTGGCCGATTATCGTGCAAAGTTTCAGTTCGGTCGTACGACCCCGTTTCTCCACCAAATCGCACGAGGTTAGTCTTGTTGTGACCGTACCTCCATGGGGATCAACATCCCATTTATAAATTTCGGTTTAGAGGCCTATTTTCGAGTTTGGGTTCCATGGCCGAGACCTATAGGTTCGGTTTTGAGGGTATACTCGTGTGAGTTTCAGTCGCGGATGGTGATCTTTAAACACCTAATGGGGTCTAGTTCAGGTCTGGGTAACTCAAATCAAGTTCGGTGGAGGTTGATCAGACCCTATTCAGTGCAGGTCCATTAATGGCAGATTTGTGTTTTTGCTTGAATTCCAAGCAGTCCGATGGTCTTTCTTATGCTTAAACAACCCAGATTTTTAGTCTAGCTAACATGCATGCAATTACAGTCCTTATAGCCTCAGAATTTCCTCAAAACAATTCTAAAAATTCAAACCAATCAATGAAGGAAAAATTTGAATTTTTACCTCCAACAGTGGCAGTCTCTCCTCTGGCTTGGTTCAGGCACGACCTCGGTGGCTGCCTCAGTTCAGTCATGCTTCAGTTCCCCTCCTTCTTGTGCATCTCCAATGGAGACCTCCATCTCACACATGGATGTACACACAAGCCATGGACACACACATGCAAGCTTTCTCTCTCTTGGTCTCTCAATGGCAGGTCTGACTCACACTTAACAGATCTGTTTTCTCCTCTTTAACTAGCAAAGATCAGTCTTTTGTATGTAATATATACATATATATCTATATATAATATCACACATACCTATACATATACATCTCTAAATGTATACATCAGAGAATCAGTGGGTCCCTAGGGCTGAGGTGGGCTGATGCAAACCAATCATATGGGGTTTGCATGTGCTCTCATTGGTTGATTTGGGTGGCAGCCTATTCAGAATTGTATGTATATACATTTCATTGTATATATGGTCACAAAGATGCCACCAGCCCAGTTGGTTATTTTTTGAGAAAAATTCATTCCCTCTCAAAGGTCAAGGGTTCAATTCCCTTGGCCTCCCATTTGGCCCCTTTTTCACCATTTTTGGTTAAGGCCACGTTTGGCTGCGCAGTAATTCAGTTTCTGATGTTTGCCTCATAACTTTTATTCCGTAACTCCTTTTTCGGTGCGGTTTCTTCCGGTCAGTTTCTATTTCAGTTATCTTCAGTGTCAGAGGTTCCGTGTCATTTATTAGTCATTCGGGATTTTCGGGATTAACTAATTCGAATTCCGTCAGTGTTAAATTGACATTATTTCACCTAATTAATGGATAATCAGGTTCGGGTATTATACCCTATTCTCGGACATGTTTTGTCATTCTATTGGTCTAGTGTGACCACCGGGAGATTAAGGTTAATTTCCTTAATTATTCCCTAAGCCGGTACTAATTAATAATTAATTATTTAATTATTAATTATACAGAGTCGGGGTGTTACATCTACACTTAAGGAAAACAATTAATTAATTTAAAATAATTAATTAATTAAGTTTATGAAATTGATTATTAATTAAAATACACACATAAAAGTGTATTATGTGACCAAGCATGTGTAAGTATTTATATATGTATAATTATATACATGTAATACTTGGATATAGGAAAAATAAAATAAAATAAATATAATATATAGATATATATATATATGGGACGGCTGTGTGTATAATATACATTTATATATATATATATATATATATATATATATATACATAGAGACATAGAGGTAAGGTAGGAGTTACTTATATATGTATATTATAATCAAGTAGGTGGGGAAGTATGGTAGGAAGTAAGGGGGGGTAAGGCCTGATTTGAAAAGGAGTATGGGAGTGAAATGAAAGGTGAATCAGAGGTAGTTATGAAGGGGCAAATCAGAATTGAGTGAGAGAATTATACATATACACTTAAATACATTTTATATACACACCTCATTTGCAACACACGAAAAGGAGAGAAAGAGAGAGAGGAAGAGTTCTGGGGTACTCAGTAGTGGAAAGCAAAGGGAAAAAGGAGAGAGAAACCAAAGGAGAAAGGTGAGAATACATGAAACTATCATTTTTCTCTCTCTAGATTTTCTCTATGTATAAACTGTTTTAAGTCTTCATTTTGTATATGTGATATGTAGAACATTTTTAGAATTGTTCACGCATGAAGTTTAAGCTTAAAAACGGTTAAAAACAAGGAACCCATGAACAATCGCCATTGAAGACCTTGCTTGAAGCAGGTCTGATTTCATCATCACCAAACTATATTTGGCCTATAGGGACCGAAACTAGACCATTCCCATGTCTTAAAAACCCAAGACCGCGACCTTAAAACCGTAGGAATGGATACAAAAACACAAGTTGCAGGTTTCATTCATGAAACCCAGTCTTCGATTTAGACCTATAAACCCACTTTGAAGGATAAGAACATGAACCTCATGAAAAATGGATCATTCTAGAAGAAACCTCATGAAATTTGGCTAAAAAATGAGCATTTACGACTGAGGTGCAGGTTTGATTATCAAACCTTTAACCGAACGATTGAGCTTGGTTCAAGCTCTCAAACGGATGCCAAATCCTTCCTAGAGTTCCCAGAAACGTTTTAGAATGAGAAGCAGAGAGAATGGATCTCTCAAAATTTACGAAATTAAAGAAAAAAGAAACCCAGAAAAAATAGGGTTACAACGATGAAGTTGGGAAAGACAATCTACAGTGACGGGTCAGGTCTTGGACCGGGCATCGGGTCAGGCCCCGACCCAACCGAGAAACGGTTAAAACCCTTTAACTGAAACTACGACGTTTTTAGGGCTGACGTCAGCATTACGTGTTGAACCGGCCCAAACCGGTTGGTTCAATAAAAACCCAAACCGGTTCACTTAAATCTGAACTGAACCAACTGGTTCAGACCCCAACTTTTGGTAATTACAGTTTTGACCCCAACTGTTCTAGGGAATTATACTGTGGCCCAAGTTTTGGAAAAGTTATGCAATTACACCCCTAGGAAATAATTAAATAATTAATTTAATTATTTAATAAATAAAGCAAAATTATTATTTTACCCCTGGGTCATATATGAAGCAAATGAAGTCCAAATTAAACATATGAATAGTGTATCCTTACTATTTTGGATATTCTGAGACTAATGGTAGGGTCCGTTTTACGAGACGGGGCCCAAAAAATAAAGACACGTGAAGGGGTAAATGACCAAAATACCCCTTGTCCAAAATTAACAAGTTATTAGTGTATTCTTACTATCTCGGACCTTCTGAGTCCAATGGTGAGGTTCACGACACGAGATGAGGCCCCAAAAATTTAAAACACATAAGGGAAAAAAATGACCAAATTACCCGTAGTACCCCTAAAGCCAAATTAAAACCGGGGAAGGTCTAAATTGACTTTCTTCGACGTACCGGACTCAATGGTGAGGTCCAAATTATGAAACGAAGTATAAAAAAAATATAACACGTAAACAGGTAAATGACCTTTTTGCCTTTTACATACAAAAGTCCGAATTAAATTCTAGGAAAGCCTAAACTGACTTTCTTCGACGCTCTGGACTCAATGGTAGAGTCTATTCGACCAAAAGAAATGTCTAAAATAAAAAGACATAAAATTTGTTGAATAGCATCTGTCAGATAACTATAAATTAAAGTAATGCCAAAGTGCTAATCTAAGGCATATACGAGGAAATGAAATACGAAAGACACGACACGTAAACATGTGAAGTAAAGTACGAGAAGACGCGACGCATTAACATGTCAAGTAAATAACTTTAATTTAAAGTTAATGGAGCTACCAGAAGAGTATAAATTGAAATGAATTAAATTCCTAACACATTAAATTGTGTCATAGGATAAGAGTACGAGTTAAGGTAAGTACATATGAATTTATGAAATCGTTTTAGGATCTAATACGATTTAAGCGTAAGTTAAGAAATATCGAGATGATATTACAATGAATGTGAAGTTGATAAGATATTTATGAATTGTTCTTAGGAACTACAAGGGAAGTGGGAAAGCGCATTATTAGCACTAACCCTAAAGGACCAAGGTGAGTAACCCTGCATTCGAAGTGGAGATTTAATTCCACGGATTTCAAAGAAGTTTTGAGTTCAAGTCATGAAAAGTATTTGAATATCGAATTCAGTTTTCATATGCTTTCTGTTTTAAATTACTCTGTTCAGATAATAGATTTACTTACAGTTCCTTTAAATATGCCTTGGCATGTTTGAGTTTTTTTTAAATTACAAAATCTCTGAGATATATTCTGAATTCGTATATTCTGAGAATTGAAAGTTCTATTATACAGTTATATACCTTGTGTTTGAATACTCTTAAATAGTATTTATGAGAAGAAGTCATGAGTTAAAAGTAGTTCTTGAAATACAAGATAACTGTGCATAAGCACGAGACATGGTATTGGGGTTCGCAAGGGGCTCCATTATCCTGTGGAGCTGACAAGCTTTTGGGTTCTATGGAATTCAATGGATTGTCAAATGCTTGGTAGCAGGATCTAATCCCACAGGCAAAGAGATATCTCGACGGGAGTAAAACGGGAGTCTGGTTCGAAACAGATTCCAAGAGTTAAAGTGAGAAAAAGAGATATTTGAAAATGAAAGCAGATTTTAAATCCTCATTTTCATATTTACATGTTTGAGTTTATATGTACTCCATTTAAAGAAGAACACATTTTTAGCTTGAGCATTTTACATGTTTTAGAGCTATGAGTTTTATGGAATGCATATATTATGTATTCAAAGTTACAAGTTTTATATGAAAAAACATATGTTAGCTTGAATATTTTAAATGTTTCACAGCTATGAGTTTTATGAATGCATATATTCTGTGTTCAAAAGATACGAATAATTGACAGTGATTGATTTATAAACCTTTACGAGCTAAAACCACTGTTGATTGAAACCCCATGACGAATGTTGGAATTGCTCACAAGCTTAGATTAGCTTACCCGAACTTTGTTCAGACCCTCCTTTCAGGTGACTGATGATGGTTAAGATGGAAGATGGTGCTTTGACTAGCTTTTGGAGGCCAGCACTTAGATAGTTTCTGTTAGAAGACTCTACAAGCTTTAATAGTGTTTTGTACTAAAACAATATAATGTAATGTGTATAACCCTATGGGGTAACTGATGTAGATGGTTATGTAATATAAGTCTACAATATTTTAGTTATGCTTTGATTGTATAACCATGTGTATGCATATGAGTAGAGCGGCAGTAATGGGCGGAGTGCTTAAATTTTAAATGAGAAAAGAAAGAAAAGTTTTCACGCTTCCGCAAAACACAGGTTGCATCGCCGTCCGATACCGCTGCTCACAGGACCGTTCCGCCCAATGGCCCCCGAGCCTGAGGGTGGCGGGTCGCGATCTGGGATCCGTATAGGGTGGGTTTCGGGTCGTGACATGGGGAGACCCTTCCGAAATCATATTACGAGGCGAAAAGAATATTAAGAGATTTGGGCCTCGGGTATATTCCCATGCATGCTTGCAAAACGATTGCATGTTATTTTGGAAGGAGACTGAACAATGTAAGGAGTGTACGGTGTGCCACGAACCCAGGTACAAGCTGAATGAGGGAAAGAGCAAGACAATTCCGCACAAAGTGCTGAGATATTTTCCCTTAAAACTGAGGCTACAAAGGTTGTACATGTCTCAGAAGATGGCAGAAGATATGCGGTGGCATAAGGAGAAGCGTGTTGCTGAGGAAAATGTATGTAGGCATCCGAAAAATTCACAAACTTAGGCTGAGTTTGATACAAATCATGAATGGTTTGCAAATGAGCCGCGTAATGTACGACTTGGGTTGGCTAGCGACGGTTTCAATCCGTTCGGTGACATGAGTAATGCCTATAGCATGTGGCTAGTGTTGCTTGTGCCGTATAACTTGCCACTGTGGAAATGTATGAAAGAACCATTTATCTTCATGTCGTTGCTTATTCTAGGGCCTAAGTCTCCTGGTAATGAAATTGATGTGTATTTGCGTCCTTTAGTGGACGAGTTGAAGGAATTGTGGGAGGTGGGAGTTGAGGCATACGACGTCTCTAAAAATAAGACATTTCAATTGCATGCAGCGTTACTATGGACCATAAATGACTTTCCAGCATACGGGAACTTGTCTGGGTGGAGCACTAAGGAGTATCTGGCATGTCCGGTTTGCAATAAGGATGCATGTTCCCTACATTTGTCCAATGGGAAGAAGATATGCTACATGTGCCATCGTCATTTTCTACCACCATCACATGGCTAGCGAAATCGGTAGAAGCATCTGTTTGATGGAAAGATTGAGCACAGATTGTCGCCTTCATTATTGTCAGGCAAAGACGTGTTGGCGCAATTGGCACTCATCCAACCAGTGAGGTTTGGGAAGATACCGGATACTAAAAAGAGGAAGCGTGCTAATGTGGACTTAAATTAGACGAAGAAGGGCATATTTTTTATTTGCCGTACTGGGAGACCCTTAAGTTGAGGCACAATTTGGATGTTATGCACATCGAGAAGAACATCTGTGATAATGTGCTGTGAACTTTAATAAACATTGAAGGGAAGACGATGGATACTGTTAAAGCCTGGTTAGACTTGCAGGAGCTGGGAATAAAAAAAGAGCTACACCTAATACATAGCGGTGATAAATATATCGTGCCTCCTGCACAGTATACGTTATCATCCGTAGAGAGAATAAGGATTTGCGAGTGGTTTAAATCGGTGAAGTTCCCAGATGGATACGCATCGAATATATCTCGGTGTGTAAATGTTATAGATGGGAAGATATCTGGATTGAAGAGCCATGACTGCCATGTCCTTTTACAACGACTTCTTCCGGTTGCACTACGTGGATATCTCACCGATGACATATCGACTACATTGACTGAGTTGGGCTGCTTCTTTAGAGAATTATGTGCGAAGACGTTGAATGTGGAAGTACTTGAAAAGCTCGAAAGGGATGTTATCGTGATCCTCTGCAAGTTAGAACAGATTTTCCCTCCAGCTTTCTTTGATGTAATGGTTCACTTAGCTGTGCATTTGCCTCATAAGGCAAAAATTGGCGGACCTGTCTAATACCGTTGGATGTATCCAATAGAAAGGTACATTTAATTTTATGAATTGTGTTATTTATCCATCCTAACTATTTTAATGTATAATTGATTAATTATCAAAATAAATATTTGCACACCTTGAAGCAATATGTGCGTAACAAAGCACGACTGGAAGGGTCAATTATTGAGGCTTACGTTGATGCTGAATGTCTCACCTTCTGCTCTATGCATCTTGAAAATATTGAGATAAGGTTTAATTATCAAGAGTGAAATTTTGATAAATGTCCAGGGCAGCAACGAACTGGCCTTGTGGTGTTTAATCAAAATGTGCGGCCAATAGGTGCCCGTATATATGAATGGTGTCATCCTCACAACTTGGAAAGAGCCCACTACACCGTGCTCAACAACTGCGATGAGACATTGCCATATTTTAAGTAAGTTTATCGAAATCATTGGAATATTATGTTAGTACACAAATGTAAGTTACATGTAACATGTCTCATCTTATGTAGTGAGCATATGATCGAGCTTCAGAGAGAACATGTATCAAGTTCTGATCTCGAGTAAAGACAACAAAATTTGTTTCCAAAGTGGTTCGGAGAACGTGTAAGACAAGGTTTCAATTAATTGTAATTATATTAGTTAATGCATTTGTATTCAATTAATTTTGTACTTGCATTGAATTAATAGATGAAGGTATTACGCCACCAACAATCTCTTGAGACGTACGATCAATTATATTCCTTGGCATGTGGTCCTGATCAAAGGATACGACCCATGTGTAGACGCTGTAACAACAGCTTATTTTCTAGTATAACCCTCATCTCATCCCCTCTAGTTTACGGTATTTGGTTTTATCTCATCCCCTCTAGAGCCACATCATTGAGCCAAGCCACTTGAGTTGAGCCAGATTCAAGCCAAACTATATAATGTTAGAATTGGTCTTGTTTTCTAAGTCAGTCGTCTCCATGCCTATCTTATATCTCATAATCCCTTATTATTCAACCCAATGCAATTTTCCAAGTTCTAACCAAATAATATATAAGATTAATTAATTTAATTAGTTAAATTAATTTAGTTAATTATTGAGATATTTTTCGATATCCAAATAAAATAAATGGATAGCATTTTCTTTATGTCTCCGATATTCTAAGGCCAATGGTTGGATTCGTTTCACGAGACGGAGTCCCAAAAAATAAAATACCCGTAGACACGCCAAAATGACCAAAATACCTCTAAGTCGAAGGTGAGTCAAACGGACTCCGATTTAATTAAATAAATAGTGAAATTCTATTATTTCAAACTTTCTGGACTCAACGGTGAGGTTTGATTTGGAAAAATAGAACCCGACAAATTAGAGGCACGTAAATGACCATTTTGCCCTTGGGTAAATTAGTGCAATTGGGAATTGTGAAGGCCTAAATTAGTAAAAAGGATATTCATAATAATGAGACATAAATTTGACAAATGGCATTAAAACTAAAAGGTGTTTACTGATATATATATATATATAGGAGACTCGAAAGGAAAAGGGAAGGTCATAGAATACTAAGACGCGTTCAAAGGTAAGTAGATTCCTATCTCTTATACGTGGTTTTCCAAGCCACATCATGTCTATTACTGCCAAAACTTGTACTCATGTATGTATCCGCTATTGTCATCGTACCATTGATATTTTTCTGTCTGGTGGATGCCTATTGACTAATATCTCATGAATTGATTCATTGTACTGATGCCTATCATTGTATGCTTGTTTCATGTTGTTCCACACATTGTACACTTCATATGGAATTACAATTGGAATCCTGATTTATGTTAAATGTCGGGTCTTGTGCTCAAACACATTACCCATCTGATGCTATCTGATTGACTGGGACCTACGGGTCAAACGGACACATGGCAAAGATAGCGTTTTTACACAACGAGTTTAATGGGCATTTTATATGCATTCATGAAAATGGGGGGTATGTCGGGCCCCAAAAGACCGAGGGTCTGCCAAACCCTTAACAGAGTAAATGCATCATTCATGTTTGGTTGTTAGATTAACGTTCATTGGATTCATAGGATGTTTTCATTTCCCTATGAACAGTTCTGTACTGATTGTTCCTATTTATTGGACTTGACTGTGACCGTTATATTGTGGCAATATTCATGTTGATTATGATTGTTGAGCCTCATCTATATTCATGTTATACCATCTCTCACACTAGTTATTGGACTTTATTATTCATTGGCCATGGTGGCATCTTACTGTTAACTGCAATCGTTGTTATGATTGGTTATCATGTTACCTTGAATTACATTCTTCTATGCCATCCCTAACCCGTATTGGAGATAGGCTTTTACTTACGGAGCTTTGTTAGCTCAACCCATTCATTATATTTTTCAGGTGAAAATGCTACAGAACCACAGTAGGAGGTCAGAGCGTGGGGAGACAGTTGAGGAGCACAATAGAATGATATAGTCTCTCCCATGTACTCACCACCTAAGAGTGGGTTATGTTTAGTTTATTGTCAGATTTATTTTCAGTCTTTGAACAATGTTTGTCATAAGGCTTCCGCACATTAATGATATGGTTTGTCACGCCCCGAATTTATACGAACCCGAAGCGCGACTGACGAGACAGAAAATAAAATAAATAAAAGGACAAATGTAAATAAATCCACTAAACAAGCATCCATTCCCATCAATACATAAAATAACATAAGTACATCTCACAACTGCATTGTTCATAGGTCATTCGGGCTTAAGCCCTTACATTACAAAATATAAGTCCCATGGACCAACAATATACCACGTGCTTCACCCTATCAGGGTATCACAGAGTCTCAAGTAGCTAGAGGATCCTCATCTGAAAAATGTTGCCCACGAATGGGTCAGCTCAACTGCTGGTATGATGAAGTGCTAATGCAAGAAATAAAGCTAAGGCGTGGCGTGTGCAAAGTGTACATTTATCTCTAAATGTCATTCAAAGTATCGCAGTAATATATGAGTGGTATGCATGACGCACCCATGCACAACTCTATGCCACACCCATGTCTCGTTTACGGGTACTCCCCGATGGCACGGAGTACCAATGCAATGGCCAATTTTATGTTTTTCACCACAGGATCTACACCCTCATAATGCAAAGCACCACGTGCTCAAACCACGCCATGTTCTCAAAGGATTCACCATATGCCAATATGCCAATGCAATCTCAATGAAACATGGTTTCCACAATATAGCATGCTTGAAACAATAATACATAAATCACCAGCTGATTCCACATGCAAGCATATCTCATATAAGCAACTTAAACACATGTCATGATTCACGTTCATCATTCACTAAATTTTCATAAAGTACAAGTAGCATGTAAGCATGTGAACAACCAACTCCAAATCATCAAGTAAACACATTCCAAATAAACACATAAGTCATTCCAGCCATTCACAGAACATTCCTAACTTAACTTCATTTCTAACATTAGCAAAACACCATACCTGTCGGGTTAGTCTCAAACCTAGAAGATCGTGCACGATACGTAACTGAACTGGTCAATGAAAATGCAGGAGATCAGATCGCCCCCTCATGTCTTGTCAGTATCCCTAAAAGCATAAATTACAACTCAGTCTATTGTCATTTGAATTTATGCTATTCATCAAATTTTATGTCTTAAATTCATAGGTTTCTATTCTGCTAAATTAAACTCTGCCATTGAGTCTAGGACGTCGGAGGAAATAAGTTTAGGTTTTCGTAGAACTCAATTCGGACTTTTGGGTTCAAAAGGGCAAAACAGTCATTTTGCACTTTTCACGGATCCTTACATTTCGTGACCTCTTTTCACAAATTGGACTCCACGGTTGAGTCCGAAATGCTCGAGATAATAAAGTTTCACTATTTGTTTACTTAATTCGGAGTTCGTTTGACTGTACTTCAAGTCAGGGGCATTTTGGTAATTTTAAAGGTCACTACGGGTCTTTTATTTTTTGGGACCCCGTCTCATAAAACAGACCTCACCATTGGTCTCAGAATGGTCGAGATAGTCAAAATACACTAATGACTTGTCCCATTTGGACTCCGGATTATTTTAGAATATTTAATTAATTAAATTAATTTAATTAACTAATTAATTAATTAATTTAATTAATATTTTCTTAATATTTTATTCAGGTGGGTCAAATTATAATAATTAACAGTTGGGGGGTCAGTTTGTAAATTCTGAAAGTTCTGGGTCAAGGTTTAATTTCCAAAAAGTCCAAGGTCAGATTTGTAATTTGTCCAATTCACTATTCTCAATCCGGTTAACCAAACAGGGGCCAATCCGAGAACAGGGATAGGATATCCCTGTTTCAAATTAAATTCAAATTTTTAATTTCCTAAACCTGCAGCCAAACAGTCCCAATTTGGTTTTTAATTTAAAACCTTAGACCGACACGTGGCAGGGGCGGTTCGGCCCAAGCCCGACCCAAACCCGAACCGGACCCGGACCCGACCCGGCCACCCCCCTTCTTCCCCGTTTTTCTGGCGAGACGCCAGTAGGGTTCCGGCGCCTTCTCCGGCGCCAGCGACATTTTTCCGGTGACTTTTCATAGTTTTAAAAACGTGGTTCTCTTCAGTTTTTCACGTAGATTTCATATCCAAGGTCGGTTTTGGATCTTAGCCACTAGATCTTCACGAAATAGGGCTCAAATATTTCAGTCAACTCTCCGGCCGACCCTATTCTTTCATTTTCGTGACTCTTCGGTCACGGTTTAACCTCCATTTTTATCCTAATAGTTTTCTGCACCTCCTAGGGTTCATTCCCTACCATTTAAACCGAGTTCTACACATAAAATGTCAAGCCCCAACTCCCATGACCGAAACCTGCAACTCGAGTTTTCTACCTCGTTTCTTAGCCATTTTCTTTCATTCTTTTTGCAAAATAAACCCTACAACATGCTCTTTAAGATCATATACATCAAAGTAATTATCATGTTTTAAAAAAAATCAAAACAGAATGGGTCACTTACGGTTTTTCTATTGAGTTTCTCTCTCTAGCCGTGCACCTCTTTCACCCTCTGGTTCCAAGCTTGAATCAAGCTCCAAGACTCCTTTCCAGAACTCTCTTTCTCTCTCTCGCTTTCTGCTTTTCTTTCCTTCTCTTCTCCCAACCGAGACCACCCTATATTCCTAACACTTCCACTCCCACACGTCTCCCACACCAGCCCCTTTCCTTGACTTCTTTCACCCTGCTCACCCACCCTGTTTTTCCCCCATTGCAGCTTTGCATTAAATGCAAAGCTGCCCTATATACCTATATATATATATATATACCACTCATCACACACACACTAGACACACACACACTCAACCGACACTACACACACTCACACACCAGGTCTGTTGCACACACACACTGCTATATATATATACATATACATATTCACATAGGCATGTACATACATCTTTCCATACATGTACACATACATATAATATTCCACACACATATACATGCTACACATACATACACCATGCATTT
The DNA here is from genome assembly GCA_008638375.1 of Nyssa sinensis. Taxonomy (NCBI): domain Eukaryota; kingdom Viridiplantae; phylum Streptophyta; class Magnoliopsida; order Cornales; family Nyssaceae; genus Nyssa; species Nyssa sinensis. The sequence goes on along the minus strand of CM018041.1, from coordinate 29,090,108 downwards.
CCATAATAATAATATACATTTTAATATCAATAATAATGATAATGATAAAAACAAGTGATAATAAAAAAAAATAAAATTTCCATGTCATTACATGGTTACATTATTTACTATTATCATTGGTAAAAGAATGAAAAAGGTAGGGACGGCCATTAGGTCAAGCCCTGCGACACGAGATCCGCATAGGGTAGGGTTTCGGGTCGTGACAGCTTGGTATTAGAGCAAAGTCTCAGGTTCTAGTGAGTCATGGGAGACAAGATTAGAGTACTAGAACAGTTACAGTCTAAGAGTCAATCAATAGATAACACTGACATTATTAAGATAGATTGCTATATGAACACTTACAGTTATTTTACGTATACATTGACGAATTATCTTCTACAGAAAAGGTTAACACTAAGAATATGCCGATAGCCAAAAATCATCTAACTGAGATGGATCAGATAGATCAATTGAACAGAATAGAACGCCTTAGGAAAAGAGTCACCAAGGCTCTACCCAGAATCAGGCCCCAACGGTTGACCATTACAATAAAGTAGTGGCACCAACAAGACCATAAAATAGGGCGGGAAGGAAATTGCCAAAAATGGTCAAAGATGATAATAGGGGCATAATTAAATGCCCCAACTGCCTAAAAGTCTACCAAGGATAATGCCTCAAAAACATCACCGGGGAATGATTAGACTACTGTACTAGTATCTGTAGGTATTTTCAGTTACTTACAATATGCCCATATATTGTTTAAATAATTGATTTATAGTTTTCGCATTTACTGTTAGGTTGAACTTAGAAATAGAACCCTTAAGTTACATGTTAACTGTTTCAATACCATCAAGAGATTATTATTGATGAGTACTATATATCGAGGGAAAAGACTATATGTTATGATGGAAATCGGTGGTCCTTGAACAATTGCGATGATTAAGTAATTAGTGACCTTTAAGGAAATAGTAGTATGTTTTAAAAATAAACGATGAGGATTTTCAAGAAATGACATTGAAGATACTAGAGTAGATTTCGATAAATGTCATAGATAAATAAACGAAGCTTGAATGAGAGATAGTCTGAAGGAACTTAATGGATAATTATTAGAGGAGTTGATACTCTAAAGTAAATTAATGATGTACCAAAAATACTAAAAAATCTTGAGTAAGTCATAAGTAGACCCTAATAGGGTAGAGATGAATAGAGTCTTGAAGACAATTACTAAATGAACGAGATTGCCAGAAGTGATCTTATGAAATGTGATGATTTTGGAAAGAGGCTGACACATGATGAATGAATATTAGGAAGAAGTCTATGAATCTTGTGATCTAAGATAAGATGCGATCTGATTGTAGTCAATACCCCATCAAGTTAAATGATAAATGATTTTGAGTAACTGTTAGAGATCAATGTGATCTAAATGATCGTAAGGACTGAACTAGTAGCAAACCATTTAGAGAACCATGAAATTTAGATGATATGTGATTTTGAGGCACTACGAGGAAATCATTATTCATGAAAGATATACATAGAGCATATAGAACGTAAGTACACGGTATTTTTAACCAATCAGATACCCTTAAAGAACTAAGAATCTGATGATTTAAATAATTAAATGATTGGTGACTTTTGGAAGATGATAGCTTGATTAAATACTAAGGTTAATGGCCTTTGGGACAGGTTATGCTATGACCGACTTCGATGTTCTTGGATGATCGAGATGATCAAATGAAAAGTGACTTTCGGGAGGAAGTAGTATGCTTAAAGGCAAAGGTTAAGGATTCTTGGGAAGAGTTGTACCAGTGTCGAGGTTCACGACTCTTAAGTTATTAGACTGTGAATTGATCAATGAATTAGGGGAAACTATCATTTGAACAAGGGCAATGGTTAATGTTCTTTTGGAAGATATAAGGTGACATAGAGTTGGGATTATGAAATCTTGGAAAGTCGGTGGATTTAACAACAAATCTATATGAGGGATGGTTTAAGGAAGACTTAATGAATAGTAACATGAGGAGTTTGAGACTTCAGATGGATTGATGACATACTAGGAAGATGAGGATTCTTGAGTGAGTCATATAGGGTAAAGACAAACGGATCATTGGGAGGCAAATATGGATTGAACAAGACTATCAAGTGAACGTTATGAAATGTGATGGTTCTAAAAGGAGATTGACATATGATGACTGATCATTGAGAAAATTCAATGGATCTTGTTGATCTAGGTGAAAATGTGACCTAATTGAGGGTAGTACTTATTGAGTTAGCTGAATCTATTTTAAAAGATAAATGATTGATGACTCTGAATGACTTTGAGGGTTAATGCAATCTGACAATTAAAGAGACAAAAATTGTAGCATAATGCCTAGGAAAACTAGTGAGGACAACGACTATGCTAAAGTGATACCTAATTCTTTGGGTTACGAGAACAATTGAGATTAGGGTAAAAAGTAAGAATAATTGAATTGTGAAACTAAGGAAGTGGAGAATTTTCATGATGGGAAAAACTTGATATAATCGTGATAAACTTTGAATGTCAAATGTAACGATAAAATGATGGGATGACAAATTGATGTGAACAATCCTGAAATATGATATGAAGTCACAGAATGTACAAGAAACTCTTTATACGGTTGAATAAGTTCTTGAAGGAACAAATTGTAAAAGTTAAATAACGACTGGGAAGAGAAATGTAACATATGATGAAAAACTGAATATGACGACGAATACAAAAATAAGACAGCTGAACAACCTCTTTGAGCAAAGGTAAGTAAAACCAAAATAATAGTTTTAAAATTTGAAAGTCATAAGACTTTGAGTTTTGAACTAATCAAATGATGTAAAAAAAAATAAAAATTCAAGGTAAACCCAAGTATGATAACACCATGAGGGATGCTTTCGAAGTAGACTGTCACATAAAGAATCAGTGACTAGGGGTAAAAGACTACCCTAAAATTTTCTAGGTGTATGTACCATACTTTAATCTATGAAGGGATGAGGAATCAAAACTTGTGAAAAGAGCAATTGTAAAATGCACCAGCCTACAATGAAAAATGGGGGAACTGATTTCCTCAACCTATCTAATCATAAAAGGATAAACACGAATTTGAAAACAAAGGCAGGAATGCCAATGAATAATACAAAATGAAACGAAAAGAGGATTGATAGATCATTAAGAAATGGACAATTGATTGAGAAATCACAAAGGAAAAGTTTGAATAAATTTGAGGACACCCGAGCAGGGAATAAATATTATAATGCAAAGAGAATACGAGTAAACCCTCCCAACACGAACTAAAAGATGCTCATGGAAACAAAAGGGAACATGATACTCTGTCCTTAGTAAAACTTAAGGCACTTGAATGAGAAGTCCAAAACTCTTTAAACGATAGAAGTGGTATAGTTTAGTTACACCGTTGACTACCTATGACCACTACCAAAGAAATGGATAGAAAAGAAAAGATCAACGTACTAGATGCCTTTACCTGGCACATAATATGCCATACGATGTCAATAGAAGTTGACAGACCATGATCAGTAAGGTAATCATGACTTAGTACCAAAGGAGATGAATATCACGACTAGATACGGAACTAGTCAAGGTACTAGAACCAAGGGGAAATAGTCAAGTAACTGAAAGGATGACTTAGGGTGGATAATGAAAGTACTAGACCCCTAGTCATGGCTCTAGAAACTAAAGAAATACGCATGGGGAAGTGAATACTAAAATTTGGAGACAATGAGTTAAAAGTCTCGAGGAAGTAAAAAGGGTCAAACCCTTGACTTTCAAATTCACTATTGAACTAAAACAAAGAGGAATACAAAAGAACTGTGAACCCTGTATAAAGCAATCTTCTTGCTTGAAAACATAGTATTTGAATACTAGGGTTAAGTCCAAGAGACTAATTAAAAAGGGGAATTACAATGATGAAATTGGCATGAGGAAATAATAAAATTTCGTAGATTATGAACATTTGAGTTTTGGGGCAAAACTCAATTTAAGGGGAGTAGAATGTAACACCCTGGCCCAAGCTGTAACCGAATGAGCCATGTAAAATTGAGCCGTTAGGGCTTTCCGTTTAAATATTGAATAAAATGGACGGATTGGAAACTCAATAGTTTTGGAAGCATGAATAATGCTCGGGTGATGCCCAAGCAAGCCATGAACGAATATCAAAATAAAAAAAATAAAAAAATAAATAAATAAAATTTAACAATAAAATAAAAATATATGCAGGAAGATGGGTATGTACGTGAATTTGAGGTTTGTTTTTATTTGTCTGACTTTGAATTTTTATGTACATCCTTGATGGAATTTTTTTTTTACACGTTAAGAAATATATGGTTCTTTCATTGGGCTTTGTTTGGGATCCTTATGTGGGAAAATGAAATTGGAAATTATAGTCAAGAAAGGACTATTCCTTGCAATATATTAATCACTCTGTTTTGATTATATTAACTTGAAAACAATATCAGAGTAAAGGGAATGAGAGTTTATAAACAGTAACCCACTATATATATATATATATATATATATATATGCACCAAGGAGTGGGATAAGGAGAGGGGCTTGTTTTGTCGATCTCAGAGTATGAATTCAAAAAAAAAAAGGATTAGAGAGAGAGAGAAGTAAGGGACGCTGAAGGGGGAGGGGGTTACGGATCTGAGAGAGAGAGAGAGAGTGAGAGAAGTTAGAAACGGCAATAGAAGAGGCGGATTGGCTGCAGAGTAAATTCTAGAATATTTTTTCCATGAAACAGAGAACGATTCGAATGGAATCCTTCAATTTCGCTCTCGATTAGTCGACAATCTCATAAAATCGAGAAGATGAACTGCCTTTTTGAGATGCATCGCATGCCTTGCGACATTATTGACGCAAGGTGCGAGTGCTGCGTCCTTGTCCATCAGCACAAACTAGACCTACCACCATTTGTGACAGCCACCACCACCATCAAAACTGATCTGAGACTGCCAAGCCTCAGCAGCAAGATGTTGTACCTAAGCTGGTTGCCATATTGCACCATCTCCTCATCACTGTTGCCCATCTGGGCACAGATCTCAGAAGCCCCCTGCATCATTGGTATAGCTTTCTCAAGGTGCTCTCCAATCGCAAGAACAACATCCCCGAAGCAGAAGAATATGGGAGGTTTGAAAAACCCATGAAGTTCACCACTGGAAAGACCCTTGAGAGGGTGTGTCATGATCCCATCACAGTATGGTACGACCTTGTCATCCAAGGCACGGAAAATGTCACCAACTACTCCAACTGAGATGGCACAACCTGTTATACCTCAAAATTCTACAGACCCATCTCCAAACTGCCCAGATCAACGACCAAATCCCCGACCCAGACTACTGTCCGTTCCGATCAGATCAGCTACCCAATCTCCACCACTACCGACGGCGATGAACGGGGATGACAAATCTGTTGCAGTCGACCCATCGTGTTCAGCCGTTGCTGCGCAACCCCTGGGATCGCCTATGTAGACGTTGTAACAACAGCTTATTTTCTGGTATAACCCTCATCTCATCCCCTCCAATTTATGGTATTTGGTTTTATCTCATCCCCTCCAGAGCCACATCATTGAGCCTGAGCCACTTGAGCTGAGCCAGATTCAAGCCAAGCTGTATAATGTTGGAATTGGTCTTGTTTTCTAAGTCAGCCGCCTCCATGCCCATCTTATATCCCATAATCCCTTTATGTTCATCCCAATGCAATTAGCAAAGTTCTAACCAAATAATTCTAACCAAATAATATATAAGATTAATTAATTTAATTAATTATTGAGATATTTTTTGATGTCCAAATAAAATAAATGGATAGCATTTTCTTTATGTCTCAGATATTTTAAGGCCAATGGTGGGATCTGTTTCAAGAGATGGAGTCCCAAAAAATAAAATACCCGTAGACACGTCAAAATGACCAAAATACCCCTAAGTCGAAGGTGAGTCAACGGACTCTGATTTAATTAAATAAATAGTGAAATTCTATTATTTCGAACCTTCTAGACTCAACGATGAGGTCCAATTTAGGAAAATAGAACCCGACAAAGTAAAGGCACGTAAATGACCATTTTTCCTTTGGGTAAATTAGTCCAATTGGGAGTTGTGAAGGCTTAAGTTAGTAAAAAGGATATTCATAATAATGAGACATAAATTCAATAAATGGCATTAAAACTAAAATGTGTTTACTGATATATATATATATATAGGAGACTCGAAAGGAAAAAGGAAGGTCACAGAATACTAAGACGCGTTAAAAGGTAAGCGGATTCCTATCTCTTATACATGGTTTTCCAAGCCACATCATGTCTATTACTGCCAAAACTTGTACTAATGTATGTATCCACTATTGTGATCCCACCATTGATATTGTTTTGTTTGGTGGATGCCTATTGACTGATATCTCATGACTTGATTCGTTGTACTAATGCCTATCATTGTATGCTTGTTTCGTGTTGTTCCATACATTGTACACTTCATATGGAAGTACAATTGGAATCCTGATTTATGTTAAATGTCGGGTCTTGTGCTCAGACACATTACCCGTATGATGCTATCTGATTGACTGGGACCTACGGATCAATTTATGGGAACTACGGGTCAATTTATAGGACCTACAGGTCAACCGGACACATGGCAAAGATGGTATTTTTATGCAGTGAGTTTAATGGGAATTTTATATGCATTCATGAAAATGGGGGGTATGCTAGGCCCCAAAAGAACGAGGGTCTACCAAACCCTGAACAGAGTAAATGCATCATTTATGTTTGATTGTTAGATTGATGTTCATTGGATTCATAGGATATTTTCATTTCCCTATGAATAGTTCTGTCGATTGTTCCTATTTATTGGACTTAACTGTGACCGTTTTATTGTGGCAGTATTCATGTTGATTATGATTGTTGAGCCTCATCCATATTCATGTTACACCATCACTCACACTGGTTATTGGGCTTTATTATTCATTGGCCATGGTGGCATCTTACTGTTAACTGCAATCGTTGTCATGACTATCATATTACCTTGAATTATATTCTTCTATGTCATCCCTAACCCGTATTAGAGATAGGTTTTTACTTATTGAGCTTTGTTAGCTCACCCCAGTCATTATATTTTTCAGGTGAGAATGCTACAGAACCACAGTAAGAGGTCAGAAGCGTAGGGAGACAGTTGAGAAGCACAATAGAATGATATAGTCTCTCCTATGTAGTCACCACTTAAGAGTCGGTTATGTTTAGTTTATTATCAGATTTATTTTCAGTCTTTGAACAATGTTTGTAATAAGGCTTCTGCACATTAATGATATAGTTACATTATGTACTATTATCATTGGTAAAAGAATGAAAAAAGTAGGGATGGCCATTGGGCCGGCCCGGCAACACGAGATCCGCATAGGGTGGGTTTCGAGTCGTGACAGTAATTTACACTTTTTAATGTCCCATATTTTTTCGTACACGATTTGCATCCTCAGACTCTATTTTGAGTCTATTCGGTCCTTATAACATTTATGTGGACTCATTTATTTCATTATTACCCTTTTGGTAACTACATTATGTCCTAAGGACGTATTCATCATCTTTTAGTTTGTCACCGAGGATTATTTTCCTCCTCAAAGGAACATTACTGTCAAGTTCAGAATATCGAATATAATTAATTTAGACTTTTTCAGATCTTAATTTGCATGCTTATAGTTTATTTTAAGCCTAGTGGTATTTTTATAATTTTACACTTTTACGTCTCATATTTTTCGGTACCTCGTTTGCTAAAATGGACTATACTGTTGAGTCCGGATGGTTCAAAATAGTCAAGATGGGCTACCTTTTATATTTAATTGACCTGAGATATTATTAGGGGTAAAATGATAATTTTACATTTTACGTGTCTTATTTTTTGGGACTTAATCTTACAAATCGGACTTCACCGTTGAATCTGGAATGTCCAAAAATATTGAGTTTCACTATCTTTTCATTTTATTTGGACATCTTAGCTATTTAAACAAATTAATTTATTTAATTCCTTTATTATATTATATTATATATATATATATATCCAAGTAGTATATTTCACAAAGTAACTCAATGGTACAGTTGTTAACCCACTTGGTTTAGTGTTTACATGCACACACAGGTCAATGGGTCGAAACCCACTAGCCGCAAGTTCCATCTTTTTTTTTTTTCTAAGCATTTTAGAACTAAACAATGGATAGGGCTCAATTCAGGGATAAGATATCCCTGTTCAGAATAGAGTTAACTAAATCAATTTATTATCCCTTTTCCCAAAACACCCCAATTATAATTTAAATTAAGCCTCAAAATTGTGCCGTTTCAACTTACCCATTATGCAGGTCGGTCGAGCTCCAACTCGAACCCGACCCGACCCAAATACCAACCCAAACAGTCTTCTTCTCTGGCAACACCTCCGGTGTCTTCTCCGACACCGGCCAACCATCTCTAGTGGATTTTTTACCCATTTTCAATGTGGTTTTAATCCATTTTTGGTGGGGATTCCATATTTAAAGTCGTATTTCGATTTTAAGCATTGTGGCCCGTAAAAAATGAGGACATACGGTCGATTCTGGCGAGAGTCTGACTTTTCAACGACTCGCTGTTTTCCTATTTCGTGGACCTACAGATGTGCGTTTAACTCCCTTTTCACTCCTATGTGTTTCTAAAACCTCAGGGAATGTTTTCCCGTTCCTAAAACACCACAAATCAAGCTCTAATCTATCTATTAAATTTCTCTCTCTCTAAACTGTAATTCCTTATATCACCATGGTTTCTTAACCATTTTAACTGATTTAAATTGAAGAATTCTCCTAGCCTTATGCTCTTTTGAGCCATGCTAATTGTTTAAAGCTTTAATCAAGTTAGGTAAAAAAAAAAATTTGTCATATTTCGGGTTCTAGGGTTTTTTCAGGCTCAAATTCTCCAATTCTTCTCTATTTTCTTTCACTTTTCTTGTTAAGTACATGCATTAATAACCTAAAAAAAAAAATAGAAACTAAACCAAAAACTTTCTTAGAGAGAGAAGTTACCTCTCTCTCTCTCTGTCTCTTTAGTTTTCTTCTTCTGTCAAGCCATTCTGCCCTATCCATTCCTTGGCTTCCCTCATTCTCCTTCCATCCATGCATGCAGCATACAATGAGAGATTCTCCTTCTTCTTCTTCTCTTTCTCTCTCTACCTCTCATGTCTGCCACAACATGTACACACATACACCTTACACATACACTGTTATATACACAACACTCAATTTCACTTCTGATCACATGCAATAGGCACTCATAGTATACCTATATATGCATATAGCTTAGGTGTGTGTGTGTATATATATATATATATATATATATTCTGCATGTGATCTGATTGGTGGGGGAGGGAGGTGGTCTAATAAGATGCTGCCACCTCAATTTTTAAGTATTTTGATTTCATATTTTATGTAGTATATATATCTGTATTGGGTGAGATATATAACACAAAAGTGCTATAGCCAAGTTGGCTTTTTTTTTTTGGGCATAAGTCTTTGCTAAAGTTTTGGTCTAGGGATCAAATCCCTAGGCCTCCCCTTTTGCCTCATTTTTCCCATTTTCCTTTCTTATGCCTTGTTTGGCATTTTGGATGCGTTTCTTGAATTTTCAAAATTGTATTTTAATTGCCTTAAAGTCCCTTGGTATTCTTACCACATTTTTTTATTCTTGCATGCTTCTTCTTCATGTTATTAATTTTATTTTCAACACACTCCATCATGTCTGGTTTATGCCGAAAATATATTATTTTTATCAAGAAATTCTCGATTTACTTGTATTTCTTCGATTTCGTAAATTTGAGATCTTATCAGCTTCCATGGCCTTTATTGTCTCGCCTCGATGTATTTAAATATATTTTAATTATTCTAATAGTCCATCATAATTATCAGAATAATTTTGATTAAACGCGCTCCCTTTGTGCGTCATGCTAAACATGCTTCATTGCACTTCGTACACTAATTTCTCACATTCACTTGTGTGTTACTCCTCGATTAACACTTGCCATACCTCTATCAAATCATGGTCCGCGGTATTTGTCATGACCCGAAACCCACCTTGTACGGATCTCGTATCGCAATCGCCACCATTCAGCCGAGGCTTTAGGGCAAGGCTCACATAAGCAACAGTATCGGACGACGGTGCAGCCCATGGTTACGGAAGCGTGAAAAACTTTTTTCTTTTCTTTTCTTATTTAAATCTTTCGCACATCCACCCGGTACTGCCGCTCTTCATAGCGGTACACTTGATTATACATTCAGAGCATAATAAAAGTTCTAAAGTTTTATACATAACACATATCCATTTGTCCCTCAGGACTTAATTATATAACACCCTAACGTTTACTATAACAAAAGTGGTAACTAAATCCACAATACATTACACAACCTGCCAACACCAAAGTGAGTAACACATGGTCCTATTATCTCCATGCTACCCTGTAAAGAACTTCCTATGCCCTTCCTCAAAATGAGCAAGGCTTTCACCATCTTCGTCACAAATTAGGGGCACGATCACTTCCGTTACCTGAAAGGGGGGGCTCAAATAAAAATTCGGGTAAGCTAATCTAAGCTTGTGAGTAATTTCAGTATTCGTCATGGGGTTTCAATTGGCAGTGGTTTAGCACATGAGAGTTTATAAAATACTCACTACCAATTACTCGTATACTTTGAACACATAGTATATGCATTCCTTAAAATAGATAGCTTTGAAACATTTAAAGTATTCAAGCTAAATATGTACTTTTTCACATAGAGTATATGAACTTCAAAACATGTAAATATGCATAGTGAAAATGAGGGTAAAACCTGCTTCCATTTTCAACACACACCTTATCACTTTCATTAATGGAATCTGTTTCGAACCAGATTCCCATTTTACTTTACGTGGAGATATCTCATATGCCTAGGTGATTAGATCCTGTTATCGGGCATTTATTCGTATCATGGTTGAGTTCCGAAGAAACCCAATGAAATTCGTGGTGCTTATGCATATTTTATCTTGCATTTAAAAACATTTAACACGTGACTTTTCACATAAATGCTTTTATGAGCATTCAAAACATAATGTTCATGACTTCATAACAGAATCTTCGAATACTTGGAATATGCAAATTCAGAATATTTAGCAACGTATGGCATTTAAAACTTAGACATGCTGGAATATATTTTAAAAAGAAGCTATAATAGAAATCATTCAATGAGCATGTCATAATAGGATTTGTAAGAACGGAAGTACTTTGAAACAGGAGTCATGTAAATACAGAATTTTCTATTCAAACACTTCACATATTTTGAACTTAAAACTTCTTCAAATCCATGGAATTTAAATCTCCACTTCAAATACAAGGTTACTCACCTCTGTCCTTAGAGTCAGTGCTAATAATGCGCTTTCCCACTTCCTCTGTAGTTCCTAAGAACATTTCATAAATAATCTCGTTAACTTCATATCCACTACAATGCCACTTGTCACGACCCGAAACCCACCCTGTGCGGATCTCGAATCGCGACCGCCGCCCCAAGACCCGAAGGCCTTGAGACAAGGCTCTCATAGACAGCGGTATCGAATAGATGTGCTTCATGTGGGTGCGGAAGCGTGAAAAAACTTTTTCTTTTCTTTTCTCATTTTAAAATTTGCACATCCGTCCGATACTGCCACTATTCGCAATGGTACACATAATCATACATTCAGAGCATAACTAAAAACTTAAAGGCTTTTATAATGGATACATGTTCAGCTGCCCCTTGGGACATAGTACATAACAGTTCACTACCTTACTAAAACAAAGGTTACAACTTAAGTTCATGATACTTAACAAAAGAACTACATAAATATCCCTTCCAAAAATAGCTAGGCTCATCCTCATCGTCTTCCAATCAGCCCTATCGTCAATCACCTGAAAGGGGTATCTGAACAAAGTCTGGGTAAGCTAATCTAAGCTTGTGAGTAATTTCAGTATTCGTCATGGGGTTTTCAATTAGCAGTGGTTTTTAGTACATAAGATTTTGTAAACACTCACTGCCAATTGCTCGTATACTTGAACATATAACATATGCATTTCTTAAAATAGATAGCTTCGAAACATTTAAAGTATTCAAGCTAAACTCGTACTTCGTCAAATAGAGTATAAAACTCAAAACATATGCATCTCATAAAACAGATAGCTTTGAAACATTTAAAGTATTCAAGCTAAACTCGTACTTCGTCAAATAGAGTATAAAACTCAAAACATATGCATCTCATAAAACAGATAGCTTTGAAACATTTAAAGTATTCAAGCTAAACTCGTACTTCATCAAATAGAGTATAAAACTCAAAACATATGCATCTCATAAAACAGATAGCTTTGAAACATTTAAAGTATTCAAGCTAAACTCGTACTTCGTCAAATAGAGTATATAACTCAAAACATATGCATTTCATAAAACAGATAGCTTTGAAACATTTAAAAGTATTCAAGCTAACATGTACTTCTTCATATAACCTTCAAAACATATAACATAACATGTATTTCTTAAATAGAGTATATAAAACTCAAAACATATGCATATTGAACATGAGGGTAAAACCTGCTTCCATTTTCAAATATCTCTTCTTCTCACTTTAACTTTTGGAATCTGTTTCGAACCAGACTCCCATTTTACATATACGTGGAGATATCTCATTTGCCTGGGGGATTAGATCCTGCTACCGGGCATTTCACATGATAGGTCCGCGGGGTTCCGTACAACCCTACTCACTACCTATGTGATGATGCACATGATAGGTCCGCGGGGTTCCGTACAACCCTACTCACTACCTATGTGCTTATTATTTATCTTGCAAAACGTTTGTCATATGACTTTTATATAAAAGCCTTTTATGAGTATTTAAAACATGTAACGTATAACTTTTGCAATGATGCTTCAATACTTGCAATAATCAAATTCAGAATATTTGAAGAAATCAGACATGCTAACCATTTTGAAAAGGAAACATTTACAGATATAAATACGTAAATAATCGTGGAGCATGTCATATAGATATTTATCGTGAGTACTTTAAAACATAACATTCATAACTTCGTAATAAACATTCGTATACTTGAAATAGGCAAACTCAGAATATTTAACAAGATTTGTATTTTAACTTAGACATGCTGGAAACACATTTTTGAGAAAACTGTAAGGAAAACATTTACTAAGCATGTCACAATAGGGTTTGTAAGAACAGAAATAATTTAAAACTGAGATCATGTAATATACTGAATTTGGAATTTAAATGCTTCGTATCTTTTGAACTTAAAACCTTTTCAAATCCATGGAGTTAAATCTCCACTTCAAATACAGGGTTACTCACCTTGGTCCTTTAGTGTTAGTGCTAAAATTGCGCTTTCCCACTTCCCTTGTAATTCCTAAGAACAATTCATAAACATCTCATCAACTTCACATTCATTGTAATATCATCTCGATATTCCTTAACTTATGCTTAAATCGTATTAGATCCTAAAACGATTTCATAATTTCATATGAACTTAACTTAACTCGTACTCTTAACCTATGACACAATTTAATGTGTTAGAACTTAAATTCATTTTAATTTATACTCTTCTGGTAGCTCTATTAGCTTTAATTTAAATTTATTTACTTCACATATTTACGTGTCGTGCCTTTTCGTAATTCATTTCCTTGTATACGCCTCAGATTAGTACTTAGCATTACTTTAATTTATAGTCATCTGACAGATGCTATTCAAAAAATTTCATGTCTTTTATTTTAGACATTTCTTTTGGTCGAATAGACTTTACCATTGAGTCCAGAGCGTCGAAAAAAGTCGGTTTAGGCTTTCCAAGAATTTAATTCGGACTTTCATATGTAAAGGGCAAAATGGTCATTTATCGTTTTACGTGTCACATTTTTTCATACTTCGTTTCGTAATTTGGACTCCATTATTGAGTCCGGAAGGTCGATGAAAGTCAATTTAGACCTTCTCTGGTTTCATTTTGGCTTTAGGGGTACCAGGGGTAATTTGGTCATTTTAGCATTTTTACGGGTCTCCAATTTTTCGGGACCTCATCTCATGTCGTGGACCTCACCATTGGACTCAGAAGGTCCGAGATAGTAAGAATACACTAATAACTTGTTAATTTTGGACAAGGGGTATTTTGGTCACTTGCCCTTTTACGTGTCTTTATTTTTTGGGACCCCGTCTCAGTAAAACGGACCCTACCATTAGTCTCAAAATATCCAAAATAGTAAGGATACACTATTCATATGTTTAATTTAGACTTTATTTGCCTCATTTATGACCCAGGGGTAAAATAGTAATTTTATTTAATAAAATAATTTAATAAATTATTTTATTATTTTATTATTTTTCCAGGGGCATATTCGTATAATTTTTCCAAAAATCGGGCCATAGTGCAAATCCGTAAAACAGTTGGGGTCAAAGTATAAATATCCAAAGATCCGGCCTGAACCAGTTGGTTCAGTTCGATTTCAAGTGAACCGGTCCGGTTTACACGGTTCATTGCGTGAAGCTGACGTCATGATGACGTCAGCCTTAATGTTTTATATTTTAAAACATAACTCAAAACGGCGTCGTCCCACTTAATGTAGTGGCCCTTCCGTCTTTTAACACGTGTCCCGAGTCAACTCAACCTGGTTTTAAAACCGAGTTGACTCACTGTCACCTTCTTCATTCGAGCCCCACTGTTGCCCTAATTTTCGAAACTAAAAACCTCCATTTTCGTGGAGTTTGGCTCGAGAGTTCTTGACTGTTTTTAATCAAGAACGCTTCTAGGATATAAACAATTCATTTGGCATTCGTTTGAGGAATTAAAACTGGTTCATATGCTCGGTTTTGGGTTTGATAATTCAAACCTGCAAGTCAGTCGTAAATGCTTGATTCTGAGCCAAATCTAGTGGGATTTGTTTCAGTGTGATCCCCTCTTCATGGGGTTTCAATCTTTATTCATATTTTTGGTTTTGATAGTGAGTTATTAGGGTTGGGTTTTGGAACCCGTACCTGCAACTTGAGTTTCCTGTGGCCTTCTCTTAGGGTTCTTGGTCATGGTCATGCGTTTTTGGGATGCTAGAAGGGTCTAGTTGAGGTCCCTGTAGGTCAAATGGAGTTTGATCTCCATCAATTCAGACCTGCTTCAAATCGGTCATCAATGGTGGTTTAGTGCACGGTGGGGTGTTTCTGGTGTGTTCAGTGTCTATTCTTCATGTATTATTCACGTCTATTTACTGTAAATATCTTATATGCATGAAAATCACTAAAATAGTTCATTGGTATGCATGCATTTTTAGAGAGAGAAATTATGAGATTTTTGTGGGTTTATGTCACGACCCGAAACACACCCTGTGCAGATCTCGGATCGCGACCGCCGCCTTCAGGCCCGGGAGCCTGAGGGCAAGGCAGAACATGGGCGACGGTATCGAATAGCGGTGCGGCCTTGATTTGCGGAAGCGTGAAAAACCCTTTTTCTTTTTTTTTTCTTTTTTTTTTAAAATCTTTTAAAAACTTTCGCACAGCCGTCCGGTACTGTCGCTCTTCATAGCGGTACACATGAATAATCACATCAGAGCATACTAAAAATTTAAGTCTTATACATGATACATATTCGAATGCCTTAAGGGCTTAAGTACATATGTGGTTGCCTCTTGGCCTTAAATACATAATTGTCCCAAAAGTACGACATCAAAATTCGACCAACCATAGGCCCTAATACTTCCCAAAAATATCTCCAGAATCCTAATGGAGCTGCCTATCATTTCTCCCCAAATTGGGCAAGGGTCCACCCATCGTCATCACCTGAAAAATGTTAGGGAATGGGGTGAGCTTCGAAAAGCCCAGTGAGTAATTCTAACATCTGTCATGGGTTTCAATTGGTAGTGGTTTCGCACGTGAGAATTTTGTAAAATACTCACTACCAATTGCTCGTATACTTGGAACATAGAGTACATGCATTCTTTAAACAATGGCTTTGAAACATTACAGTATTCAAGCTAACTTGTACTTTCGGAATAAAGTATGTGAATTTCAAATCATGTAAATATGCATGGTGAAAATGAGGAAAAAGCCTGCTTCCATTTTCAACACACACCTTATCACTTTCATTAACAGAATCCGTTTCGAACCAGATTCCCATTTTACTTTTCGTGGAGATATCTCATATGCCTGGGGGATTAGATCCTGCTACCTGGCATTTATTCGTATCGTAGTTGGGTTCCTAAGAAACCCGATAGAAATTCGTGGTGCTTATGCACAATTTATCTTGCATTTAAAAGCATTTAACCCATAATTCCTTTGTGTGGATGCATTTAAAAGCATTCAAAACATACAGTTCATAACCTCATGATAGGGTATCGAAATACGCGAAACATGTAAATTCAGGATATATAATAACATTTGAAATCGAAAATTTAGACATGCAGAAGTATATCTCAGAGAACAGTAGTAAATTATTCAAGAAGCATGTCATAACAGAATATTTAAAACGGAATTGTGTAAAGACAGAATTTGATATTTAAAACATCATTCAAATCCGTGGAATTAAATCTCCACTTCAAATGTGAGGTTACTCACCTTGATTCCCCGGGTTTGCACTACTGGTGGGCTTTTCCCTTTCCTTTGTATTTCCTAAGAAAATTATAAAGAACTTGTTAACTTCACATTTACCTTAAATCGTTACCTATTCATGCTCTTTCATTTAATTTTAGGCCTGACGTATCCTAACTTCCTAGGATTGGTCTTACTAGTCAACTCGTGGTGACTTGATGAGTTTTATTTTATACGCGACTAAATTTTCAGTACCTATTTTGGTGTTATGGACTTCACCGTTGGGTTTGGAACTGTCCGACATAGTCAAAATAGACTATCTTTTAGTTTCATTTGGGCTTCGGGTACCATAGGGGTAGTTTGGTCATTTCGCGTGTCATATTTTTTTGGAGTCCTGTCTCGTGAATCGGACCTCACTGTTGATCTCAGAAGGCCCAAGAAAATAAGATTACACTAATAACTTGTCTTATTTGGGCATCGACTACATTAGGGGCAATTTGGTAATTTGTATTTTAACGTATCGTAATTTTTGAAGCCTCGTCTCGTAAAACGGACCACACCATTGAGTCCGGAACGTCCAAAATAGTCAAAAACCACTATTTGTTTACTTTATTCGGACTCCGTTTGACTTATTTATGACCTAGGGGTAATTTGGTCATCTTTATTTAATTAATAAATTAATTAAATAATTTAATTTATTATTTATTAATTTATCAGGGGTATAAATGAATTAAAGTTTCAAAATCTGGGCCAGAATGAAATTTTCCCAAAACTGTTGGGTCATTTCGTAATTTCCAAAAAAATTGTAACTGAACCAAACGGTTCAGTCAGCATGCGACTGAACCAGACCGGTCCAGTCCGGTTCAAGGTAATGTGCTGACGTCAGGCTGACGTCAGCCCCACAATTTAAAATTTTGAAATAACAGCATCAAAACGACGCAGTACAGTTTATGGGTTTTATCCGTTTCTCGGTCGGGTCGGGGCCAGACCCGAACCCGGTCCATGCCCGACCCGTACTGTTCATCATCTTCCCCACCGTTCTACACACTGTAGCCCTAGAAAATTTCAGAATTTTCTCTCCCAATTCGTAGGTTTTCATACAGCGATTCCCACTGGTTTTCTTTCCAAAATGTTTCTAGGAGTAATATCATCCATTTGGCATCGATTTCAAGCATCACAATCAACAATAGGGGACTGTTCTAGCCGATTATTGTGGGAAAATACAGTCAGTCCATACAGCCTCATTCCTTCATCATTTTGCACGAGGTTTGATCCTCTGCAACCCTTACAACATGAGCTTCCATTCCCAACTCATCAATCTCGGTTTAGGGGTCAGATTTAAAGATTTGGTTTTTGGGCCGAGAAGAATAGCCTCGGTTTTGAGGGCGTAGACCTAGGTCTCTAGGTCGTGTATAGTGTTTTTCGGGGTCCTAAGATGTCCTATTTCATGTTTCAACCCTCAAAAGCTCGGTTGGTTGAGGTCGGATCAGACCTGCAACTCAAGCTTCATCAATGGCGGTTTGTTTCCATTTCTATGTTTTAGGGCAGTTTTGTTGGTCCAAATCATTTATAAATGACCCAGTTCTCAAGTTAAAATACTACACATGCAATGACAGATCCTAAAAGCTATAAAACAGTAGCTAAATCTAGTAGGAAAATTTCCAAAAAAATTTGAACACCAACCTTGAACAGTGGTCTCTCCCTCACGGCTGTGCTCAAATGAAGCTTCAAGGGTTGGATTTGTTCCTCCTCGTGCAATTCCTTGGCCTCCTCAAGCTCCTTCAATGGCTCACCAAGGTATACAACTTGCATGCACAACTTGTCTACTCTCTCTCTCTCTAGAATTCCTCTCTCTCTCTCAGCACTTTCTCTCTCTATAAAGTAGTATCTCAACACTCTCTAATTTCAGATCTGCACATATGGAGAATGCATATATGGAGATATACATATCTTACATTTCTCTTGCCCTTTTCATCTCCCCTAAATGCATGATTATTTTGCATGCAATTTGGTTGCGAGAGAGGTTTCATCATGAGACTATAGGCATGATGGCTATAGTATGATGTAATGCTGAGGTGTTGCATGTTTGGCTATTGGTCACTTTGGGGAGAGGTCAAATCTGATTGCTATTTATATATATATCTTTGCATATATATGCACAAAGGTGCTCTTAGCTTAGTTGGTAAATTTTTGGTAACAATAATCATGCCCACTTGGTCAAGGGTTCAAGTCCCCCTTGGCCACACTTTTGGCTATTTTTCCCTATTTTAGGCTTAGGCCCTGTTTGGCTGCGCATTAATGCAGTTTCACTATTTCCTACTTAACTTTTATTCTGTGACTTATCTTTCGACGCCGTTTCTTCTGGTCAACTCCTAATTAGGTTAGCTTCTTAATTATTCTTTATGTTTGGTTCAGATAAATGATTAGTAACTAATCATTACTTAATCAGGGTCGGGGTGTTACAGTTTACCTCTAACAGTGCCCTTTCTCCTCTCTTCCTTCTGATTTTCTTCCTTCTTCTTCTTCTCAGACTTCTCTTTTTCTCTCTTTCTCTCTCTTTCTATCAGTGTGTTTCAATGAGGTGTGTATATGATTGTGTATATGAGATTGTGTATATATGTGTATAAGAATTAAATGGCTATCATTTCACTCCCATTCTCCATCAATCAACAGCCATGCTTCTCCCTATTCCTCTTCACCTAATGGTATATAAAATATACCTATATGGTACATAGCTACCTTACCTCTATCAAGTCCATGTCTCCTCATATATATATATATATATATATATATATATATATTCATATGTGTATGTATATATATATAATATTTAATATACATTTTGCACAACATACACACACACAGTTCCATGCACTTCACACTACTGTTCACCTATACATATATATTCACATATATATTTTATTTCATTATACATATATACATGCATGCATACTTGGTTACATATACATATACACATTACACCTCACTAATATTATATATTATATACTTTTAAAACCTTATATCCAATAATAACTTTTCTTATATTTAATTTAAATAATTAATTTAATAATTATTTAATTTTCTTAAGCACAAGATTTACACAATTTTCTTAACCTCGTAAAACGTGCCACATGACCCGACATTCTCAGGTCGGGGTATTACACCACTTATTGATGCTCTTAACTTATGCTTAAATTCTAATTTCTATCTTAGGCGTATACTTTTTTAAATATATTCTTCTGGTAGCTTCATTAACTCTTAAGGTTTAATTTTATAACTTTACATGTTTACTTTTCATATTTTTCTATACTTCATCTCATAATATGGACCTCACCCTTGAGTCCAGAACGTCGAAGAAAGTCAATTTAGACCCTCTCGGACTTCCATTTGGCTTTAGGGGCACTAGGGGTAATTTGGTCATTTTATACTTTAACGCGTCTTAATTTTTTGGAGTCTCGTCTCATGAAACGAACCCCACCATTGGGTTCAAGATGCCCAAAATAGTAAAAATACACTATTTATTAATTTTATTTGGACTTCGTTTGACCCATTTTTGACCTAAGGGTATTTTAGAAATTTTCTTTAAAATAATATTTTATTAATTTTTCTGTCTGGGCCTTAATGGGATTTTCCAGAACTTCTGGAGTCAAAATGAAATTTCCAAAACCTTCGGTCTAAACTAGTGGGTTCATTAAGCAAAACCCTAAACTGGCTTACTGAGTCACTGGACAAACAGGTCCAGTTCATTCTCACTGAACCGGGATAAGATAGCCAACCCCTTGTCTTATCCACGGTTTGGTTTATCCTTAGTTCTGATTTTCATTTCTTATCTTTGTAACCAAATTCCCCCGACTTCAATTTTAAAAATATAACACAACCCTCACACGACGTCGTCCCACTTAAACCATTTGTGCGATGGGTCGGGTCCCGACCCAAACCTAGATCCAGCCCAAGATCGACTTGTCCACTATTCATCTTCTTCCTCTCTTCTCCACTGTGTTGCCCTAATTTCTGGATTTCTAACTTTTCAATTTCGTGAAATTTTGTGACGTTTTTCTCTCTGTTATTAGATGGTATGGGTCACTGGGTGATCAAGCAACACTTTGGCATCCATTGGAGAGCTCAAATCGAGCTCAACAGTTCGGTTTTACCTCAACATGACCATACTTGCAACTCCTTAGTAAACCCTCATTTCATCGCCATTTCTAATGGGGTTTGGCTCAACATGACCTTCATGACATGGGGGTTTAATCCCTATTCTCAAAAGTGGGTTTAGGAGTCTAAAACAAGGGCTAGGTTTTATGGCCGAAACCTGCAACTCAAGTTTTGGAGGTCTCCCCTTTAGGTTTTAGGTCGCGGTTTGATGTTTTTGGAACACTTTAGAGGTCTAGTTGAGGTTCCAATAGGCCAAACTTGGTTTGGCTGCCATCGATTCAGACCTGTTCTAACAAGGTCCATCCATGGGGGTTTGGTGTACGGCTTGGGGTTCCGGATGTTTTTAGGGTCCAATTTTCATGCCTTAATCAAGTTTATACATCCTAAACATCATATATGCATGCATATAATCGAAACAGTGTGTATACCTACACAAATTTTTAGAGAGAGAAAAATATGGGTTGAACTCTTTTTTCCTATTTCTCTTCCTCCTGCATCTCAATCTCCTTTCTTTCTCTCACATTCTCTCTCTTTCCCCTTTTACTGCCTCCCTTAATCGACCTTGCAGTCGGTGGCAATGCCACATGTTAGTTTATCCTCTTTTCTTCATTTTCATTCATTTTTTATATATGAATATGGAGGACAGCTGCATGGCTGCATGCAATCCACCGCCCCTCACTCCAATCTTTTAAATCTTTCCTCTTAATTCTCTAACCTTCTACTTGATTCTACTGATTTCTATTTCTTTCTTTATTTTTCTTTTCATTTAATTTCTTTTATTTTATTCTTTAGTTTACATATATATATATAGATGTATTGATATATATATATAAGACAGCCGTGTCTATATACATACAAATACTTATATATATATATCATTTAATATATAATGGCATTATATATATATATATATATTTGCATTAGCTCATTTAATATATAATTGCATTATATATATTTGCATTAGCTCATATGTATATATATATATAGATACTTATATTTATTTATAAATTTTGGTTACACACACACAATATATACTTAATGTGTGTATTTCACATGTGTTCATATACACATATGATTATGGGTATATTACTATATAATTATGTCACGTAATATAATCATGTATTGTAATATACTTATTCTTATATTTCTCGACCTTCTGTCCTTTCTCGTATTAATTTCTAGACTCTTGTCGAATCCTCGTAAAATGTGTTTTAGGTTCGGGCATCCTTGGGTCGGGGTATTACATTCTCTTCTCCTTATTAGAGTTTTGTCCTCAAAACTCGAGTATTCTTCATTTCACGAGTTCCTTTCCCTTCTACGTTATTTCTCTCTGTCATGTTTATGCATCCAATAGTCAAATTTAAATGACAGTCATATATATAAGACATAATTTAAATATTTAAACGAAGTACCTAGCTGACCCACAAATGGGTCCCTTGTTGGTCTAATCCCATTTCAGGCAATTCCTTATGAAATGTCCCCCTTCTCCACGCTTATAACAAGTCCCTAGGAGCATACGACAGGGCGCATAGTGTTTCCTATTGTAGACCGATCATTGTGGAGTGGTCATTTTGCTATTGCTTCCCCCTATCTTCCTATCCTTGTGCATAATAGATTGTTCCCGTGGCTGGGGATCTTGTACTTTATGTTGTGTGCCATGCTGGGTTTGAGCATCGTACACAGTTTGAATCATTACTTCAAGGATCCGTTCAATTCTGTCTCCTTGTTCTTCTAGTTGACTTATGTCTCCTTGTATACCGGCCATATTCGCTGTAAAACAAGTATGGTTAGTTTTTATTACATGCCATAATCACATAAGGTTATAACCACCTACTTGAAATTTAACATTTAGAGTTTATCATTGTGGAGTGGTCATTTTGCTATTGCTTACCCCTATCTTCCTATCCTTGTGTATAATAGATTGTTCCCGTGGCTGGGGGTCTTGTACTTTCTGTTGTGTGCCATGCTAGGGTTTGAGCATCGTACACAATTTGAATTATTACTTCGAGGATCCATTCAATTTTGTCTGCTTGTTTTTCTAGTTTACTCATGTCTCTTTGTATACTGGCCATGTTCGCTGTAAAACAAGTATGGTTAGTTTTTATTACATGCCATAATCACATAAGATTATAATCACCTACTTGAAATTTAAAATTTAGAGTTTATCATTTTTTATTTTTAGTAGTGGTTTTATAGCCTTCATTTACTTCTTGTCTTCATAAAACTTAAAAATGTTTATTCGTATCACTCCTTGCTTCTAAATCCCTAACCATACAATTTCTAATTTCTCATGTCACCTACCAGATTCATGTCTCCCAACGGTTTAAGGATTTTCTTAATTTGGTTGGATCAGGTAGCATTGTGTGTTTCTCAGTCCCCTTAGTTACATGATAAGGCGGTCGTTCCTTACCGGTAATAGAGGTCCTGATAGCACACTAGTAACTGTCAGAATCCTCATTTTCTCTTTTGTTCTTTTGACAAGTATAGTTATCTACTTTTATAGTCTACATTTATTTCTACCTTCAGACTCTATTCCTTCTATTCTACCGCAAGTCCCCTACCCCATCTTCTCATCAAATACATACTTCTAATCACTTACCTTACTCTATTGCAGGTCCCATACCCTGCCTTCACATCACGTCCCGTACTTCACATATCTATCTCATGTAATGCGGGTCCCATACCCCGCTTTCACATCATGTCACGTACTTTACATATCTATCTCATGTAATGCTGGTCTCATACCCCGCCTTCACATCATGTCACGTACTTCACATATCTACCTTGTGTAATACGGGTCCCATACCCCGCCTTCACATCACATCACGTACTTCACATATCTTAGGCAGCCTAAAACCTACCTAATTTATAGTTTTGTTTCTAATTCTTCTAGTGTCACTAAATTTGTTTCTATCAACCTAATGCTTTGATACCACTCTGTCACGACCCAAAACCCACCCTATACGGATCTCGTATCGCGACTGCCACCCTTCGGCCGAGCCTTTAGGGCAAGACTCAAATAAGCAACAGTATCGAACGACGATGTGGCCCGTCGTTGCGAAAGCGTGAAAAACTTTTTTCTTTTCTTTTCTTATTTAAATCTTTCGCATATTTGCCCGGTACTGCCGCTCTTCATAGCGGTACACTTGATTATACATTCAGAGCATAATAAAAGTTCTAACGTTTTATACATAACACATATCATTTGTCCCTCAGAACTTAATTACATAACACCCTAACGTTTACTATAACAAAAATGGTAACTACAATCCACAATACATTACATAACCTGCCAACATCAAAGTGACTAACACATGGTCCTACTATCTCCATGCTATCCTATAAAGAACTTCCTATGCCCTTCCTCAAAATGGGCAAGGCTTTCACCATCTTCGTCACAAATTAGGGGCATGATCACTTCCGTTACCTGAAAGGGGGGGCTCGGATAAAAATTCGGGTAAGCTAATCTAAGCTTGTGAGTAATTACAGTATTCGTCATGGGGTTTCAATTGGCAGTGGTTTATCACATAAGAGTTTATAAAATACTCACTACCAATTGTTCGTATACTTTGAACACAGAGTATATGCATTCCTTAAAACAGATAGCTTTGAACACAGAGTATATTCTTCTGGTAGCTTCATTAAATCATAAGGTTTAATTTTATAACTTTACATGTTTACTTGTCATATTTTTTCGTACTTCATTTCATAATATGGACCTCACCATTGAGTCCGGAATATCGAAGAAAGTCAATTTAGATCCTCTCAGACTTCCATTTGGCTTTAGGGGCACTAGGGCTAATTTGGTCATTTTATACTTTAACGCGTATTAATCTTTTGGAGTCTCGTCTCATGAAACGGACCCTACCATTGGGTTTATGATGCCCAAAATAGTCAAAGTACACTATTTATTTATTTTATTTGGACTTTGTTTGACCTATTTTTGACCTAGGGGTATTTTAGAAATTTTCTTTAAAATAATATTTTATTAATTTTTCTGTCTGGGCCTCAGTGGGATTTTCCAGAACTTCTAGAGTCAGAATGAAATTTCCATAACTTTCGGTCTAAACTAGTGGGTTCATTAAGCAAAACCCTAAACCAGCTTATTGAGTCACTAGACCAACCGGTTCAGTTCATTCTCACTAAACCGGGATAACATAGCCAACCCCTTGTCTTATCCACGGTTTGGTTTATCCTTAGTTTTGATTTTCATTTCTTATCTTTGTAACCAAATGCCCCCAACTTCAATTTTAAAAATATAACACAACCCTCACACGACGTCGTCCCACTTAAACCATTTGTGCAACGGGTCGGGTCCCGACCCGAACCCAGATCCGTCCCAAAACCGACCCGTCTACTATTCATCTTCTTCCTCTCTGCTCTGTGTTGCCCTAATTTTTGGATTTCTAACTTTTCAATTTCGTGAAATTTTGTGACATTTTTCTCTCTGTTATTGGATGGTATAGGTCACTAGGGTGATCGAGCAACACTTTGGCATCCATTAGAGAGCTCAAATCGAGCTCAACAGTTCAGTTTTACCTCACCATGACCGTACCTGCAACTCCTTAGTAAGCCCTCATTTCATCGCCATTTCTAATGGGGTTTGGCTCAACACGACCTTCATGACATGGGGGTTTAATCCCTATTCTCAAAAGTGGGTTTAGGAGTCTAAAACAAGGGCTGGGTTTTATGGCCGAAACCTGCAATTCAAGTTTTGGAGGTCTTCCCTTTAGGTTTTAGGTCGCGGTTTGATGTTTTTGGAACACTTTAAGGGTCTAGTTGAGGTTCCAAATGGCCAAACTTGGTTTGGTTGCCATCGATTCAGACCTGCTCTAACAAGGTCCATCCATGGCAGTTTGGTGTACAGCTTGGGGTTCTGGATGTTTTTGGGGTCCAATTTTCATGCCTTAATCAAGTTTATACATCCTAAACATCATATATGCATGCATATAATCGAAACAGTGTGTATACCTACACAAATTTTTAGAGAGAGAAAAATATGGGTTTACCTCTTTTTTCTTGTTTCTCTTCCTCCTATGTCTCAATCTCCTTTCTTTCTCTCACATTCTCTCTCTTTCCCCTTTTACTTCCTCCCTTAACCGACCTTGCAGTCCAGTGGCAATGCCACATGTTAGTTTCTCCTCTTTTCTTCATTTTTATTCAATTTTTATGTATGAATATGGAGGACAGCTGCATGGCTGCATGCAGTCCACTGCCCCTCACTCCAATCTTTTAAATATTTCCTCTTAATTCTCTAACCTTCTACATGATTCTATTGTTTTCTATTTCTTTCTTTATTTTTCTTTTCATTTAATTTCTTTTATTTTATTCTTTAGTTTACATATATATATATATATAGATGTATTGATATATATATATATATACGACAACCGTATATATATATACATACATATACTTATATATATCATTTAATATATAATGGCATTATATAAATATTTGCATTTGTTCATTTAATATATAATTGCATTATATATATTTGCATTAGCTCATATGTGTATATATATATATACTTATATTTATTTATACATTTTGGTTACACACACACAATATATACTTAATGTGTGTATTTTGCATGTGTTCATATACACATATGATTATGGGTATATTACTATATAATTATGTC
Source organism: Nyssa sinensis (assembly GCA_008638375.1). Lineage (NCBI taxonomy): Eukaryota > Viridiplantae > Streptophyta > Magnoliopsida > Cornales > Nyssaceae > Nyssa > Nyssa sinensis. The sequence continues at coordinate 29,063,759 of CM018041.1, read as the reverse complement.
ACGTAATATAATCATGTATTGTAATATACTTATTCTTATATTTCCCGACTTTCGGTCCTTCCTCGTTTTAATTTCTGGACTTTTGTTGAATCCTCGTATAACGTGTCTTAGGTTCGGGCATCCTTGGGTGGGTCGGGGTATTACAGTATTTCATTGCATTCTCACATTGGTCGTCTCTAATAATTATGTTTCATCATTTTATGCATTTGCTTCCGTATTTTGAGTCATTAGTCATATCTAACATCACCCATAGTTATTATGCAAATTAACTTATGATAATTGTCATTATCATTAATTACTTTGCTTAATTGGGTCGGGGTGTTACATCATATTCCTAGTCACCTTTGACAAAGAAGTACCACTTCTTCTATGTTTTGTTAGAAGTGGGTACCGAGGTTAGGGGCTTAAACCTTTTGTCAAAAGACATAAAAAAACATGCCTTCTGATTTCAGGTATTTCATATCCATGTTACTCCTAATAAGGTTCAGATCTACTTCAACCTTATTCTGGTATCCCAAAACTAAAAAGGCCATCAACTGCCTATGTAATACCCCGAATTTATTTTATAAATTAATTAATAAAATGATGTTTTTTTCAGAATTTAATGTGTCAATTTAATCGTCTTAACTATATTTTGATACTACAAAAAAAATAATAAAATAAAAATAAATATATATATATGTATAACACCATTGGACAACCAATTAATTTTGTGCCATATATTACACTTGAAGTGTATGCATAAACAAAGAGAACACTTTAGAACAAACATTTAAAATAAAACAATTATAAAATGTATTATATGTGTTTATATATATATATATAGGTGCATAATTGGAATAGCCAACTATGGCTTAGATGCACTCAATGAGCTGCTAAATGCAGCATAGTAGTTGGCTTGGATGCACTCAATTAAGCTGCTAAATGCAGTATGGTGGTTGGAACAATGAGGCTGAAGCAGGGAGAGGAGCAGAGCTATGGACTGAATATATATATATATATATATATATATATGTATATATACATATAGCTATGTAATTATATAAGTGGACAGCTATCTCAAAAATTGTCCAAGTGTGTGTGCTATGTGCAGACCATGAGTGTGTGAGACTCAGCAATGTGTGTGCGTGTGAGTGAGAGAGAGAGAGAGAGAGAGAGAGAGAAACACATTGTGTATATGTGCATGGTGGTTGTGTGTCCATTGGAGGTGCTGTTATGACATGGAAAAAAAAATTTTATTATTATTCTTGGTTATTAAATTATTATTATTATTATTATTAAAATGGATGAATGTATGTATGTGATGTGCATAATATATATATATATATACATGGATATATATATATATATTTATTTATTAAATTATTCAATTGTGTGTATATGTAACATGTGAATGTGTGTGTGGATATGCATAGGTATATATATATATATATATATATATATAAGTTTGGTTGGGGTGTGTGTGTAACTGGACGGGGTGTGTGTGTGTTGTGACCAACCGGTTGAGTGAGTGTGTGTATTTAGTGTGTGTGTGTGATGATGATATATATATATATGTGTGTAGGTATATAGGAGCAGGTTTGCATTTAATGCAAAGCTGCATTTGGGGGGAAGAAGTCAAGGAAAGGGGCTGTGCAGGGGGAGACGTGTGGGACTTGATTTGTGTGTGTATATGTTGTAATATCCCAACCCGGGATACCGGGTCATATGCACGCATTACGAAGCAACGAAAATTATGTAGAAATTTTACACTAAAAAGGATTAATTAATTAAATAAATAATTAATTTATTATATGAGAATAAAATTTATTATTAAAAATTAATTTTACATGAACACACATATACACACATTATGTGTAATGTGTGTGTATGCTATCAAGTGTATATAGACATGTATAAGTGTACAAGTGGGTATATATATTATGTATATATATACCTAGATACATTGTATAAAGTGTAAAGTATAAAATATAAATAAACTATTATATATATATATATATGTATAAGATGGGAAGAGAATGCAATATATACATGTGTAAGGTATGAACAGTGCACAAGGTGTGTGTGTGTCGGTTGAGGTGTGTGTGTGTGTGTGTCTCCATGTGTTGGTGTGTGTGTGATATATATATATATATATAATATACAATATACAAAATATCAAGGATCCATTTAATGTAAGTTGCCAAAATGAAAAAGCAGAATTAATGAAGTGTAAGATGGGTTGATAAGGTCAAGAATAAAGGCTAAGAAATCAGAAAGAGAGAGAGAGAAAATGAGGAGAGAGAAAGAGGTCGGTTCTTCCTTTTTAAGACAAACCAAAAGCATGCAAATCATGCTTGTATCTCGTGAAAGGAATCCAAGAGGGAGAAACTGAGAAGCTAAGGAATGATTTAAAGCAAGAAAAAGGAAGGAAACCGAGGGAAAGAAGGTGAGAAAACTCAAATTTCCATTTTTCTCTCTCTAGAATTATGATGTATTAGGAACTGTTTTTCAATTATATACACACATATGATGATAGATATATGTTTATAAGCATGTCAAGCATGATTTAAGGCTTCAAAAACACTGAAAAATGACCAACCCAGGAACGACTGCCATGGATGACCTTCAAAATAACAGGTCTGAAATGGGTGAAATTAAATGGGTTCTAACCTACCAAGACCTCAAGATAAAGTCATGAGGGTTATAAAAACCTATGTACGCGATCAAAAATCAAAAGAAAAGCCTACCAAAAATCCAATTGCAGGTACGGGTTCAAAACCCCAACCCCACGAACTTTCATTTAAATCCATTTTTTTGAATGGAGAGTAAAACCCTATGAAGAGGGGATCACAAGGAATCAAACCCCAAGGGTTTTAGCTCAGAAATGAGCATTTACGAACAACTTACAGTTTGGATTATCTCGTCCTAAACCGAACATATGACGAGGTTTTAAGGCCTAAAATGAATGTCAAACTTTAAACCAATGTACCAGAAATGGATTAGGTTAGAAACAGTGGAGAATGGTTGAGGAGAAAGTCACGAAATAGGAGGAAAAGGAAACCTGCAAATTAGGGCAACGTAGGGGCGAAATAAGGAAGATGACGATGAGTTAACTCGTTTTAAAATGATCAAGTTGACTCGGACACGTGGCAGCATCTGAGCTTGCCACCAAATCAATGAAACGGCAACGTTTTAAGTGTTTTAAACGCTAGGGCTGACGTCATCGTGACGTCAGCCACACGCATGAAAACCACTGAACCGGTTGGTTTACAACCAGACCGGACCGGTTCACTTGGTTTGAGACCGAACCCTTTGGTTTTCAATTTATTTAAAATAAAATAAACCAAGACTTTTGGTTATTACGGATTGACCCCTGAACTTCAGAAAAATTATACTGAGGCCCAACTGAGGGAAAATTTATGCAATAAGGCCCCTGGGAAAATAATTAAATAATTAATTTAATTATTTAATAAATAAGTAAAATTACTATTTTGCCCTTGGGTCATCAATAGAGCAAATGAAGTCCAAATTAAGCATATGAATAGTGTATTTTTACTATTTTGGACATTCTGAGATCAATGGTAGGGTCCGTTTTACGAGACGGCATCCGAAAAATAAAAACACGTAAGGGGTAAATGACCAAAATACCCCTTGACCAAAATTTAACAAGTTATTAGTGTATTCTTACTATCTTGGACCTTCTGAGTCCAATGGTGAGGTCCACAACACGAAACGGGGTCCCGAAAAATAAAGACACGTAAAGGGGTAAAAAGACCAAAATACCCCTGGTACCTCTAAAGCCAAAATGAAATCAGGGAAGGTCTAAATTAACTTTCTTTGACATCCCGAACTCAAAAATGGAGTCCAAATTACGAAACGAAGTACAGAAAAACGGTAAATGACACATAAAACGGTAAATGACCATTTTGACCTTTTACATATAACAGTCTGAATTAAATGTTAGGAAAGCCTAAACCGACTTTCTTGGACACTCCGGACTCAATGGTAGAGTCTACTCGACCTAAAGAAATGTCTAAAATAAAAAGACATAAAATTTGATGAATAGCATCTGTCAAATGACTATAAATTAAAGTAATGCCGAAGTATTAATACTAAGGCGTATACGAGAAATGAAATACGAAAAGACACGACACGTAAACATGTCAAATAAATAACTTTAAATTAAAGTTAATGGAGCTCCCAGAAGAGTACAAATTGAAATAAATTCAATTTCTAACACATTAAATTGTGTCATAGGTTAAGAATACGAGTTACGTTAAGTACATATGAATTTATGAAATCATTGTAGGATCTAAATACAATTTAAGCATAAGTTAAGGAATATCGAGATGATATTACAATGAATGTGAAGTTGATGAGATATTTATGAATTGTTCTTAGGAACTACAAGGAAAGTGGGAAAGCGCATTTTAGCACTAACCCTAAAAAACCAAGGTGAGTAACCCTGTGTTTGAATTGAAGATTTAACTCCATAGATTTAAAAAGGTTTTAAGTTCAAAGATACGAAGTATTTGAAGTTTCAAATTCAGTATTTACATGGTACTGTTTTAAATTGTTATATTTTATAACCCCATTGTGACATGTTTAGTGATTGGTTTCTGCAACAGTTTTTCCTTCAAATACTTTTCAGCATGTCTAGTTAAAATGCAATTATTGTTAAATATTCTGAATTTGCTTATTTCAAGTATACGAATGTTTATTACGAATTTATGAAAAGTATCTATGAGATAAGTCACATGATAAATGTTTTATAAGATAATGGTGCATAAGCACACAGGCAGTATTTTGGGTTTCTTCGGATCCCATTGACCTGTCAAAAACCACATAGTCATTATTTTGGGTTCTTATTATAACTCATTGACCTGTCATGTGAAATGCCCGGTAGCAGGATCTAATTCCCCAGGCAAATGAGATATCTCCATTTATAAGTAAGATGGGAGTCCGGTTCGAAACGGATTCCACTAATGAAAGAGAAAAGATGACAAAGTGATTTTGGAAATGAAAGCAGGTTTTACCCTCATTTTCAAATACATACTTATATGATTTAAAGTTAATATACTTTATCTGATAAAGTACGAGTTTCGCTTGGATACCTTAAATGTTTTCAAGTTTTATGAAATGCATATGTTTTGAGTTTTATATACTCTATCTAAGAAATACATGTTACGTTATATGTTTTGAAGTTCATGAGTATAAGTATAGCTTGAATACTTTAAATGTTTCAAAGCTATTCGTTTTATGAAATGCATATGTTTTGAGTTATATACTCTATTTAACGAAGTATGAGTTAGCTTGAATACTTTAAATGTTCCAAAGCTACATGTTTTAAGGAATGCATATATTCTGTATTCAAAGTATACGAATAATTGGCGGTGATTATTTTACAAACTCTTATGTACTAAACCACTGCTAATTGAAAACCCCATGACGAATACTGGAATTGCTCACAAGCTTAGATTAGCTTACCCGGACTTTGTTTGGACCCCCCTTTCAGGTGATGCAGCAGACAGGGTCTTAAGGACGACAACGATGAGTCTAGCTGTCTTTTTGGAAGGATATGTTAAGTAGTTTCTTTTGAAGAACTTATGAACTCTAGTAGTACATTCAGTATTAGTAGACAATGTAAGAATATGTATTAAGCCCTTAGGGCAACTGAACATGTATTAAGCCCTCAAGGCAACTGAACATGTATTGTATTAATGTTATAAGTCTTTAAGTTTTCGTTATACTCTGAATGTGTAACCATGTATGCTATGAAAAGAGCGGCAGTATCGTACGGATGTGCGTAAATTTAAATAAGAAAAGAAAAGAAAAAGTTTTTCACGCTTCCGCAATACGCATGTCGCACATCTATTCGATAACGCTGCTTATGTGAGCCTTCGCCCAAGGGTCCCTGGACCTGAGGGCGGCGGTCGCGATCCGGTAATCCGCAGAGGGTGGGTTTCGGGTCGTGACATATGTGGTCTCGGTTGGGAAGGAAAGAAAGGAAAGAAAAAAAAAAACAGAAAGCGAAGGGAGAGAGAGAGAGAGAGAGAGAGAGAGAGAGAGAGAGAGAGAGTTCTGAAAGGGAGTCTTGAAGCCTCGTTTAAGCTCGGAACCAGAAGGGTGAAAGAGGGCACGGCTAGAGAGAGAAACCCAAGAGAAAACCGTAAGTGGCCGTTCTGTTTCAATTTTTTTTTAAGCATGATGATTGATTTTATGCATATGATCTTAGAGAGCATGTTGTAGGGTTTATTTTGCAAAAAGAATGAGATAAAATGGTTGAGAAACTAGGGAGAAAATCCAAGTTGCAGGTCTCGGGTATAAGAATTTGGTCTTGATATTTTATGTATAAAACTCAGTTTAAATGATGGGGAATGAACCCTATGAGGTGCAGAAATCATTTGGGATGAAAATGGGGATTGAACCATGAACAAACAGTCACAAAAATGAAGGGGAAAGAGTCGGCCGGAGTTTTGACCGAGGGTTTGACCCTCTATTTCGTGAAAACCTAATGGGTTGAATCCAAAACTAAGCCTAGATATGGAACCTACATGAAAAACTGAAGAAAACCACATTCAGAAACTGTAAAAATCTCACCGAAAAAATGTCGCCGGCGCCAGAGAAAGCGCCGGAACCCTACCGGAGGTTCACCGAAAAAACGGGGAAGAAGGCACTGTGCGGGTCGGGTTTCGGGTCCGGGTCGGGTCCGGTTCGGGCGGGGCTGAACCGTCCCTGCCACGTGTCGCTCCCATGTTTTAAATTAAAAAACCAATTAGGTCTGTTTGGTTACGGACTTAAGAAATTAAAAATTTAAATTGAAATAGGAACAGGGATATCCTATCCCTGTTCTGGATAAGTCCCTGTTTGGGTAACCGGATTGAGAATAGTAAATTTGACTAATTACAAATTTGACCTTGAACCTTTTGGAAATTAAACCTTGACCCAGAACTTTCGGAAATTACAAACTGACCCCCCCAACTGTTGGTTATTACACTTTGACCCACCTGATTAAATTAATAAAATATTAATTAAATTAATTAATTGATTATTTAATTAAATTAATTTAATTAATTAAATATTCTAAATTAATCCAGAGTCCAAATGGGACAAGTCATTAGTGTATTTTGACTATCTCGACCATTCTGAGACCAATGGTGAGGTCCGTTTTACGAGACGGGTTCCCAAAAAATAAAAGACCCATAGTAACATATGAAATTACCAAAATGCCCCTAAATTGAAGTACAGTCAAACGAACTCCGAATTAGGTGAACAAATAGTGAAACTTTATTATCTCGAGCATTCCGGACTCAACCGTGGAGTCCGATTTGTGAAAAGAGGTCACGAAATGTAAGGACCCTTGAAAAGTGCAAAATGACTGTTTTGCCCTTTTTGAACCCAGATGTCCGAATTGAGTTCTACGAGAACCTAGACTTATTTTCTTCAACGTCCTAGACTCAATGGCAGAGTTTAATTTAGCAGAATAGAAACCTATGAATTAAAAGACATAAAATTTGATGAATAGCATAAATTCAAATGACAATAGACTGAGTTGTGATTTATGCTTTTAGGGACACTAACAGGACAAGAGAGGGAGATCTGACCTCTTGTATTTTCATCGACCAGTTCAGTTACATATCGTGCACATTCTTCTAGGGTTGAGACCAACCCATCAGGTATGGTGTTTTGCTAATGTTAGAAATGAAGTTAAGTTAGGAATGTTCTGTGAATGATTGGCATGACTTATGTGTTTATGTGGAATGTGTTTACTTGATGATTTGGAGTTGGTTGTTCACATGCTTATATGTTACTTGTGCTTTATATAAATTTAGTGAATGATGAACGTGAATCATGACATGTGTTTAAGTTGATTACATGAGATATGCTTGCATGTGGAATCAGCTGGTGATTTATGTATTATTGTCTCGAGCATGCTACATTGTGGAAACCATGTTTCATTGAGATTGCATTGGCATATTGGCATATGATGAATTCTTTGAGAACATGGCGTGGGTAAGCACGTGGTGCTTTGCATTATGAGGGTGTAGATCCTGTGGTGAAAAACTCAAAATTGGCCATTGCATTGGTGCTCCGTAGCCATCGGGGAGCACCCGTAAACGAGACATAGGTTGTGGCATAGAGTTGTGCATGGGTGTGTCACGCATACCATTCATATATATTACTGCGATGTTTTGAATGTCATTTAGAAATAAATGTACACTTTGCACATGCCACGCCTTAGCTTTATTTCTTGCATTAGCATTTCATCATACCAGCAGTTGAGCCGACCCATTCGTGGGCAACATTTTTCAGATGAGGACCCTCCAGCCATTTGAGACTCTATGATACCCTGAGAGGGTGGAGCACGTGATATATTTTTGGTCCATGGAACTTGTATATTGTAATGTAAGGGCTTAAGCCCGAATGACCTATGAACGATGTATTTTATGTTATCTTATGTATTGATGGGAATGGATACATGTTTAGTGGATTTATTTACCTTGTCCTTTTATTTATTTTATTTTCTGTCTCGTCAGTCGCGCCTCGGGTTTGTGGAAATTCGGGGCGTGACAGGTGCAAAGAAGGAAAGGACTATGGAGTGCACCACAGAAATTGAGGCAGTCACTGAAGGTCTCACTTTGAGCCTAAGTAAAGGAACGTAACAGTTGAGGTGTAAGAACCAGACCTTGAAAATATTCTTCTTAAATTTTGGTTTCTGTTTTAGTTTTAATTTGGAATCTAAAATTCATGCATGAGTTAATTCGACACTAGGATCTATTTTAAACCGATTTGGAAAGCCAAGGAGGGTTGATATGCTCCAACCAGTGAGGAGCTGCCATGGATAGACCTCCATAGTAGCAGGTCTGAGATGACCCTTAGGAAACCAGTTTTTGACAACTCAAACCTAAAATAGACCCTTCTAGCATTCCAAAAACCTTAGGACGCGATCAAAAACCCCAAAAGAAGACCACTAAAAATTAACTTGCAGGTCACGGGTTTAGAACCCAACTTCTAAAATAGACCCCTATTCCTTGTTTTTGGAATAAGGATCAAACCCCCTTACCCTGACGGTCACAATGAGCCAAACCTCACCAAGTTTAGTGAAAAATTAAGGACTTACAACCCAATTACAGTCCAAGACCTCACAACCCACCATGGCCTCTATGGCTTGATTCGAGACCTAAGATGAATGCCAAACCGTTGCCCTCACCCTCAGTAGCCTATACCACCTAAAAACAGAGACTGAAACAACCCCAGAATGCACGAAATGGGCAAAATGAAAACCAGGAAATTAGGGCAACACAGTCGTGGGGTTTGGGACGAAGATGAACAGTGAAATTGAAATGGCATCGTTTAGAACAGTCTTCTCCACACGACACCATTTAGATCATGTAGTATTCTAAACTTAAAGCCAAAGCTACGTCGTTTTTGGGTTAGGCAGTAAGTGGGGCAACATCGTTTCAATTCTGTGTTTTTAATCAAACTGATGTCGTCCTGTTTGGTTACCCGAGTAAGCTCTGGATTTAATGCCCCTGTTTGGAACGAGTATAGCTTATCCTCGGATAATCCCACTGTCTGCCGTTTGGATCAAGGAAAATCAAGAAAAAAAGGGAGGGGAGCCGCAGCTCCCCTGAATCAAACCTAGGACCGAATGGAAGGGGGGTGACACTTAACCACTGTGCCACTCAATTCTTGCCCGACCTAAGTTGCACCAAATATATATATATATATATATATCATATATACATTATTAAATTAATTGAAAAAATGGGGTAAACCTGTTGTTCCGTCGAATTGAACCCAGGACCAAATAGAGGGGGGGTAACACTTTACCACTGTGCCACCCAATTCTCGCCAGTCATAAACCTAACCAAAAATGTATATATGTTATACTGATATAATTAAATTAAATTAATTAAAAGTAGGTAAATATTCCAATGTACAAATTAATTAAACAAATAGTGTATTTTGCCTATGTCGGACATTCTGGACCCAATGGTGAGGTCCATGTTGTCAACCGGGGTTCCGAAAAATTAAGTCCTATAAAACATAAAATTACCATTTTGCCTTTAGGAGTACCCGAAGCCAAATAAGAAGCTGTGAAGGCTTAGATTTATTTTCTTGGACATTTCGGACTCAACGGTGGAGTCCGTTTACCCAAATAAAATACTCTGAAGGCCGATGTAATAAATTTAGCAAACTTAAAAATATAATTAAATAATACCGATAGAGTTAAATAGGTCACGAACATTAGCATCGACCTAAATAATTAAAAATGGGATAATGACAATTAAATTTTTGATTTATAGGAACCTCCAAAGGAAAAGAGAAGGAGACTTGAATTAATAGACCTGCTGAAAGTTATTTTTGAGGTAAGTAATTCCGATGCTTTAATATGGGTTATTTCCAGCCAGTTACGTTATTTTTCATATGCTACCAAATTTGTACTCTATCACTACCTAATGTACTTGATTTGAAGCCAATCGACTTGTGGTTATCGTTTATGCCTATTCTTTGGATTAGACTTGCTTGCTTGCATCATTGTGAATTCGATCACTGATACTTGAGCATCATTGTACTATCATACCATGACCTGATCTTATGATATATCCTGTTAATAGAAATCTTGTTATTCCACACACTTCATGACTCGTTGATTGTGATATCAATTGTTTTGTACGGTTGTACATCTCGTGTAAAATTTTATTGATCATGATATTTGTTATGTACCTGGGGTTGTGCTCAGCCACAATGGCCCATCTATTCACAGATTGTGTGCGGGAAAAACCCTTTGGGGGTCTTGTATGTCCTTTGGGACCTGAGAGATAAGAGTTCTAGCGCTATTCAGTAAACCCGGGATAAAGAGGCGAATCTTATTGTGCGTTCTAGTGGGGTATGTCAGGCCCTAGGTGATTCACAGCATTTCTTGGTTATTAGAACTCGATGATGATTTATTGTTGGTATTCGTTGAATGATCATATTTTATGCCCTGTGAATGATCATATTGTTGTAAGCACGATATATTTTTGATCGACTAACGTTTTGTTTATGGCAACAATTCATCATGATAGGCTAGATCCCACTTGATTGACTTTGTCATTGCTTTCTTGTATCATATTATGGGATATGCCTCTTTGGGACCTTCGGGTCATTATTGTTGCACATCTTGGTGACTGGCTATGTATATACTTGTTGCTCATTTGGCTATTGGCTATTTGTTATCTTATTCTTGGATCACTCTGGTGAACTAACCCTGACCCATGTTAAAGCTAGGAAATTACTTACTGGGCTTTGTTAGCTCACCCCTCCCTTATATTTTTTTCAGGACAACAGGAAGTAGGAGAACCCTCCGGCCCTCCGGAGGTTTAGACCCCCGCTAGCCATTGGTAGCTCTTTTTGGCGAGTTTTGTATTAAATTAAATACTGGAAGGTCTTAATATCTCCCATGTCACTACGGTCCTGTCAGTTGTGTTTTTGGAGGATCTGTACTTATAAACACTTATGTTCTTTTGGCATGTATTAAATGATGACCTGATTATGCTACCAGTTTTAACTGATATCTATAAAATGTTTTGTTAAAACTTTACTTAGTATTTCAGATCCTTTTGACGGGGAAAGGCCCACGGGTCGCAGACCTGGTCACGGACCCCTAATTCGCATAGGGTGGGTTTTGGGTCATGAAAGCCTCCAACTGTTGATATTTAGTTCGGCAGGACATATCTTAAACTAGTAGAAAAACTCATTCACTAAGGGATGAAGGGAAAAAAGTACACCGACCTTGAACCACTCAAAGTAGGTGCAGATCTCCCCACTGTCAATGTCTGATGGGCGATCTATAGCCCTCGATATCCTACATGACACATTTTGGGAAAAATCAAAATTGACTCTCAGGGCATCTAACATACCCTCAGTCATGGCACTCTCACCCTCTTCTCTCGTATGAGGTTTGCCTAATATACCGACCTCCTATTTCCTAGGTTCAAGGTGTGTTTCGATTAAAAAGACTCTCAAACTGTCATCTAAGGCATTCCTAGCCTTATCACTCAATATAAGGACTAATGCCTCCTAATCTCCTACCTCTACAATCTCCCTTGCTTCCTCTTTTGTGCTGGACTGAGCTTCAGAAGCAGCCATCTTCCCAAAGTAGAATTCAAATAAAAAAAAAAAAAAAAAAGAAGGGGAAGGAAAATGGGAACAAAAATAAAGAAAAGAAAGATGGAGAGGTATTTAAAATGCTTTCACAACTGACCAAAAACTGGGAGGTTGACGGCCGAAGAGATCTTTAGATACACTAGAAATCGCCTTGAAATCTTCTTCTTGCTCAGAAATGCACTTGGAATTTTTTAGAGTTCAGTAAAAATCTTTTCTTAGGGAGGTTTCTCCTATTTATAAGGCTATCTAAGAGGGACGACTTTTATTGCACCAACCCTAACCGATGATTGGGACGATAATGGCCTCAGTTGTCTAACCGACGGCTAACGCAATGATAGGTTATTAATTGTCCCATCAATGGCTGTTTTATCAGAATATGCAATGGAACATTTATAAAAAAAAAAAAAAAAAAACACGCATGACTATTTAGAAACCCTAACCTCAGTTCTTCACAGGTCCTACAGAACTGAGGCTTAGGGAGGAGTAGCTGATATATCATAATCTAGTTGTGGCAATTCAGAGTTATCGGGGCATGACACGTGTCCACCAAGAGTTCTTCAATACATAAATCTTGAGGTAAATAGTTCATTTGACCGATCAAGTACAGACACTTCAGAGGTAAGGGGTTCTGAACTATTCACTGCCTTCCATAGGCTATCGACCTTAGAATAAGAAAACATAGTTCAATATGGAAGCTACTATCTATGGATGTCTTCAAATCCCTACTTTCATGACTCCTAATCCTACTCAATTTAGAAGATCTACACCCTATAAATAAAGCAATAAGGTACGCTCTTAATTCATGTTCAATTCTACTCTTGAGTTAGTGTCTTTATTTCTTTTACTAACTTTATCATTGGAGCGACTACCACTGAAGCCTTCTCGGTGACCCTCTGACTTCAATTTCTTAACAGTTAGTTCGAGAGGAGAAGTCCTCAAACCAAAAAAAAACAACATCAGGAACCATAGAAATAGGGATTTGATGATATCCATATATAGTGGTTTCCATATGGAACTATGTTTTCTTGTTCTGAAATCGGTAGCCTGTGATAAGCGGTGAGTAATTTAGATCCTTTATACCTGTGCTTTGTAGTCCATAGATCGGAAAAGACCTTTGCATACCCCATCCTTATACACCAGAGCCCTTCGAGGACATGTGTCGTGTTCAGAGGTCCTTGGGTAAATTATGGCATATAAGTGAATGAATTATTCATGGTATTAATCTTTAATGGTAAATTTGAATACCGACTTGACTTGAGGGGGTAGATGGATTTATTAGAGGAAGATCCCAGGAACTAAGGCTTCAACTAAATGGTGGAACAAACGTGGAAAGAAGAAGCATAAAAAAAGTCAAGTTGAAGTTATGGGCTGTTGCCAGGCAAATGGAAGCTCCCCTTGTTATCAGGACCCCCATTAGGTGAAGAGAGAGCTTAATCCTGATATCAGTGAGAGCTGAAAAGAAGAGCAGCAAGAAACAAATGTATGCCAATGTGGTTCGAGAATTTAATACTGATGCTGCACTTTTTGACTCGCAACACGTGAGGGCTCCGTGACCTGTAGAACACTCAGAAAGATGATCAGAGGACCACCGGATTGGCTCCGGCGGTAGCCGCTCCGATGCTTAAGTAAGTAAGGGAATTGAAAGACTGTATTGAAAGTCAAAGAATGAGCATAAGAATCTAAAGCGTACCTCTAGGGTTTAATATATAAGCCGTGGTTCTCCTAATTTTGATTAGGTTTTGCCGCCACGAATATCGGGATTTGATCATCGGAGATTTGCAGTTACCTTGTGGAGCATTGAATCGTAGATGGAGATAATCATGGATAGTAGTTTCCGTGTTGAAGGCTGTTTCCTTATTCCCCGCTTATCGGCTGTTAAGGAAACCATATATGCAGTGTCGAATAAATATTGTCCAGAACAGGAGGTCTGGAAGATGTACATGAGAATATCCTGAATGCTTCATCTACACTGTATAACCGAGTTTATCGGTTCTGAATGATATATAAATAAGAATGCCCCGAAGGCTTATGGCTGTTCTGTATGACAGACATATATGAGAATACCCCGAAGGCTTGTAGCTGTTCTGTATGACCGAAATATATGAGCTCTGTAGGATCGAGATTTGTTAATCTGATGGGCACACGTGTCTCAAACTGATTGGTGTGTCTGTTTATGGTATATCGCTACTCCCCCCCCCCCCCCCGAGCCCTTGTCAAAAGCTAGGGTTTTAACTAGGGTTGAGGGTTTTGTGAAGAGTCATACGGTTTGCCTTCCCATTTCTCAAGACGCTGGTTTAACGCGTCATTTATTGCGCAGCCGATACTTGAGAACTCATCATTACTCTCAACCGTTGTGTCGGCTCGTCTTGGAAAGCTCATATCTCGAATGTGTATATAGAGAGAGGGAAAGGCCTTTCATACCTTTCTTCTGTATTTACTTCTACAGTACCAGACCGCCATTTGACATATCTTGGAGTTTTGGAGGATCTCCGGTGTTCATAACCTTTTCTTGATCTCAGGTTCGACTTTTAGTCCCTTTCTTCATTCCATCTCTTTCTCTTGTTCGTCATGTCTGGCTTAGAATCACACTCTGGTCTGGGAAGTCCTTCTGAGACTGATCCTCAAATGCAATTAGTGAATGTTGACGAAAATAGAATGGTAGTTCCTCCCTCTAGTCTGGGGGTCAGGATTGTCGATGCTTTTGATGATCCCCCGAACAGGGCTGGCGAGACCTCTGGTCGGTCTGGTCGCAGAGAAGAGGGTGAGAGTGTAATTACTGAAAGTATGTTGAAGGAGTTATGGGCGAAGTTCAAACTTCCCAAAAATGTTACTTTCAGGGTCCCAGATTCTCAAGATCGCCCGGGCGATGTTAGAGATGGAGAAATCTGTGCCTATCTGGCCTGGTTTGAACTGGGTCTTACACTCCCCTTTCCTGATATAATAAAACAATTCTTTTGTTGGTTTGATCTGTGCCCCGCAGACCTGAACCTTAACAATTGGAGACATCTGTTGAGCTTTATCGTATTAGGGCATATGAATAATGTCAAGGTGTCCCTTGACCTGATCCGTAGCAATATGGATCTAAAACTTCAAAAGGCGGAAGGCCTTTATTATGTCTTTTGATAGTGGGTTCAGACCCCTTACTTCCGTGCCCTCCTCCAACAAGACCTGGAAGAAATGGTACTTCTTTATTAAAGGAGGATGGGAATTCAAGAACTTCGAGGGTCAACCTTCCACATTCCCTCGAACCACTGGGCCAAGGGGTGAGGTTTAACTTTTCCGTGGCTGCGTTGACTCTGTTTTGTTTGCCAATTTGTTGAACTGATCAATTTCTGTGCTTGCTTTTCAGTTAAGAGTGCGTGGAAGAGACCAGATTTCTCTCCCGCGATTTAGAAGCAGTATAAGAAGCTTTTGAAGCCCAGCATTAGGGATCATTCTTCCATTGTCAATCCTGATAAATTAATGGCTGCTAGGGGTAGTGTCGAGGAGATTGCTGATAATGTGATGGCTCAGTGGGAGTCCGGGCCATCACCGCCTATGGTGGGGGAGGCTTCTTCTCCAGTGGTCCCTTCCGTTCCGAAGAAGCGGAGGCTGATTTCGTCATCTCCCGGGCCTGCTGAAAGGGAGGAAGAGGCTCCCGTCCCTATCACGGTGGTTCCTCCAATCCCGTCTCGTCGAGCGGGTAAGGAGGCATCATCATCAGTGGCTCCTGATGTTACTGGTCAGGGGGCCAAGAAGATTCTGAGTGAGTTCTGGGCCAAAGGCTCAGTTAAAATTAAGCCTCAGGCGTCTGGGAAGCTTCTTGCTGACTTGACCGCTCTTCAGGTTAAGGTGAGCTCGTCAGGCCCATACTTCTTTTACCTTTAAGCGTTTCTACTGGTGTTTGAATTGTTTTCTTTGTGTTATGCAGACCTTGCATACCCTTTCTGCTTTGGTGGAGGTTTCTCCATCTGTGGAGGAGCTTGACCAACTTAGGGCCAATCTGGATGAACTGGGACTCCAGTTGGGTACTGCTCGGTCGGAGGCTCATGACTCTGCGGAGAAGTTGAAGGAGTGTCAGAACTCCTTGACTGTGATGGAGTCGGATAGGAACCTTGCCGTTGAGCGGGCGAGGAGGTTGCAGGTGGAGGTGAACGGCTTGCGGTACCAGCACCGTAGACAGCTCGATGAAGCCGTGGAGCAGGCACTGATGGACAATGAGGATGAGATGAGGTCGAAGATGGAAGGAATGGCCCATCGCTTGATTACGTTTGGGTTTAATAACTTCCGCTCTCGTCTTCTTGCCAAGTTTCCCGACCTAGATGTCTCCTTTATTGTGCCGCCTGGATCTGAACCTCCAGAGGTCAACCAGGACGAAGTGGCTGATGTCCTCCCGGCCGATCCTACGGAAGTGGTTGCACCGACTGAGGTGGTTGATCCTGCACCTGCCGAACCTTCTCCTGTCGTTGATCCTGTTCCTGCTGATCAGGCTTAGGATCTATATTTTGTTATCTTTCAATGTACTTGAGACATACATTTGTTTAATGGAACAGTCTTTTGGTTAATGCTCGCCTCTTTGGTTATATTGTTCTGTAGCATTTGTGCGTATCTTTGAGTTTTGTGGCTCTGTAGTGCCTTAACATGTAGTTGATGGTAATAATCATTGCAAGTTGCATTGCTCTGGAGTTTAGTGTATACCAGATCAGATTTTCCTCTGCAGGAAGCTGTGTTCCGAACTTCTTTACTTGCCTTAGGTCAGTAATTGGAGACTTCTTTTTTTGAAGTATTTCAAAGCTGACCGTTCTGAATTCGGGGACATGATAATAAGTGGATACCTTTGTGGTTGTAGTTTGGTTGATCAGATCTTCTGCCTCCAGATCTGTTAGAAATCAAGAAACGTCATAGTTGATGGACCTCTGTTGTCCACGTGGCCTTGTAAGTGTTAATGACATGGAGAAACCGTCACGTCACATTCATGGGAAAGTTTAAAAGCCTGTTTATTACGTGTATGGCCCTGCCTTTTGTTTCTCCCGAGAAGGTGGTTTAATACTCCATTTATTGCACCTTCGCCGTTTGGGATTTCGAAGCTAGCACTTCGCTTAACCGTTGTGACGGTTCAACTGGGTGGCCTTTGGTCTTCCAGTGTCTATATATATGGAAACGAGGGCATATGGTTGTGCTCAACCCTTCTGGTCCCCGAATTGTTTGTAAGAGAGGTTTTTATATGCTGCCGGAGTTCTTCCACTCGTTCGGAGATGATGAATGATTCCTTGCCTGAGTTGGGAATAATTAAACTGTGGCCAAAAGTTAACCCTCCCCTATTTTCAGTCTCCAAGGAAGGATTGAAGGAGGCACAAGTCTTCTTGTTTCCTCCGATATCTAGTCGAGATTTCTCCGATTGGTGGTGGTCCCTCCCTGATTCAACCGAGGCCTGGAGCGTTGGTGATGAAGACGAAGGTGAGTTGCCTCCTCTTCCTTACGCCCTGTCAGAGACCCTTGCTCCAAGTGGCTGGGGTGAAACAGACGGTGTGAAGAAGAAGATTGAAGGTGGGTTGCCTCCTCCCGCTTATAACTTGGCAGTGACAACTGCTCTGAGGGAGATGAATGGGAGCCGCCTCCTCCCCTTTGTGACTCGGCAGGAACCCTTGCTTCAATTGGCTGGGGCGTTATGCCGATTACAAAGGTGGAGAACGAAAAGTCTTCTGAGGCTCAGAGCCCTCATCATCCGTTGGTCATGGGACCAGTGATAGTGATGATGAAATGGCCTGGGCACTACTTGATGCAGACTGGGGTTCAGGGTTCCTTCCTTTCAAATGGAGCCGATGAAGGCGGTTTTGAAGGTTTTGGATCTTGTGCCCCTTTATCATCCCAGGAGAAGAGCCATTATGTTGCCAAGCGTAGCTTCTGTAATAGCTTCTGTAGTAGCTTCTGTAATAGCTTCTGTAGTAGTGTCTTTGTACTGATGTAAATCTTTTAAGTTATCAATAAAGTTGAATTTCTTCTTCTCGGATCTGATATTTTCTGTGAATGTGCTCTTTTGAAACTTAAGCACCTTCTAATGCATTGCCGGTTGTTCTGAGAATAAATCAAAAACTTAGAAAAATGCCAGAATCGAAGTACTTCACCTTTGGTTGAAACCATGGTACTGGTTTGTTTGACAGATAAGCCAAATAATGTAAGTGTCAGATCCGAGGTATTCCGTTCTAGGAAACTTTAGTTGATTGATGCTCGGAACTTCTGCCTTTGGATAGACTGGATCACAGAATCCGCTAGTTGAAGATGGACCAGGCTCGGAAGGCCTGTGCATTAAAGTAGTCTAGGCTCGATAGGCCTGCATATTTTATGAACCAAGTATTTAAGATCTGTATAGCATGGACCAGACTCTGAAGGTCTGTGCACTATAGATGGACCAAGTCGTGAAACTTGTGCATTACTATATGGACCAAGCTCTGAAGGCCTGTGCATTAATCGATGGACTGAGTGGACACTCGTACATGATGGACCAGGCTCTGGAGACCTGTGCATTAATAGATGGACCAGGCTCTGAAGGCCTGTGCATTAATATATGGACCAAGTCATAAGACTTGTGCATTAGTAGATGGACCAGGCTCTGAAGGCCTGTGCATTAATCGATGGACCGAGTGGACACTCGTACATGATGGACCAGGCTCTGGAGACCTGTGCATTAATAGATGGACCAGGCTCTGAAGGCCTGTGCATTAATATATGGACCAAGTCATAAGACTTGTGCATTAATAGATGGACCAAGCTCTAAAGACCTGTGCATTAATAGATGGACCAGGCTCTGGAGGCCTGTGCATTAATAGATGGACCAGGCTCTGAAGGCCTGTGCATTAATAGATGGACCAGGCTCTGAAGGACCTGTGCATTAATAGATGGACCAGGCTCTGAAGGCCTGTGCATTAATAGATGGACCAAGCTTGCTTAATAGATGAACAGTTTTAAGGAAGTAAAAGAAAAAATCTTCATTGATAATACTTCCGCAAGTGTTCTACGTTTCATGGCCTAGGAACAGGTTTCCCAGTCATGTCTTCAAGCCAGTAAGTGGTAGGTCGAACGACCTTCGTTACTTTGTAAGGGCCTTCCTAATTTGGTGACAACTTTCCCATGGTGGGATCCTTGGTGTTCTGAAAGACTCTTCTTAAGACGAAGTCTCCAACTTGAAAGCTGACTGTCTTGAGTCCTATCTTGGATTTATTGACCATTCTTTGTTGGTAGGCTTCCATCCTGATGCTGGCCTGATCCCTTCTCTCTTCGAGCAAATCCAAGTTCTCCATCAGCTGCTGATCATTGGATTCTTGCTCAAAGGCCTCAGTCCTCAGAGTTGGCATACCGATTTCAACCGGAATTACTGCTTCTGTCCCATAGGCTAATGAGAAGGGTGTTTCAGAGGTGGGAATTCTTCTGGTTGTACGGTAGGCCCAAAGGACTCCTGGGAGCTCTTCTGCCCACTTCCCTTTGGCTTGTTCCAACCTTTTCTTTAACCCATCAAGGATTGTTCGGTTGGTGACCTCTGCCTGCCCATTTGCTTGTGGATGGCCTGGAGAGGCAAAGTGCTGCCTGATGTTGAGATTTTCGCAGAATGCCTTGAAGCCTTTACCAGTGAATTGTGTCCCATTATCCGAGATAATTACACGTGGTATGCCAAACCTGCAGATAATGTTCTTCCAGGTGAAGCTTTCGACTTCCTTTTCTGTAATATGCGTTAAAGGCTCGGCTTCGGCCCATTTAGAGAAGTAGTCGATAGCCACCAAGAGGTACTTCCTGTTTGGAGGTGCTCGTGGTAATGGGCCCACAATGTCCATTCCCCATTGAGCAAAGGGCCAAGGACTAGGAATCGGGATGAGCTCGTGCTCAGGCTGGTGTTGGTACGAGGCGAATCTCTGGCATTTGTCACACTTCCGAACATATTCTTTAGCCTGTTTCAGCATGCCGGGCCAGTAGTAGCCCTGTGATAGAGCTCGGTGGGCTATAGTTCTACCCCCATTGTGATTCCCGCAAATTCCCTCGTGAATTTCAGCCAAAACATATTGCGACTCATCTGGAGCCAAACACTTTAACAGAGGTTGAGAATACGACCTCCTGTAAAGTTTGTTGTTCAGGATCAGGTACCGAGCCGCTCTGATTCGGATTCTCCTGGCTTTGTTTTTATCCTCTGGGAGGAGCCCGGATCTTAGATACTGGAGGATTGGGGTCATCCAGCTCTGGGTCTGTTCATCAATTTGAGCAACTGATGCTTCCTCAATGCTGGATCCTGGCTGAAAAGAGATTTTAACGGTGGAGTCTGTTTCGGACTTGAGGCGGGAGGCCATGTTGGCCAGAGCATCTGCTCTACAGTTCTGACTTCTCTCAATCTTCCGGATAGTGAAAGTCTGGAAGGAATGCTTTAAGTGGTTCACCAGCTCGGAGTACCGAAGCATCCTGTCATCCTTAATGGCAAACTCTCCCAAAACTTGGCTTACTACCAGTTGGGAGTCAGAGAAGACGTCGAGGTTCTGAGCCTCGTATTCCAGGGCAAGCTTCATCCCCAAGATTAGGGCCTCATATTCGGCTTCATTATTAGAAGCTCTAAATCCCAGGCTGACTGCTTTTTCTGATGTGAGTCCATCAGGGGACTGTAGTACCAGTCCTACCCCTGATCCTTGATCGGTTGACGATCCATCAATATACAGCAGCCAGGTTCCCGTAGTTTCGGTGATTTGTGCTTCGTTCTGCAGTGCCGGGGTGAACTCGGCTATAAAGTCGGCTAAGGCCTGCCCTTTAATGGAGTTTTGGGGTACATATGAAATGTCAAACTCCCCTAGCTCCACAGACCACTTGACCAATCTTCCCGATACCTCAGGTTTCCTCAGTATTGACTTTAGAGGATAGGCAGTTGGAATCTCAATTGGATGGGCCTGGAAGTAAGGTCGAAGCTTCCGGGCTGATATGACCAATGCATAGGCCAGCTTCTCTACTTCTGGGTATCTTTTCTCCGTGTCAAGTAGTGCCCTACTGACGTAGAATATAGGCCTCTGTACTCCTCTGTCCTGTCTGATTAGTGCGGAACTGACCGCGTTCTCAGAGACCGCAAGGTACAGGAGCAGCTTTTCTTCTTGTACTGGTTTTGACAGGAGCTCTGGAGAGGCTAGATACTCCTTTAGTTCTTGGAAGGAATGCTCGCATTCTTCTGTCCATTGCAAGGCCTTGCTGCCCTTTAGAGCTTTAAAGAAAGGTAGACAGCGATCGGTGGACTTGGATATAAATCTACTCAATGCGGCGACTCTGCCGTTCAGTGCCTGAATCTCCTTTCTGGTCTTTGGCCGACTTCAGTCCAATTAGGGCTTGGATCTGAGTGGGATCTGCTTCGATACCTCTTTGAGAGACGATGTACCCCAAGAATTTTCCCTTCGTAACTCCGAAGGTACATTTCGAGGGGTTGAGCTTCATCTTGTGCTGTCTGAGGATATCGAAGGTCTGGGCCAAGTGCTGGAGGTGGCTGCCTTTCTGGAGGCTCTTTACCAGCATGTCGTCGATGTATACTTCCATGGTGCTGCCAAGCAGTGGGCTGAACATCTTGTTCACCAACCGTTGGTAAGTGGCTCCAGCATTCTTTAGACCGAAAGGCATCACTCTGTAACAGTAGAGTCCTCTCTCGGTTATGAAGGTGGTCTTTTCCTGATCTGGAGGGTACATCTGGATCTGGTTGTATCCAGAGTAGGCGTCCATGAAACTCATTAGCTCATGCCCTGCAGTGGCATCAACCAGTTGATCTATTCTTGGCAGTGGAAAGCTGTCCTTGGGGCATGCTTTGTTGAGGTCTGTATAGTCTACACAGACTCTCCACTTGCCGTTCTTCTTCTTGACAAGCACAGTGTTGGCTAGCCACTCGGGATAGAAAACTTCCCGTATCATCCTAGCGTCCAGCAGCCTCTGGACTTCTTCGTTTATAATCCGATGCCGTTCGGGAGCGATCGGCCTTCTCTTCTGTCTGACTGGGGGGTGATATGGATCTACCATCAGTTTGTGAGTTATCAGATTAGGATCTATCCCCTCCATGTCCCTGGTCTCCCAAGCAAAGATAGAGAGGTTGTTCTTCAGAAACCTGACTATCTTTTCCTGCTCGGTGGGCGTAAGGTCTGGGCCGATATACAGATAACGCCCCTCTACTTCTGAACTGACCAGTATTTTGATGGGCTCGCCAACGGGCTTGGCTCGGCTGTCACGTCCCCTTGGGCTCAGGGGCTCTTCAACGCCGGATGGGCAATCTTCCACCTCGGGAGTGTGAGTGAAAACCGGATCTGCACAGTCCCGAGTATACTGTAATTGCTATTTCGGAGTTGTCTCCTTGAGGGCAATAGCGTGACATTCTCGTGAGGTTGGCTGACACCCCCGGACCGAGTGCACGCTCTGATTGTGGACGTACTTCAGACACTGATGAAGGGTCGAAGTGACCGCCCCTATCTGGTGTAACCAGGGTCTCCCGATGATGACGTTGTATGGAGACTTCATGTTCAACACCATGTATTCAGAGATGGTGGTCTTCTGCCCTTCACCTTTCCCAATAGTGGTAGGAAGGTCGACTCTCCCCAGTGGGGTGCTAAGATTGCCATCCAAAGCTGCCATTACGGCAGTGGTGGGCTTGATGCTGTCCTGGTCTATGCCCATCCGCTTAAGCGGTTCATAAAATAGAATGTTGACTGAGCTGCCAGTGTCGACTAGGACTCTTTTAGTCTCGAAGTTGGCGATTCTGAGGGTGATAACAAGGGCATCACTGTGAGGGCAGTGTACCCCTGCTAGATCTTGCTCGGTGAAATGGATCTCTGGCCCTGGCTTGAGCCTCTTTTCGACGTTGGAGACCTGCAAGAAGTTTGGGGCGGTTCTGGCCTCCCGAGCATATCTTTTTCTTGCCCTGTTGGACATCCCTGTAACAGGGGAGTCAGCATGGAGGACGTAGATAACATGGTTGTTCTGCCTCTGAGGCTCGTTCCGTCCTTCCCGCTGCTCTTGCCTCTGTTCGGGCCTCTGATCTGGCCGCTGTTGAGGCCTTGTCTTCTTGGGGGTTCTGCCTTCCGTCTTGTTTGACGAACTCCCGAAGACGTCCCTTCTTTATGAGCTGTTCTAACTCATATCGGAGGGTCCTGCAAGTGTTAGTAGTATGTCCATGATCTTTATGGAAATTGCAATACTTACTTTGGTCCCGCAGGCTGGGATCTCCTTTGATTGGCTCTGGCCACCTCAGGTTCTCCCGATCTCGGATCTGCCGGAGTACCTGGTTCGGAGTGGTGTTTAAAGGCGTGAAGTTGGTGAACTCCCTTGGTGCGGAGTTGTATACAGCTCTGGGAGCTGTTTTCTTCTCTGGGCTTCTGGCCCTCTTTTTGTTGGAGTCTCTTCTGTGATCCTCCTTCTTATGGTCCTCCCGCTTCGGATTATCCCTCTGGGTCTGATCCTTGCCCTTCTGGGCTGAGCGGTTGGCTTCTTCCAGGTTGATGTATTTTTTGGCCCGATCCATCAATGCCGCCATATCGGCTGGGGGGCTCTTTGTCAAGGAATCTCTGAAACCACCTTGGGCAAGCCCGGCAGTAAGGGCCGCAACAAGGAATTTCGGGCTGCAATCCGTGATCTCAGTGAGTTCGGTGTTGAAGCGGGCAATGTAGGCCCGGAGGGATTCCTCCCTGGTCTGCTTAACATTCAGCAGGAATTCTGGCCCCCTTCTGAGCCTCCTGCTGGTCATAAACCTATCCAAGAACTGCCTACCGAGCTCGTAAAAGCAGGCAACGGAGTTCGGAGGGAGGTTGTGGAACCACTTCAGAGCTGTTCCCTTCAGGCTGGTGATGAACGTTCGGCACATGAAAGCATCTGAGGCTCCGTGAAGGGCCATCGTATGCTGATAATGAGATAGGTGATCTCCTGGATCTCCAGACCCGTCGTAGAGAGTAAATTTGGGCACCACGAACTTCCTAGGCCTCTCTTCGGACATGATGGCGTGAGTGAACGGAGTGGCTAGTCTTCCGAGCAGCCTGGCCAGTTCGTCCTGCTCTGGAGGGTTCTGAGGTCCTCTTAAGCCGATTGTCCGGTCCATAGACTCGGCAATCTCCTCTACCCTTCGCGGGTCTCTGAGCCTGACATCTTGTGAACCCTGCCTGACAGCCTCGGCTTCAGGGTAGTAGGGTGGAGTGCGCCCTTCGGATGGAGGAGGAATCCGAACTGGTGGGACTGGTGCTGCATGATAGGGTTCCTGTGGTGCCGGGGGTGCTCCCGAAACCCTAGGAGTTGGGGCTCGAGTAGTGCTCCGGTAGTGCACGTCGGGAACGAAAGCGGATGTTCCCCAGCCAGGGACTGTTGATGGCTGTGGATCTTGGCCAGCGTGAGCAACGCCTGAGGGGTGCCCAGGCTGGTTAGTGAGGGCCTGCCCACGAAGTTCTTCATTCCCCGTGGCAACCGGGGGTTGCGTTCCTGTAACGAAGTTGACCGGCGGGCTAGGAGAAGCCGCCGCTTGGTTCTGCGTGAGCGTTGCCAGCGTTCTAGTGATGGCCAGCAATTGCTCCTGCACCAGTTCATTGTGTCGTTTTATTGCTTCGATCTCTTGTCGCATAGGGTTGGCAGCTGGTCCCCTTGTGCGAGGAGCAGGCGGCTGACGCTGAGCGTTTTGCGAACTCTAAGTATTCTGTCGTGGTCGGAGATTTGGTGCCATGGTTTTCCGGTGGGGAAAAAGATGAGTTTACGAATAAAGCACGTAGAGATCAGTCGTTCCCACAGACGGCGCCAAACTGATGCTGCACTTTTTGACTCGCAACACGTGAGGGCTCCGTGACCTGTAGAATACTCAGAAAGATGATCAGAGGACCACCGGATTGGCTCCGGCGGTAGCCGCTCCGATGCTTAAGTAAGTAAGGGAATTGAAAGACTGTATTGAAAGTCAAAGAATGAGCATAAGAATCTAAAGCGTACCTCTAGGGTTTAATATATAAGCCGTGGTTCTCCTAATTTTGATTAGGTTTTGCCGCCACGAATATCGGGATTTGATCATCGGAGATTTGCAGTTACCTTGTGGAGCATTGAATCGTAGATGGAGATAATCATGGATAGTAGTTTCCGTGTTGAAGGCTGTTTCCTTATTCCCCGCTTATCGGCTGTTAAGGAAACCATATATGCAGTATCGAATAAATATTGTCCAGAACAGGAGGTCTGGAAGATGTACATGAGAATATCCTGAATGCTTCATCTGCACTGTATGACCGAGTTCATCGGTTCTGAATGATATATAAATAAGAATGCCCCAAAGGCTTATGGCTGTTCTGTATGACAGACATATATGAGAATACCCCGAAGGCTTGTAGCTGTTCTGTATGACCGAAATATATGAGCTCTGTAGGATCGAGATTTGTTAATCTGATGGGCACACGTGTCTCAAACTGATTGGTGTGTCTGTTTATGGTATATCAAATACTTATGCAGCTCTTGGTGCTACTGTGTCAGTTATAGGCTATTACTGCTACAAATGGTTGAGGTAAATGCTTTCCCCTCTTGTCAATCAAGTTTATCACTATCCATGTTGCTGCTTCTGTATTAGTATTACATCTAGGTAATCGTGTGTATTGAGTTCAGTTCTTGCAATGGCAGTGAGTACGATTCTAGACAATCAATCTCTCTTTTGGCAGTTGTAATATTTCTAATGATCTTTCATGTTTCCCTTATTTAGTAGGCTCGTTTTAGATGCTGCCATGTAGTTCACACACTCTGAAAATTGATTGATACCCTCTTTTCTTTTCTTTCCTTTCCTTTGAATCAAAATTCAATTATTTGTAGTTTGTTTATTAGAATCAATCAAAGTAATAAAAATCTAAAATATTCAGATTTGAGTGTACAACCCATAGAATGCTCAATGATATCAGCCCATGAAACTTTTGCATTAGATGGTTTTTCTTCTGCGCTTTCCCGTAGTGAGTGTCATCCTTACTAATACAATATTTACTAGTTCCAAGTTATCAAGCTGAAATAGGGCAAAGCACCATACCTGCATTGCCCTTGCCCTTGCCTCTCCTCAACTGTGATGTTCTGCCTTTACATTTGTATTCAATCACCGTCTATCTTAAGGTCATTTAATGAGTTAGAAAGCCCATTTTGATCCCCAAGCCTTTGAAACTCAGTTTCTATAGTTTCAGCAATCTTGGTTTCTTCTGGGTCTGGCTCAGGGAAATCCACATGGAATGACCCTTGTTTGATTGGTGAGATGGACCCCATGAGCACAGCTTGCTGCTTGATATAATTGTAGAGCTGCCAATGGAAGGCATGATCCAATGAGAAACAATCGTCAGTCGAATGTTGGGATGATCCAGAACCTTCTCTTTTACAAAAATGTGGTAGTGATGCATAATCCATTATCTGCATTCAAGTTGCAATTTGAATAAAATTAAAAAGAAGCAAGTCTCAAGTTCTATATTTGTGAGGTCAAATCCACTCCTATCATTTAACACTTTGCACTTGCACCATCAATCATGCTGCCAACATTTCACTATTAATTGTTGATCCATTTTTAAGTGAATATTATCCTCTTTCTAGAGCACGTAAAAGGATATGAAATTTGTATAACCAAGTGTCTAATTTAATTTAATAACTCAAACAAATACACCATTTGGCAATTATATGTAGCAGCTGTAAACAATGGATAGAATTCAAAAAAGGAGACAACCAGTAAATCATCGTTATCATAGGTCATATGTATAAATGGCGAAGAACAATGACAGTTTCAACATGAAAGACACAGGAAGAATGCACTTGCACAAGGCATAAATTGATGTCCAAAATGGAAAACACGTGTTATGCAAAAAGGAAGAGTCTCAAAACCATGATGGGACAAGGTAGCCTTACCTTCAACAAGTCATCTCTCCCACAACCTGGCAGCACCTGAACTTTCTGCCTTGATCTTTCTTGCAAAAGTGGCTTCACAACCTGCCAACAATTAAAAATTTATTAAGATAATTTAATCTGGAAAAGAGTGTTCACAACTCTTGTCAAAAACGAAGATAAGAGGCAGGCAAACCTTCCAGCATGCTGAAAATATGTATGGGGCATTAACAATGTAATATGTGTCTGTCTTCTCTGGATAGTTCAAGTCATCAATGGTAGATACAACAGTCAACAGCTGAAAAGCAAATACAAAGTGTGAACAGTGGGATTCCCAAGAAGAAGATTGAACAACATGGGCCAAACTGGTTTTCCTAACTCGAGAACTTGAAAATTTCTCCAATTATGCATCCACATCACAGTATAGAATGAAATGATGTACAAGTTAGAATCACTCGAATATATCCTTGAATAATAATTCAAGTGGTGAACATCTGAACTACATGGAATCTAGTAATAAAGGGATCACCTCAGGTTTCTGTTTCCGGTTTGATAGATTGTGCTCAGACATATTTAGATTTCTTGCATAGTGAGAAGTTTTTTTTTTTTTTTATAGTTCAGTCAAAGGTCCATAAAACAGAGAAAAATGGTCCACAAGTCCACTCCCAAACATATTAACTCATATGTCTTTTAATTATTCAATGACGAAAACAACCCTCCAGTAAATTTCCGTGAAATCTGGAATAATCCAATAAAAGTTTTGCAAAACTTTAAAATTCAATAACTTGTAATTTATAAATCCATTTTTAATAAAATTTATATATTTAGATTTTAAAAATTGAAATCTATCAAATAAAATCCATATGACAACTGAAATTTTGAAAAAAAAAAAAAAAAGGCTTCCAAAACTGAAAAATTCTAGTCACTAAAAGAAGCGAATTATAAAATTTTATAATTTCATAAAAATTGAGAAAATTCTCAAGTGTTATTTGTTCTATTGAGCTTTTGAGTCACGTGTTAGATGATAAAAAAAAACTTTCAAAGTAGTAGAAATTTGTCAAAATAATCCAGTATTGGAAAAACGGTGGTTAAAAACTCACTAATTGGGAAACTGTAAAATTCATAAAAATTGAGTCTTCGACACTGCTCTTCGTAAAATCTTCACCTGATCATCAAGAGTCTTTAATTTGTCATACAATGATTTGCCAAAGGATCTCTGTTGGTGAACTTTGTAGTTGCTTCTTGTGTGTGTGTGTGTGTGTGTAGCTTGAGAGAGAGAGAGAGACAGTGAATTAACCCAGTTTAACAACCAGGTAGCTAGTCCCTCCATATCCTTAACGCCATCACCACTTGGTCCCTATGCCTCTCAGAGAAATAACTCGTTCAAAGGTCCTCTCCTGTCACCATGGCCTGTTGCAACCTCAACTTCCGATCTGCCGTAGCTTCAGATTCTACAATTCCTGAAGCTATCATCACTAGTTCTACCACTACAACTTCATCTCTGTCATTAAAGCTTCGTTGTCACCTTTGATCACAAATTCATCTTTCATCCAGCACCACCTGAGTGACATTGACACCATCTTGGTTGCCTTCATCGACTGCGACATGTAGAGATCAGCTCCATGTTTGACTATTTCCCACATGAAGACAACAAGGTGTGCCATTGACACCATCTTGATTGTCTTCATCGACTGTGACCGCTAAAACAACAAGACCACACGGCACACCTTTTGTCGTCTTCATGTGGGAAATAGTCAAACATGGAGCTGATCTCTACACAGGAGCTACTTCTCCATCAATTCCTAAAACACTGGACGAACAACACTTTAACATGGTAGACAAGCTCTTTTGTTGTTTTCTCCTTTGAACCCTCTTCGATTATCACCTTAGACAAGCTCAGATCTAATCGTCCGGTGGTGGAGATTCGATTGCAGGCAATGAGTAGGATCAGCGGTGGCGACGTGCGGCCGACTGTGGTGGCCATTTGTAGCTGCCGTGGAGTGGTTGAGGTGGCCGTGGTGGTTAGAGAGATTGAGAGTGGAGAGGGGTCTGTGAGTGTTTTAGAGAGAGTAAAAGATGGGAATTAGGTCTGATCTTGCAGCTATGGAGAGTCAATAGATACAAATGCCCGTGAAAATGCATTGGGCTATTATTGTCATGTACAGAAAAACTATAAAGTGTCATGTCATCAAAATGGACCTGATCTAAAAATTAGAAATGACGACTGTCCTTCACCTTACAATTGGAAAATGTGTGGACCTTAAAATAATTGAACATCTTCTTTAGGGACTTGAGGCTAATTAACTCTTCTTCTTTTTTCTTTTTCTTTCTCTTTTTTCTTTCTTTTGGGTGGGGGGGAGGTTGAATTTGTGAAATATTACATTGAACCCCAGTGGAAATGGTATATAAAAAAATGTGTGATCAAAAGGGCAATCAAATCTAAGCTGAAATTAGGGTCTCCAGAAAACTCTTGTAAACTGGACAGATACATGAAGCTGGCCGGTATTTGTCAAATGAGAAAACATTAAAATCAAGAGAATAAATGGGAGAAAATTTCTCTTAAAAGGAGAAATGTCTTATTTCCTCACAGCGAGAGTAGATAATAAACAAAGTACAAATTGGTACCTTAATATGGTTCAGTGCTGAAAGCTTTAGACCAGTCATATCCAAAATCTTCACACAGGTGCCAATATGCCGTCCATACTTCTTTGTTGCTGATGGCTAAAACAAATCAACGAATTAGACTAAAAGAAAAGCTAATGGTAAGAAAAATGATTAACAATTTCAAGTCTGCAGACACCATACTCACCAATATTACCCGATCTCTGTATTCATTCATTTGGATGTGTGACTGAACATAATAGTGAATCTAAAATGACAAAGAATTATATAAGTATCCCATAATAGAAAATTCCTTTCATTATCCCACATAAATGCACCAAGCAGCAATGAATTTCTTGCTTTTGCTCAATGACATTCATGCAGTATCTAGAACTGACTAATGTCCCACTAATAAAAGGTGGGGTATTCTTGTCCCCTAGAATCATAAAATGAAACCAATCCATAAGCTTAATTACTGAACAAGTAGAATTTCATTGACAAATGTGAGCTTTTTTATATTCACTCTATTTCCATAACAGACTCTCCATTACCAAGATTTTTTTTTTTTGATCGGCATTACCAACAATTTGAAGCATTCAAACTGAAACTCTTCAGGAAATGACCTGATGTTTAACGTAAATGTTTTATAATATAAATCTTATGCCTTCATATGACTTGTATTGTTTCAAATCAATAAGTGAAACCTCTTGTTGCTGGCAAATGTCATGGTGACGAATCTAAGATGATTTCATATAACTTTTTCCCACAATAATTCAATCCTACTCAAGGATCAAAATTTCGTTTATTTTTCATCGAAATGGCTGAAACGTTTCCGTTTCTCAGGGAACCGAAACGAAACACTAGTGGAATATCAAAATTTACATGTTTGCATGCAAACAAAATTGGTTCCATAGAAACATACCGAAACTAGTGGAAACATACCAAATTAGAGAAAACATTTCTTTTGTATCAACAATAATTCTAGAAGTTAGTAAAAAATAATATCCATTTATTTTTCAAGGATTAACCTCAAAATTACAATAAGATATTTCTATTATTTTTCCTAAAATAATAGAAAAGTAGTAGGGGAAATAAAGTAGTAGAGAAACAATTATTTTAATACTAAGTTACTAATTATAATAGGTTTAAATCACTATTTGTTTTACTTTTTATTTTCTATGTAACTTGTGTCAAATTATCTAATTCGTGGATATTACATAGTATATATCTATTATGTCATTTATCATGAATATGATGTATATGCCTTAAACATGCATAAATATTCAATAAATAGGCTTATTTGTACAAATAAATAAATTTTAAGTTATGTTTCCACATGTTTTCAATTTTTTCTCCGTTTCCATTATGTTTCCGAAACGTTTCCGTTTCAAGACAGATCGAAACTATACATCGAAACGATATTTTGATCCTTGATCCTACTAATGTAGATTTGTAGGCCAAAATTAGGAAAGCTAAGAAAATTAAAAAATTGTAAATATCCTTACAGATGCTTTGTCAAACGTGCTGAGTCCAACACCTATAACAATGATAGGAATACCCTGAAAACATTTTTTAGAAAAGAAAAAAAAAAGGAATTGAGTGGAAAAATGTAAGAGTACCATAGTCACCACGAAACATAACCCAAATTGGGGAATGGGTATTTCAGGACAATTATACTAAGAATTGGCAACCAAATAAATGATTACACACATATCAAAGGAATACCTCTTTTGAGTAACCTGACATTCCAACAAGCTGTGAATCACGCACTGCTCTGTAGAAATCAGAAGGAATGATAGGTTTCTGTGTAGGCAAACCAGTTAAAATTAGTAACAAAATAAATCATTAGTGACCACATTAACGAAGGAGTTGTCTTATCAACACAGTTTGAACTTTAAACTACTGTGAGCTATCTTCTAAAATTATAATTAATTTTCAATGTTCTAAATCTTGTATGAGTTAACTGGATGTCAGTCTTTAACTTCCATGAAAGTTAATAAATTTTCATGAATTCTTCAACTTCCAGAATCTAAACCACCACAGTTCAACCCCAGAGAAAGTTTTTTATAGCCTTGTTTTTCAATGAACCATAAAGATGAACACTGGTAGCAAAATCCTCAGTAACGGAAATAAGAGCCACAGGCACCAAGGATGCACTTTGAAGAAAGGAAAGATTGTGCATCCATGGATACCGTAATGGGGATCCCTAAATTAGGCCGCATTCTCCCGTTCAGTTATTAGATTTGGCTGCAAGGTTTCAAACTAAAAGCAGTGTTGAATATCCTGTTGGGTAGGTGTGATGAATATCTTAGATGCAAAAAGATTGCGTCACATGTATTGGCTTCCATTAAAAGCCAATGAATGCAACCTCCACAATGCAGAAAGAGTCTTGAAGATTATGAGTTCCTGCTCTAGACATTGCCGATTTTTTTTTAAAGATTGATCTCAAATACAGGCTCAACACTAGACAATACTATACTCTAAAGCAGAACATGTTGTATTATGCAATTACTCAATTACAATTCAACACACAAGATACCACCTTGTCTGATCAAAGATTAACAGAATATATGAGAAACATTATGCACAAGCTCAAGCAGTATAATTACTACAGAAAAGGATGCTTAGTTGATTTCATGTAATGATAAAACTCACCGCCAATATATTGTCAATCTCATTTTGAATTCTCCAGTTTAAACAATCAACCAGCTGGGACAGTTCAGCATAATCCATGAGAGTTAAAGACACTTATCAAAAAATAACCAAAAAAAAAAAAAAATGTTGAAGAGAAATAGATATAAAAAAGCAATGGTTTGTTATAAAATTTCAATTGAAGTTAAATGCATCTACCATTTTATGGGCTTTGGAAACATTCCCTTCCCTTGCTTTGAGAAACAGCACCAGAGTTTCAGTTGGATATCCTTGATGCACATTCTGGAAATCAACACAAAAGCTCATTTTTTTTAGATAAGTAACAATAGCTCAAAGGTTGTT
This sequence comes from Nyssa sinensis, assembly GCA_008638375.1. Classification (NCBI taxonomy): domain Eukaryota; kingdom Viridiplantae; phylum Streptophyta; class Magnoliopsida; order Cornales; family Nyssaceae; genus Nyssa; species Nyssa sinensis. The sequence goes on along the minus strand of CM018041.1, from coordinate 29,031,203 downwards.
TTCTTTTAGTGCAGCTCATATGACTGAAATAATTTTCCAATTGAAAAAATACCCAACTAATTCTTGAAAAATGTAAGCAGCAAAAAAATTCTCCTTCATTTCTCAAAACGCTACAAGATTATAGTCTAAATGCATGCAATAAGACAATGAAAAGCATCACGGTTTATGTTTTATTCCTCCTTTTTTTTTTGGTGGGGTGGTACTCTATTTCCTTCCAAACCACCTGATATGATAATATTTATTGTAGATTACCTTGGGAAAACTCTCCTATAACTTACATGACACCAAACAAAGCATAATCGTAGTCATTTTTTAACCGATTCTCTAATTTTGGCCTATGCCTACTCTGCATCTCATAGTCCAAAGATGCTTTAGGTACCCAATTTTCAACTCCTTTTTTTGCCCCAGCTTGTTAACTTTTAGCTTGATTTTGCATCTTGATGCTACCCAATGTTATCTGGAACGTGGATTGTTATGGTACGTGGAACAAGAACGGGAACGTAGATCGTCACTTGTTATAAAAGGTGGTACAAGCGTAGCACTTGTTTCTTAGGAAATTGATTTTTTTAAATTTTTTTTAATTGAAAAGAGTTGATATGAGATACACTCAGTGGGGAGGAAAGACCTTCGATGTGGAGGAGATCGGCGGCCAGAATGGGTCTCTCTTTCAGATCACTGAGAGAGGGAGGGGCATTATCAGCAAGATTAGGGTGGACAAGATGGGTTTTAGGTGGATCTGTAAGCTGCTGGAAGTGATGGGTAAACTTAAAGAATGGAAGATCGTCAGAACGGATCTTCCACAGGCGGGAGAAGAGCCTGCATATGATGAGAAGGTCAAACAACGGTGGAGCTTTTGTGAGGATAGACGAAACTAAAGAAGATAGGAACTATTCTGTGTATGTACCTGAGTTTCATAGAGGAGGAGGATGGTCGGGAGCAGCTAAAGCACTGAAGAGCTTGTTGAGTTCGCTAGAGGGCAGAGGCGTGGTGAGAACAAAGACGTATAAGGAAGTTGCGACCTTGAAAATTTGGCCGGAAAAATGTCTGAAAATAGGACAAGGTGGAGGGAGGAGATGGGGAGACATTGTGGTGGATTTTGACCCGTGCAGAGAGAATCTGGAACATGACAATGGATAATGTATCTTGGGTTTTTGGGAAGGAATATTTTGTGTCTTGCAAATTTAACATAACAATGGATAATGTATCTTGGGGTTTTTTTGGGGTGTATGGCCCAAATTTAGATAGGGAACGAAACTTTTTGTGGGATGATCTTCAGCAAATCAAGATGAGATGGCCTTGGTTTATGGGTGATTGGAGGGGATTTAACATTGTGAGATTTCCTTCGGAGAGAAAAGGGGGAGGAGTGCTGTCTAGAGTTATGAGGAAATTCTCAGATTTCATTGACAATTATTTGGTTGACTTGCTATTGAAGGGAGGAAGACACTAGGAGCAACAGCAGGGATAATTCTTTTATGTCTCGAATTGACAGATTTATTGTGTCACCTGAGTGGGATGAGAAGTTTCCAAACACCTCCCAATCTTGCTACCCGAGGCCGATATCTGATCATTGGCTTATTATGTTGGATGGGGGAGCAGTTAGGTGGGGAAAGAGCCCAGTTTCGCTTTGAGAACATGTGGTTAAAGGTGCCAGGGTTCAAGGACAGAGTGGAGGTATGGTGGAACAGCTACAAATTTAACGGGGATCCCAATTTTGTGTTTTCTAGAAAAATCAAGATGCTAAAGGACTTAAAGAAATGGAACGAGGATGAGTTTGGCAACATTCAAAGGAGGAAGGAGGGGATTTTGCAAGAGATTCAGTCATTGGATAGTAAGCAGCAACTCTCTACGCTAAGTGATCTGGAACAGGCCCGGAAGGAAGGGCTGAAGGGAGAAATAGGAGGCTTATTCAAGATGGAAGAGATTTCTTGGTGTCAGAAATCTAGGGTTCAGTGGCTTAAAGAGGGTGACGGCAATACGCATTTTTTTCACAGGATGGCCAATGCTCATAGGAGGAGGAACTGCACAGGGTCGATTAACAGTAGTGGCATGGTGCTCCAGGAAGTGCAGGCTGTTAGGGATAGAATAGTTAACTTCTTCCAGAATTTATATAAAGAGGAGAGGGATTGGAGACCGGATTTGGACGGAATGGACTTCAGATTCATCTCGGAAGAGGATTCTTTACAGCTGGAAAGGACTTTTGAGGAGGATGAAGTGGTGGCAGCCTTGCACTCTTGTGAGGGAGATAAAGCTGCAGGGTCAGACGGGTTCACAATGACATTTTACAAGCATTGCTGGGCGACTTTGAGGAGGGATATCATGGTTGTGTTTAGTCATTTTCATAAGGAAGGGGTCTTTGAGAAAAGCTTGAACGCTACATTTATTAATTTGATTCCTAAGAAAGAAGATGCAAAGGAGTTGAAGGATTTTAGACCAATTAGCTTGGTTAGAAGTCTATACAAACTGATGGCCAAAACTCCTTCTCTGCGGATCCAGCTGGTTATGGGGATGATCATTTCCGATAGCTAGAATGTTTTTGTGGAGGGGAGGCAGATTCAGGATGCAGTCTTGTTGGCATCTTCTTTCTTAGGAAAATCCCAATCCGGCTGGTTTTGGGGAAAGAGGATTGGCTAGATTCGCTCATGCATATCTTCTGTATCCTTCTCGGTCCGGGTTAATGGATCCCATGTTGGTTTCTTTTAGGCGTCCCGTAGATTGAGGCAAGGGGATCCTTTATCCCCTTTTCTTTTTGTGATTGTCTTGGAGGCTCTGAGCAAGATGCTTGAGAAAGCGGTGAATGCAGGAATGCTTAGGGCTTTGCGATGGAGGGTGGGAGAGGCAGAAGGGTGGAGGTGTCCCATTTGTTGTTTGCCGATGACACCTTTATTTTGTGCGGTGCAGAGGAAAGTCAAATTCGTTATTTGAGATGTATTTTGCTTTGCTTTGAGGCCGTTTCAGGATTAAGAGTCAACTTGTGCAAGAATGAGATTATTCCAATAGGGGTGGTCAAGAGTTTAGATCTGCTGGTGCAGGGTTTTGGGTGTAAGGGTGTGTCTTTGCCATCTCAATATTTGGGTCTTCCTTTGGGAGCCTCTTCATCTTCCATTTCTATCTGGGATGTGGTTATAGAGCGTTTTCAACATAGACTTACAGGAGCAACTTGGAGAATCTTCCAACGTATTACATGTCCTTGTTCCCGATGCCAGTCTCGGTGAAAAAAAAGCTTGAGAAGATTCAACGTGATTTCTTGTGGGGAGGGAAAGAGGGAGAGAGGAAAATTCACCTAGTCAAATGGGAGAAATTGAAGAGACCAAAGGAGGGTGGGTTGGGGTTTAGATACTTGAAATGTTTCAATGGTGTTCTTTTAGAAAGTGGTTGTGGAAATTTGCTAGGGCAGAGAATCCCTTATGGAAGAGAGTTATTTCCACCAAGTATAGTTGCGAAGAAGGGAGGGTGGTTTGTGAAAGAGATTAAGAAGCCTCAGGGGTGTAGTTTATGGAAAGCAATCCATAAGGGGAAGGAGAGTTTTGGAAAGATGCTTTGCTATAAGGTGGGGAGGGGTTCGAGGTTGAAGTTTTGGGAAAATCCTTGGTGTTGTGAGGATTCTTTGAAGACTAAGTTCCCAATGCTTTATTATATTGCCTCTAATAAGGAGACGTGGGTGGGAGATTATGTGGATTTCTCAGGGGATAACAAAGTGTGATGTCCTTGTTTTAGGTAGAACTTTCATGACTGGGAGTTGGAGGCCGTTCAGGAATTGATGATATTATTGGATCGTTGCTTCTTGTGCAGGGAGGAGGAGGATGTGATTATATGGCAAGGAGGTAGTTCAAAGGAGTTTTCAGCATGTTCCTTCTACAAGTTAGTGATGGGAAAGAATATTGTGGCTTTCCCATGGCAGCTTATATGGAATTCCAAGATTCCAAAGAAAGTGGCTTTCTTCTGATGGTCTGCGACTTGGGGTGCGATTCTCACAACGGACAATCTACGGAAAATGGGTTTTCAAATGCCTAGTAGATGTTGCATGTGCAAGATTAACGAAGAATCGGCTCATCATCTTCTTTTGCATTGTAAGGTGGCTCGGGATATTTGGGGTATGGTGTTGTCTCTCTTTGGGTTCAGTTGGGTTATGTCGTCCTCAGTCCAAGACGTTTTGTTTAGTTAGAGGGAGGGGTACCCAAGTTAGGAAAGACATTCGGCAAGCTTGGAGGATTGCTCCTCTTTGTCTTCTTTGGTGCTTGTGGAAAGAAAGAAACAAGAGAATTTTTTAGCAAAGAGAAATCTTCTATGTGGAAGCTTAAAGAAAAAATTTTGTATGTATTTTTCTTTTGGCTAAAAGAAGATAGGCCAATATATCTTCACAACTTCATGGATTTTTTGGGGGTTTTAAGGCGTTAATTATTGTAGCCTCTCCTCTTCTTTTGTAGTCGGGTGCGTCCCCCTCAGGCACCTTGTTTACATACTTTGTTTTTACTGAAAAAAAAAAAAAAAACGTGATACGATAGGGGTAGGCTTTTTCAGATCGCTTTGTTGGAACGAAATATATACAAAAACAAAAAAAATTTCAACGAATCCAAGCCATTATAAAATAAAATTCTAATGATGTGTATGTATTTTCTTGTATGTTGTATGATTTGTTTGGGACTATTAATATTTTAGATTGGTACACTAAATCTTGCGTTCCAAATCGCTAATGATCCATGTTTTGGATCGTGTAATCTCAATTTGCAATTCGCTAGGCGGAGAGCTTATTGTGGTAACTAAGATGCTACCATTACTTAAGGGCCCACCATTTTACATTGTTTAATAATCTCCAGATTAATCACCCTTTGTTTATTAAATAGCAAAAAAAAATAGTCATCTTGGAAGAAAGTGTAGCTACTAAATAAAAAAGAATGAATGTGAGCTCTAAAGTTACTGACACGCGTCAGAGAATCATAAAAATAGATCTTTCAAAGTTACATAAACTCCAGGCCTCTAGTTGAAAATCAAGAAATAAGCTCAAAAAAAGAAAAAAAAAGAAGGGATTTCCATTGCACCTTCAAGAGTAGTAATAGGAATATCCATCCATCTACAAAAAGGGCAAAAATGTGATAAGGCTAAGGATTGAACTAATTGAAGAGTCCCAATTAGGGTCTGGAACACACCACAAACAAGTTTGTTGGGTTTCAAATTCTATCTTTTATTCATGCCCAATCCTTTATTTATACAACACTAATTAACTACTTTCCTAAAGACACGCCACTACCTCCTACAATTCACAAGAGACTTGATAACAAACCACCCATGACTCCTATTAACTCTAAAGACTCGGACAAAACGAATAATAAACTACCCATGACTCATAACAGCTTGGATTGGTGCACGATGTTTCCACTTACAAGTCCATGTACTTCACGTTAGGCCTCCTAATTCGGGGTGGCCTAACATTCATCCCCCCATCGAAAGGAACCTTGTCCTCAGGGTTCAAATTAGGAAAATTATTGGCAAGCTGATCCACATCTTCCCCCGTTGCATCTTCTAATGGTAAAGACTTCCATTGAACCAATGCTTCAGTGACATACTTGGATCCTTTTTTCACCCATCTGTAATTTAATATAGCATTGGGTTCGACCTTGACAATTCCATCCTCACAAACAGGTGGCATGTTGTGATGTTGTGGCAAGCTACATTTATTGGCCCAATTTGGAACATGGAATACAGGATGCAATTTGGAATTTGCAGGAAAATCTAAACGATAAGCGACTGGTCCCACCTTTTCGATTATCTGATAAGTTCCGAAATACTTGTTTCCCTATTTCTGATGTGCACAACGGAACACCGTGGTTTGGCGATAAGGCTGTAGCTTTAAATAGACCCAGTCTCCTGCTGCCAAGTTGATATCACGCCTATGAGCATCAGCCTGCTGCTTCATCCGATTTTGTGCCTTGACAAGGTTGTTCTTGGCTCTTTCAAGACTACATCTCGTGCAAGAACTTCCCTATCTAGCTCGGCAATAGGGGAAGCTCCAATTAAATAATTAGTAATTTTTGGTGGCAATCGTCCGTACAAGGCTTGAAAAGGAGTCATTCTAGCAGATTGATGGAAAGTGGTATTATACCAAAATTTTGCCCATGCTAAATAACGAGTCCATAGTTTGGGCTGATGACTAGTGAAGCACTGGAGATATAATTCAAGGCAACTGGTTTACAACGTCTGTCTGTCCATCCGTTTGAGGATGATAAGCTGTACTTAGTTGAAGCTTTGTTCCCTGCAACTTGAAGTATTCCTGCCAAAAATTGCTAATAAAAATTGGGTCGCAATCACTTACAATCGAACGAGGCATAGCACGAAGTCGTGCAATGCCTTCAACGAAAACCTCTGCAACTTTCTTAGCGGTATATGGGTGTGTTAAAGGAATAAAGTGAGCATACTTAGTTAGGCGATCAACCACCACCATGATTGAATTATGGCCAAAGGAAGGAGGTAAGCCATCAATGAAATCAAGAGAGATGTCCTCCCAAACTTGTGTTGGTATGGGTAAAGGCTGCAAAAGACCAGCCGGACTTTGGGTCTCATGCTTATTCCTTTGACACATGTCGCATGCTGCAACATATGATTTAATGTCATTTTTCATAGAAGGCCAATAAAATGATTGCGAGAGACGTTTAAAGGTTCCAAGTATGCTTGAATGTCCCCCAAACTTGGAATCATGAAACTCAGCCAAGAGAGTTGACTTGAGAGGTGAGTTGGGAGAAATAACTAGTCGATTTCGATGATATAAGAGCCCATCCTTGCTGTAAAATTCAGGTACTTTGGCAGGATTTTTCTTTACACGAGTATGGAGGTCTTGAAGAAAAGGATCTGTTCTGTTAGCCTCTTTTAACTCATGTAGGATCATGAATTGTGGGGAAGAGATTGCTAGCATAGTGGGTGGGTTCGGATGCCTTGATAATGAATCAGCAGCAGAGTTTTCCTTACCTGGCTTATATGCAATATCATATTCGTACCCGAGAAGCTTTGTCACCCACTTTTGTTGTTCCGGTGTACCCACTCGCTGCTCCAGAAGGTATTTTAAACTCTTCTGGTCAGTTTGAGTTTGAAATCTTTGACCCAGAAGATATGGATGCCAAATCCGAATAGCTTCCAGAATTGCTAACATTTCTTTTGCATATGTTGACCACGACTGTTTGGTTGGACTAAGGGATTTGCTCAAGAAAGCTAATGGTCGCCCTTGTTGAGAGAGAACAGCTCCGATTCCCTTGTCCGACGCATCCGTCCCAAGGACGAAAGGCTCTAAAAAATTGGGCAACGCAAGGACAGTTGTAGTTGTCATGGCTTGCTTGAGGGAATTAAAAGCTTCTTCTACTTGGGAATTCCATGCAAACTGTCCCTTTTTTAGTAAGGCCGTAAGAGGGGCAGCAATGATTCCATAGTTCTTCACGAATTTTCTATAATATCCGGTCTAACCTGCACACCATGGTTAGAAATAATATGCCCAAGGTATTCAACTTAAGTCTTACCGAACACGCACTTTGAAGGCTTGGCAAAGAGCTGATGTCGGGATAAGATTTCAAGAATCAGCCGCAAATGCTCAAGATGGGATTCCCACGTGACACTATAGATGAGGATGTCATCAAAGAAAACGAGGACGAACCTTCGCAGATAAGGCCGGAAAACGGAATTCATGGTAGCTTGGAAGGTTGAGGGTGCATTGCATAATCCAAAAGGCATGACGAGATATTTATAGTGTCCATTGTGAGTCCGAAAGGCTGTTTTGTACACATCATTTGGATGGACTCTAATTTGATGATAACCAGATCGTAGATCTAGTTTAGTGAAATATTTTGCACCATAAAGTTCGTCGATCATGTCGTCAACAGTGGGAATTGGGAAACGATCCTTAATGGTGATGGAGTTCAAAGCTCTGTAATCAGTACAAAAACGCCATGTTGCATCTTTCTTTTTAACCAAGAGTACTGGTGAAGAAAAAGGGGCTGTTACTGGGTCTGATGAGTCCGAACTCAAGCATCTCAGTAACTTGGTGTTCTGTTTCATTTTTCTGGAAGTGTGGGTACCTATAAGGTCGCACATTCACCGGTGATGTATCTCCTTTTAAGGGAATACGATGATCAAATTCTCGAGCAGGCAGTAACCCCTTAGGTTCTCCAAATACAGCTGCAATCTCTTGCAATATAGTTTTCACATCTGCGGGAGGATCACTGGTTGGTACATTCACATCATTTTTGACTTGCAATGCAAAAAATTCTGCTCCCTTTCGTACCACTCGTTCCAACATGTGAAGAGATACCGTTTGTGACGAAGATGCCGGTTGTCCCTTTAGGATGTATCCACAATCTCTCACTGAGAACTCCATTGTAAGCCTTTTCCAATCACATAGAACTGGCCTGAGCTGCTCCAGCCACTGTACACCAAGAACTACATCTATTCTTGTCAAAGGAAGAGAGTACAAAGTGGTGGAAAAAATAAAGCCTTGAATATTAATATCAATATGATCATATTTTTCCTTACAAGCGAGCCGGTCACCATTGGCCACCATCACCGGAAAGGCTGTTGCAGGAGTGATTGGTAGATGTAAATTTTCAGCAACCTTATCATTGATGAAATTGTGTGTTGAACCACTATCGATTAACACTGAAATAGGTTGCTTGTGGATGTGCCCAACGATGCACATTGTACGCGGGGTATTCCAACCGGAGAGAGCATGTAATGATATCTCAGGAATTTCCCCCGTCTTTATGTCATCGTTGATCAACTCGGTGTCTTCTTCCGATAATCCTTCGCCTTCAACATTCTGAATATTCTCAATCAACAGCAGCTGCGAAGACCGACACTTGTGGCCTGGCACAAAGCGCTCATCACAATAAAAACATAAGCCTTTCTCTCGTCTGCGCTGCATCTCGTCCCATGAAATTTTTTTCACTGGAAAGGTGGTTACTTGGCGATTAGCAGGAGACATAGTTGGTGGGCCAAATGGACGTGTCGTTCGCCTTTGACGAGAGATTCGTTCGTCCCTCATTCGTGCCAACTCAATGGTTTCTCGCAAAGTTTTGGGCTTAAACATGTGAACTTCTTAGAGACTTCATCTTTAAGCCCTCCAAGAAAGGTACCAATTAAAGCCTTTTGCGGCCAGCCCACCACTCGATTCGCTAATCATTCGAATTCTCGTTGGTACTCCCTAAGGGTTCTAGTTTGCTTAATTTTCGATAATGCCTCATCAAAATCCTCGTACTCAGTGGGTCCGAATCGTGCTAGCAGCTCCTTTTTAAATACACCCCACGTGATAATTGACCCTTCTTCTTGATAAGCTCATTGCAACCATTGTAACCATTGGTTAGCCTCTCCTTCTAGATGGAAGGAGGCCAAGGTCACTCGTTGGACTTCTGGCGTACTTTGGTACTTAAAGAATTGGGTGACTCTATTGAGCCACTCTGTTGGATCCGTACTTGAGTAATGCGGAATATCCATCTTCGAATAGCGAGGAGCAACATATTGGCCTACAGCCCCCTGATGATCAACTGCTAGACGGGTAGATGATCCTGCTGGAGATGCAGCTGAAGCAGAATATTCGGGTTGGAAGCGTAGACTAGAGATTTTCCTCGTTATCTCCTTCAAGGTATCATCAATCCTTTGTAATCGCGTAGAATTTTCCTGAGCTTCAGCCCTTGTTGAAGCTTCCAAGTGACGTATACCTTCGTGGAATTCCAGTACCTCGCTTTCGAGCTTCTCTATCCTTTCCTTATTGGTCGCCATTTGGCTCTGACACTAGTGATAAGGCTAAGGATTGAATTAATTGAAAAGTCCCAGTTGGGGTCTGGAACACACCAGAGACAAGTTTGTTGGGTTTCAAATTCTGTCTTTTATTTATGCCCAATCCTTTATTTATACAACACCAATTAACTACTTTCCTAAAGACACGCCACTACCTCCTACAATTCACAAGAGACTTGATAACAAACTACCCATGACCCCTATCAACTCTAAAGACTCAGACAAAACGAATAATAGACTGCCCATGACTCATAACAGCTTGGATTGGTGCACGATGTTTCCACTCACAAGTCCATGTACTTCACGTTAGGCCTCTTAATTCAGCGTGGCCTAACAAAAGGGTTCAGCTGATTCAACTTAGGGACATCCCATCATCATAAATTAGTTAAATTAATTCCATCAGAACTCAATTTGAAGATCACATCAAAGATTGCAACTTTAACCCCAACATGAAGATTAGATAAAACTTGTCTCCACATAAGAGGGAAATAGAAAACAACGTTCACATATCCGAATTCCTATTAGTATGTCCCCGGAACAACCAAGCCCAAAGATCAAGCAATTTGTTGCAATGTTAGCGAAGATTCTAGCATCGTTCTGTATGCAACCCAAATCTAAGAATTGAACCAACTTAACTTCACAAAGAACCAAACTAAATCCTTCGTTCCAGTACTAAAACCAAAAATAAAAAATAAGTTATCCATGATAATATCTAGTACAAAAATCCCACAATTAAAATAAACAGATCAGGCCCAATATGAAGTATAACTTCACCTAAGATTTGCAATTTTTTAACTATATAGAACGGATCAGGCAGACATCCATATAGGTACATGTATAAGAGAGATAGAGAGAAGGGTGCACCTCGAATGTGTTCTTGAGTGGTCCATTGACTGCAACAACAAAGCAACAGTTAGGGTTGTACAGATCAACGACGAAGAAAAAAAGGATAAAATTGAAGAATGTGAAGTAGGGGTTTTGAGAAGCAGACTTTCTTCGATAAGCTTGTGAAACTGCTTGATCATATCTTGTGTTATGATAACCATTTTTCTTTCACAACAAATTACCAATAAATGAATTTTGGATCCTCTCTCCGCCTTCGTAAAATCGGAGAGAGAGATAGAAGAAGAGAAGGGAGGAGGAGAAAGGGATCACAAGTCCTGACGAATATCTAAGCTGTTTTTCCACCAATGACGGAAATTGGAATTCAAAAAATTGACAGTGTCACTCATGAATATTCAATATTTGTTTGTAATTTAATTAGCATGTATATTTTATATAGATGAAATTATATAAAAAATAAATACATATAATATATATATATATCAATCAAATTATAAATATAACATTTTACAATGTTAGAATCAAATTACAAGTACGAACTAATACGAACAAAGACTGTCATGCATTTCTCATTGGAATTCTTTCTGCTCACATTTTTTATTTTTTTATTTTTATTTATGAATGTTGAGAAAGTAAAAGAGAATTTAAATGTGGAAATGAGAAGGTAAGTCTTGGGTGATAATACTAGAGGGTGTCAATCGTGTCGTGTCGTGTTGTGTTTCGTGTCGTGTCAAGGTAAGAGTATTATATTATATGGGTCAACCCGAACACGACACGATTAATTAATCGTGTCAATTTACTCAACCCTAACACGACCTGTATAATACACGGGTGACACGACACGACTCGTATAACCCATTTATTAAACAGGTCATGTTAAAACACGAATAACACGACACGACCCGTATAACCCGTTTATTAAATAGGTTATGTTAAAACACGAATAACACCACCCATTTAAATTGTATAACCTGTTTTCATAATAAAATTACTAGATAAACTCTAATTTATTCATTTTTTAACATATTATAGTAATAATAATTATTTTTAACTGAGAGTCAGTTTTAAAATCTAATATTCATTAGGGGTTTTGTTTGGATGTAATTTGCAAAACTAACCTTACTTATATGGGTAATAAATGGGTTAGACAGGTTAGGCGGGTTTGTATTAAACGGGTTAACACGAATAATTAAATGGGTTATTTCGTGTTAAACGGGTCAACCTGATTACAACCCGAACACGACACGTTTATTAAACGTGTTAAACGGGTTGACCCGTTTATGACCCAAACTCATATAAGCTTAACCCAAACCCGCTAATTACGTGTCGGGTTCGAATCGTGTTATCGTGTCGTGTAAAAAATTGACACCCCTAGATAATACTCATGCCACCATATCATATCTTTTCTATCATATATACAACGATTGGGACACGCCAACTGCATAGTTTGTCTACGTTGTATCATAGATACTAGTCTTCGTATCGTACTACGTGCAGAATTTGTTCATTTCTATCTATATTTTTTATAAAATAATAATATTAAAATTTTATTATTTTTCATTTAGGCTCAAAAGAATTTATCGTTAGTGTTGACAATTGACCATCCAAAAAAATTAATCATAATTTCATACTTACCTGTCAAAATTTAAAACTCATAATCCAATAACACTCTACAAATATATATTTAAAAACTTTGAATATTTAACCATTACATTAATAATACCTTTCAAGTAACTAAAAAAAATACTTTATTAGAAATTTACTAAATAATATTTCACAAATCTTATTTTTCTTTTATGAAACTAAAAAAAAATATATTTACAGTTAATAACTAAAAATTCAAGACTAACTCACCTAAAAAAAATTATTATATAATCATGGAACATTAAGCAAGCCAATGGTCTCAACCATTGGCAGATGTAGGGTGTCACGACCCAAGATCCACCCTATACAGATCTGGCATCGCAACACCGATCTGACCCAATTGTCGAACTGGATTTTTTCCTTTTTACTTTAACTTAACATTTATATGTGAGTTATCTAACATGCAATCAGAATGTAAATAAACAGTGGAAGACTTAATAAAATTTTCATTCATTTATAATACTAAAGTTTATATAGTTTTACAGACCCAAAAGTTTCCAAATATAACTACCCCCAGGATGTGGGATGATGGGAGAACATAGGACAAGTACTATACTTCGCTACCAAAAATCCCTTCAGTACATATATCTACAGCAACCCTACGCTTGTTCGGGATCCTGATCCCTACTTACCAACTGTGACGTCCCACTTGAAATAGTCAAATAAGTAGTATCTGTATGAGTTATGAAAACTCAGTAAGTATTCTTTTGCTCTGCCAGGGACAGGTCAACATAAAGAGGTTCACCTAACAAGATACATAATTTATAACAACACGATAACCAATCAAGAAGATACGATATCAATAACAGTAAGTCACATCATGTCAAGAAACTCAACCGACCCCTCGGGTCTAAGGCATATCTCATATTAACAACAACAATGATTATCCAAATGAATGTAATAATGGATGTGATAATAATCATAATAAATATATAACCGTAGGACCCGACATACCCTTTTGCAAACAGATCCACCATCTGAATTGCTCATGCACACCCTGCCCTACCAACATTAGGACCCGGCCTACCCTCTTGTAAACAGATCCACCATCTGACTGGCTCATGTTAACCCTGCCCTAATAACAGTAGATCCTGACTTACCTTTTTGCAATCAAATCTATCGACCTGCCTTGCTCATGTCGACCCTGATCTACTCCTCATTTTAATAGCAATTGTATAAAATGCATGATTCACACTCAGAGTATAAAATATGACTATGCAATATTTAGGCATCATAAACCAAACTGTATAGTGATCACATGCTCAAAATATAGCATTTAATTCAACAATATTCACGAACTAGAACCAGCATCAATGTATTTCAATAGCATCTGAAGGCATAAACACAATGAGGCAATAATAAGAAACACATGAATAATACAGCTAGGTCTTTGCCACGTACAAAGATCGGATTTTACTTACCTTTACAATAAAATCAAGAGAGTCAGATATCCTTCTTATTCCCCTTTGACGTTCCTAGTATTCAAGAAATACATCTTAGTCTACTATATACATAGTTTATGCTATTCATCAAATTTTATGCATTATTGTTTTAAGTTTCTCTTTTGCTAATTTAGACTCTACCATTGAATCCAGAATGTCGAAAAAAGTCGATTTAGGCTTTCGTGGAACTCAATTCGGATATCTATACTAAAAAGTCGTAGCTTGCATGTCCCTTGGTACTATAGAGAAAACTCGTCCAACCTGCTGCTAGACATTCCCCGGTCCATTTCTGCAGTTCTAGGACCTATTCGCTGCGGCTGTAGGTGCTGGTGTTCTAATTGAAGCAACATTGGTCGTAGCTGGGTTGATCTGAGGATACTTCCTTGCAAAATGCCCAACTTGGCCACAATAAAAGCAAGTGTTGCTGTCTTTGAGACACTAGCCCTTGTAGACCTTTTGATAGTTGGGGCATTTGGCTGCGCCCCCCTCAGTATAGCTCGGCTTTCTCTAACTGGGCCTCGTGGCTCGAGATCTAGTATGGGTCATGTGAATATGCACCCTTGCCTAGAGAAAGAAGGCCCTTGCCTCTGACTCTAACTGCCCCCTGATATCTGGTTCCCTCATATTTTGGAAAACTTTTCGCCGCTCCTCTCAATGATCTTAGCAGTGGTTACCACCCTATTATAAGTGGTTAACTACTGAGGCCTGAGTCTGTCCTTGATGGCCCATCGTAGCCCTTCCTTAAATCTCCAGGCCTTTAGATCCTCACTATTGATGACATTCGGGGAAAATCTGGCCAACTCAGTGAATGTGGCCTCGTACTGCTCCATTGTCATGTCTCCTTGCTGTAATACCATGAACTTAGCGATCTTCCAGTTCTTTACTTACTAAAGAAAGTACTTTTCATTGAAGACTATGGTAAATCGTTGCCAATCCATGTTTGGTTCCCTAGCCTCCTCAAGAAGCCACCATTTGTGTGTAGCTCCCTTGAACATGTATGTGGCATATGGCACCTTCTGGACCTCAGTGCATGTTAGGATGCGAAAAATCTTGTTCATCTTTAATAGCCACTACTCTACTACTGTGGTTCCCTAGGAACCGTTGAAAGATGGAGGCTTCATCTTTTGAAACTGCTCATATGAAAACATCAGATCTCGTTCATTCTCCTGTCGGCCACCTACGTTGACAGATTGCTCCTGTCGTATCGGCTGATTGGTATTAGGTCTGACTCCGGGGTAGAGTCTCAATGACCCTTTCCATTAGTCGCTCTAATTGGTCTAAACGATCTAGAGGTATCGGTGTGTTCCTCGTGTTAACCATTTCTAAAAAAAATAACTCTTCAATGTACACAGAAGATAACAGTCAGTGTTCACATAAAATCCTAATCATAGCAGTGTAAATTTTATATATCGACTGACTCTTAGACATAAAAATTTTAGTATTCTAATCTTGTCTCCTATAACTCACAAGACCTAAGGCTTCAGTTGTGATACCAAGCTATCACAAACCGAAACCCACCCTATGTGAATCTCGTATCGTAGGGCCGACCTTGTGGCCGTCCCTACTTCTTCTTTCCTGGTATCAGTGACAACAATGTATAATATAAAACTTAAATAGTAAATGAGCAGAAGTCTTAAATATATAATATGATTCTACAATATCAAAATACGAACCAATATAACATCACCCTTAGGTAGTGAATACATGGGAGAACTACATCATAACTAATACATTCCTCAACATGTCCTCCTATGCTCTTGGACTCCTACTGTGGTCTTGCAGCGTCCCTGCCTGAAAAATAAGTAAGTCGGAGTAAGCTAACGAAGCTCAGTAAGTAAATTCCCATCGCTGACACTAGTTAGGGTTAACAATAGAAAGAATATGAATCCAAGATAACATGAGTGTGAACATGATAGCCAATCATAGGATAAGGTGTTGTGATAGCCAATAAGGATAAAATGCCACAACGGCCAATGAATAGTAAAGGTCACAATAATCAATCATGAGTAATGGATATAAAATGAACATGGAAATCTCAACAGAAATATGTCAACATAAATGTACTGCCACAATAAATCGATAACAATCAATCACAATCAATGAGTGAACTCTCAACATAAGATTATTCATAGGGAATGACATAATCCTATGTTCAAGGCTTAGCAAACCCTCGGTCTTTTGGGGCCCGACATACCCCCATCAATAAGTGCATATAAAATGCCATAATAACTCAGTGCGTAAATACGCCATCTTTGCCATATGTCTATTCACGGACTCGACCCGTAGGTCCTGTCAATTCAGAAAGTATCGGATGGATATTGTGACTAAGCACAATTCTGGCATTCATAATATGTCATGATCATTCATGATTCCATAAGAGTGTATAAAGATGGAATATCATTTATTTAGTAAAAATATAACAGTAGGTCTTTTCAGGCATGGTACAATATAATGATCAATGATATAGTAGTCAATAAACGTCCACAAGATAGAACAATATCACATTATGCAAATAATAAACATTTGGTATGTACAAGAGTAAAAATCTGGCATTAATAGAATGAACATGGCTTGAAAAAACACATGTAAGAGATTAGGTTTTACTTAGCTTATCAGTGCATTATAGTTCAGTATTCTGTGACTTTTCCTTTTCCCTTTGACTTCCCTATATATCAGTAAACACGTCTCAGTCTAATGCTATTCATCAAGTTTTATATCTCGTTATTATAAGTATCTCTTTTGCTAATTTAGACTCTACTACTGAGTTTGGG
Source organism: Nyssa sinensis (assembly GCA_008638375.1). Taxonomy (NCBI): domain Eukaryota; kingdom Viridiplantae; phylum Streptophyta; class Magnoliopsida; order Cornales; family Nyssaceae; genus Nyssa; species Nyssa sinensis. The sequence continues at coordinate 29,014,735 of CM018041.1, read as the reverse complement.
ACATCGAAGAAAGTTGGTTTAGGCTTTCACATTTTTCAATTTGGGTTCAGGCATCACTAGGGGTATAATGGTCATTTAGCATTTCTACGGGTTTTTATTTTTTGGGACTCTGTCTCATAAAACGGACCCTTCCATTGACTTTAGAATATTCGAGATAATAAGAAAACATTATTCATTTGCTATTTTTAGACTTCGGGTTAATTAACAACAATTATCATAATTTAATTAATTTAATTACAATATATATATATATATATATATATTTAGTGGGATTGGATCACATGTGCCCTAGTGGCACAGTGGTCCGCATCTCAGGGGTAAGAACCCCACGTGCTCCTCAGGTCTCGGTTTCAATTCGTGGTGGCAGCAGCCCTTCATATTTTTTTCTTTAATTCTTTGAAACAAACAGTGGATTAAAGTTTAAAATAGGGATGGGATAACCCCATTTCCAAACAGCGTATCGAATAGATTGCAATCCTAGCAACCAAACAGCCCGTATCACACATATATATTTAAAACAATAAATATCAAAACGACATAGAATTGATACCATACAACCCCATACGACACCGTTTTGGTGTCACTTTTCATTATCTTCTCTAGTAGGTCTCCAGCGTCCCTTCTGGCGTCGGTGACTTTTTTCGATCGAATTTTCAATCCAACTCAATGTGGATCAACCCCAAATTTCTTAAGGATCCCATGTCCAGCCTCCATTTTTAGATTGGACCTCTGGATCTCCTCGAATAGGGCAACACAGTTGGGTCTCCGGTGAGACCCAACTTTCCGGCCATGTCTTCCTTTCCAATTTCGTGACTTATAAGTCACTTCCTAGGCCCAATTTCATTTCTAAACTTCATTTGAGTATGCTTAAAACAATTTTACATTATAAAAACAAAGGCTGTGTTTGGATATATATCCAAAACAAATTTCAAAAACTCAAAAATCTAAAAACCTGTTTGTTTATCACTTTTCTAAAAAAAAGTTTCACACACGGTTTTCAAAACATATGAAAATTACTTCAAACCTTCACTCAACTCTCCTGACTACTAATTTCCCTTTCTCTCTCTCTCTCTCTCTCTCTCTCTCTCTCTCTACAAATCTAGATAGAGAAACAAAAGCAACGCCGGTGATATAATGTCATCACCACCGCCGGGGGCATCCCCGACTCCCACGTCTCCACCATCGACTAACACGACATCGTCGCCACCCGCGGTGCCTCCACCACCGACTAAAACTACATCACCACCGTAATTCACTGGCGGGTTTAACCCTAAGCGCTGTCCTTAGTATCGAGAAGAGATCGGCTCAACCAAACCAGACGCTCCTCGACATCATCCGAGACGATCCTAACCGGGATTTCAAAGACAACAAAAAGAGCTGGAAGTTCTTCAGAGACAAGATCCGTCTCCGCCGCGCCGCCGCCGCTTGGACCTCCACGGTTTCGATTCCTGCCTCCGACATTCCGATGCAGAACAGCAACCAAATGATTTCACGGTGAAATTTGACTCGATTTTCCAATTCAAATGTTGTCGACTCGGACAATCCAACTCTTGAATCGAATCCTTCAGAATCACCATTTTTGGTATCAGCAAAAGCAGTCTACAACGGAGAGACTCGCCGCGAGTTGAATTCGATTCTGAGCAATAGAGTAATGATGTTACGTCGCAATTTGAGTCGCGTTGTGTCGGACACCCGAGAAGACTGTTTAGACCAATTAATTCGTTGAGATGGATCATTTAATTCAGGCGAGAATAATGTTGCTGAGCAGGCAGAGCAACGCCGAGGAGTACTATTCAGGGAGGAGATGGAAGAGGCACCAGATATAGAGGAAAGGGTGGGAGAGACATCTCTCCACTATGTGAATCGGTTCTCTAGCTTTGTTAAATGGCCATGGACTGTCTTTCTAACCTCCGTATGGGACTCAAGCCTTCGATGGTAGGAAGGCAACGGGGCAAAAATATTACAGCGGGGTTGCAAAAATGTTCATCTGTTTCATCTACCTAAAATTTGCTAATATAAAGACAAAACTCTTGATAAAAATTATAAAAAAAAAAAAAATTTCAAAAAAAAAAAATTTAATCATATCCAATTGGGTTTTTATATATTTTTCAACTCTAAATTTGTTTTAAGATTATTACATCCAATCGCATTTTCGTAGTTTTTAACTCAAAAATTGAATTTTGATTAGCATAACCAAACGTATTTTCGTAGTTTTTAACTCAAAAATTGAATTTTGATTAGCATAACTGTAACACCCCAATTTCTTGACTGACATGTTTTGTGTATTGAAAACTGTTTTGGGAATGAAATGTCGGGTTTAGCTAATTTAATATCTATTTTTAATAGTGATAAAACTCGAATTAGCTAATTATGGGAAACTCGAGAAAATAAAAACTGACATTGGACCTTGGTCAATGGAAGATATTCTAAGTAGGAAGTGACAGAAAGAAACTGCACTGAAAAAGAAGTTACGGATTGGAAGTTAAGGCCAAAACAGTGAAATTAGAATTCAGCGACAACCAAACAGGGCCTTAACCAGAAAATAAGAGAAAATGGTCACTTGGGAGGCCAAGGGGAATTGAACCCTTGACCTAACAAGGTAAGCAACTTTGTCCCAAAAAGTTACCAACTAGGCTGTTGGTTACTTTGTGCATAAATACAGCAATATATGTATATAACCTATAATCTTGCTCAAGCCACCACCCAAATTGGCCAATGGCCTTGCATGCATTCCCTTCATCATAGCCCTCCATCACCTCCATCAGGTCAGCAGCCACTAACCCCACTAAGGGCAGAGATACACTCACATATATGTATATGTGTATAGCCCTATATGTATATGAAGCTATAATATATAAGCTACAACTTGCATCAATTCTCTCTTTAGAGAATTTTGAAATACCAAACAGTGAGAGTGTGTGAGTTCTGTTGTGTGTACGTAGGGTTGGCTGAGAGAGAGAGAGAGAGAGAGGAAAGGAAGCTTGTGCATGCATATGTGTTGTGAGAAATTTGGCCATTAGAGAGGAAAGGTGAAGGCTTGAAGTTGAAGTGCATGAACTGAGAAGCTTGAGGGACATTTAGAAAGGTCTGAACCAAGCCAAGAGTGTGAACTGCTACTGCTTGAAGGTAAAATTCTAAATTATCTTCAATTCTTGTTTTGTAGATTTTGGAACTGTTTGATAGAATTAGACTGCATGCATGTTTTATTCTTGATCCTAGGAATTATTCTGAGTGTATTGCATGTGTTAGAGGTCTCGGATAGGTCAAGAACCATGAAACCCGAGACCAACCTCCATTGATGAAGCTTGAAACACCAGGTCTGAATCGACCATAGCCGTTTAGAATTTTGCATATCGAGACCTGAAATAGACCCTAATAGGATCTCAAACATCTACCTACGCGACCCCAGAACACTGTATGGCCCCACGAATTTCAAAATATTCTTACGGGCTCAAAACTTAAATTGTCGATGCATGTGACTAAACTGAAAAATGAGGATAGGGTCTTGATCCTTATGATTTGTAGATCACATAGCTTCAAAAAACACATGAAATGGTTGAGAAATGAGGGTGCTCGAGCGTGTTACAGGTCACGGCTATTGTTTTGAAAACAGAATGGTTTAGAGTGATTCGATGCTTAAAATCGATGTCAAATGATAGATACTAAGTGCAGAAAGCTATCGGAATCGAAACCAGTTGAAAACCGCGTTCCAAATCTCACGAAATAGGAAGTGAAAAATCTGCAGAAATTAGGGCAACACTGAGGCAGTTAGTGGGGAAGACAGAGTTGACTCGGCCGAGTCGACCGAGTCGAACGAGTCGAGATGGGTTGGGCCGAGCCAACTCGGACATGTGTCAAACAACGGGACCGCCACTGAATTAATAGGACGGCGTCGTTTTGGACCGTTTATATGTTAAATAGTTACGTTAAAAGAAAAGAAAGGGAAGGAAGGAAAAAGGCGGGCTACGGGGTTTCGAACCCCTGACCTCCAGAACCCACGCGCCCCTTCTTTCCACTCGGCCACGCACCTGCGTGTGAATCATATCCGACATAATATATATATATATATTATATTTAATTAAACCAGAAATAAAAGACGCATTTTGCGCCTTATGGGACTCGAACGTGGTGTCTATTGGAGAGGGAGGTGGCACGCGTCCGCTGTGCCACCCTATTCGACCGTTCATTTTCTGCCTAAAATAATATATATATATTATATATATTCCGAAATTAATTTAATTTAATTAAAATCATTTAATTAAATTAAATACTCCAAATTAGTCCGTTGTCCAAAAATCATAAGTTATATATGTATTCCTACTGTCTCGGACCTCCTGAGCCCAATGGTGAGGTCCGTGACCGCAAATGAGGTACCGAAAAAAATATGATGTATGAAATTACTATAATACCCCTGACCCTGTACAAGGCCAAATGAAATCCGATTTCAACGGAACTGATACCAGTAGTAGACCTGACACTTGTAAGACTGTATACATGATTAGATGACGAACCCGAGACAGAAATTATGTGACGGCAAAAATGACCAAAATACCCCTGACATACCCGAACCCAAATTAAAAGCCGAGAGAGTCTAAATTTACTTTCTTCGACCTTCCGAACTCAATGGTTAGGTCCATAATATGAAAATCAGAACCGATAAATGTGTGAAGGCACTGAAACCCTAAGCCAAATGCTTAAGAGGTAAGACCTATGAACTAACCACTATAAGTTAGTTCCATGAAACCCATCATAGAGTAGACTTACTCAGTCTAAGGTCATGAGTTGATAAATCTCTATAAATTGTTTTAGGCTTAAGGAGAAAAGAGGAAGGCTCCGTTCATAGCTTCAAACTCGAATATTGAAGGTGAGTAACTTCTGACACTGTTTAGTTACTGCTCCTTGATCTGCTAAATTGTTTCGAATACCATATGTTTTAAATGCAATTGTTTTAAATGCATGCTTTTATCACCGATGACATGGTTTTTAGTTTCTCAAATGATTAACTATACTTCTGATTGATATGCTAGCACTCTGAACCGTTTATTTGTTTTGATCTATTGAACTTGACTTGGATTTATTGAACTATTAATTCCAAACTGATTTAATTACCATGTGATTTAAGCAAAGATTGAATTCGAAACTCTTGCCTGGATATCTGTGTTACTCACTGGGCTTTTTAAAGCTCATTCCATTATTTTAATAATTTCAGGGGAACCCTCAGATGGACAGGTTTAGCAGGTCCAGAACTTAGGGGGAAAATGTTGGAGACCCCCAGATAAAATGATAACACATTTTTGTGAATCTATACCATTTTTGTACTTTTTGTGTAACTGAACAGACTATGACCTTTTGTAGTGAAACTGTTTTGTAAGCTTGATTAAGATAGGACTGACTATGATGTATCCTGAATGCTCTGCCAAGTATATATGTATGCATTCTCTTGTGAAAATTTCGCTGCTTAAATTATATATGTCGAATGCATTATGCTTGGGATTTAGATCGGAATGGCCTGTGGTTAGGATTACCGTCGAGGTTTTGCTTTCAAAAAAAAAAAAAAAAAAAAAACTGATAAAACCCGATGGGTGCCTAACTGGCCTTTGCCACGTGCCCCAAATCCGCACAGGGTGGGTCTGGGGGATGTGACAAAAGAGTGGTATCGGAGCTACAGGTTTGAAAGTCAGTATAGACCATAACCTTAGGGTTATTTAAACACTGAATCCTTAGAAAGCAAATACTTAAGTCATAGAATTTCTGAATCGATGAACAACCTGAATGACATTCTTACTAAGACACATTGAATGAGGATACTTAGAATACTTTTTATCTTGCTTCAGATGCCGCCTCGAACTAGGAGTAGCAATAGGGAACCGCGGGCCCCAACGGAGAGCGTAGCCCTACGGGAAATGCGGGCCACATTAGCTCAATTCGGCCAGGCCATTGAGGGACTATCAAGAACCTTACAGCAACACCAGGCCGGACCAGCAAATAACCCTGTAGAGCCTCCGGTAGTTTCGCCTCCGCCTGCCCCAGCGCAACCGTTGGAAATCGGCATTCATAATGACTTGTTAGATCGCTTCCATAAGCTCAAACCCCCGACTTTCGATGCTGTTACCGACCCCGAGAAAGCTGAGCTGTGGGTCATGTCAATGGAAAAGACCTTTAAGCTCTTGATTTGTTCGGAAGCCGAGAAAGTGATGTTAGCCACTTACATGTTACAGGGAGAGGCTTACAAGTGGTGGCTCGAGATGCAAGTACAGAACCCCACCATTACCTGGGCCGATTTTATTGAAAAGTTTTATGGCATGTTCTTTCCCCCTACAATCCGGGAGAGAAAACTTCAGGAGTTTGCCACCCTAAAACAAGGGGACATGACCGTAATTCAATATGCAGCCAAGTTCTCTGCATTGTCCAGATTTGCTTCCTTTTTGGTGAGGGAAGAGCATAATAGGGCAAGGAAATTCCTCGCAGGTCTTCGGATCGGGATACGGACTAAAGTCTCGGCCTTTGAACTACACACCTATTCCGATGTTCTTAACAAAGCCCTAGTTATTGAAAAGGACATGGAAGAGTTCAACCAACTGAAGGACCAGGAAAGAAAGAAAAAGGGCAAAAACTTTAAGAAGGAGAAGCCGAGCAAGAAGCAAAGGACTGAGGGCCCAAGTAAGAGCAACAAGGGTCAGAAGAAAACTGAGGAAGTGTCCAGATGCCCTCACTGCCAGAACCTACACCCTGGAGAATGTCGCCGACTGACTGGTGCATGCTACCGATGTGGAGATAAGGGGCACCAAGTCAAAGATTGCCCGCAACATCCACCAATCCCGAGAACCCCTGCCTTGACTACCGGCACCGCAGAACGGAAGCCTATTCCAGCACCTCTTACCAAGACAAAGGACAAAGGCAAGGAGCCACAGGGCCGCCCGGGAAGAGTCTTTGCACTGCTACCAGGAGACACCTCTGCTGCAAATGCTGTAGTAGCAGGTATACTCCCGATTTTCGAAATCTCTGCATATGTGTTGATTGACCCTGGATCCACGCATTCTTTTGTGCCCCATCTTTTGTTGATAAATTGCATAAGATACCTGAACCTGTGGATGAACTGTTATCGGTACAAATTCCTTCTGGGATGTCAATGATTGGGTCCACGATCCTTCGGGACTGTAGAGTACTGATTGGAGACCAAGAGTTGTTAGTCAATCTAATACCCTTAGCGATAAAAGGATTTGATGTGATATTGGGCATGGATTGGTTGTCACACAATCATGCCACCATCGATTGTTTTGAGAAAAGTGTATTGTTTCAGCCCCCGGGACAGCCCGAGTTTATGTTTAGGGGAAAGGGCATTACCCCACCGCCCTACCTAATCTCTGCCATTCAGGCAGGGAAGTTATTGAAGAAAGGGTGTCGTGGTTATTTATGTAGTGTCTTGGATACCCAAGCCCAGAATCCCCCACTGCCTGAAGTGCCAGTTGTGTGTGAATTTCCCGACGTGTTTCCAGATGAACTACCGCAAGGAACAGTTGATCGAGAGATCGAGTTTTCCATTGATCTTATCCCTGGAACTCAACCTATATCCAAAACTCCCTACCGAATGGTCCCATCAGAGTTAAGGGAGTTGAAAGCCCAATTAGAGGAATTGTTGGAGAAAGGGTTTATCCGACCCAGTGTATCTCCTTGGGGAGCACCCGTGTTGTTTGTGAAGAAGAAGGACGGCTCCCTAAGACTGTGCATTGATTACCGTGAGCTAAATAAAGTGACGGTAAAGAATAAGTACCCTCTTCCGCGTATCGATGAATTGTTTGACCAGTTACAAGGGGCGAGTGTATTTTCTAAAATTGATTTGAGATCGGGGTACCATCAACTCAAAGTCAAGGACACTGATGTACCAAAGACGGCCTTCCGGACCCGATACGGTCACTATGAGTTCCTGGTCATGCCTTTTGGCGTGACTAACGCCCCTGCCGCGTTCATGGATTTAATGAACCGGGTTTTTAAACCGTATCTAGATAACTTCATCATTGTGTTTATCGATGATATACTAGTATACTCGCGGAACGAGGAGGAACATGAAAGACATCTGGGAATAGCACTACAAACCCTGAGAGAGCACAGACTGTATGCAAAATTCAGCAAGTGTGAATTTTGGTTGTCCAGCATTACCTTCTTGGGCCATGTGATTTCCAAAGAAGGCATCGCTGTTGATCCACAGAAGGTGGAAGCTATATTGGATTGGCCCCAGCCGACCACTGTAACAGAAGTCAGAAGTTTTCTTGGACTGGCTGGGTACTACCGAGGTTTCGTGAAAGATTTTGCAAAGCTGGCCAAACCGCTCACACATTTGACCAAGAGTAATGTACCATTCATTTGGGCAGATGAGCAAGAAAAGAGTTTCCAGCTGCTGAAAGAGAAGCTGACCACAGCGCTAGTATTGACTATTCCCTCCAGAGAAGGGAAGTTTGTCATTTACTGTGACGCCTCTTATAAGGGACTGGGTTGTGTCCTTATGCAGAATGATAGAGTCATCGCCTATGCTTCCCGACAGCTCCGACCTCATGAGCAAAACTATCCTACCCATGATCTAGAATTAGCTGCAGTGGTGTTTGCCCTAAAAATCTGGCGCCACTACCTTTATGGGGAGGTGTGTGAGATTTTTACGGATCACTAGAGTTTGAAATATTTCTTCACACAGAAGGAATTAAACATGAGGCAGCGAAGATGGCTCGAACTAATTAAGGATTATGATGTGGCTATTCAGTACCATCCGGGTAAGGCAAATATGGTGGCCGACGCCTTGAGTCGACGATCTGGAAGCCTTGCCTACATGATTACCTCTCAGGAGGAGTTAATTCGAGATCTGGATGAAATGGGTATCGAGGTAGTTCCACCAGGTAGCACGGCTTGTCTGGCCAATTTGACTGTTGGATCTACATTGGTGGAGCGAATTAAAGCGGGACAGACTCAAGATGAGGAGTTGATTAGAATCTGTGATGAAGTAAAGGCAACGGGGAAAGCTGATTTTGGAATTCAGGACGGAATTCTACGGTATCGAGGTAGGTTGTGTGTGCCCAAGATACCCGAGTTAAGAAAGGAAATTCTGGAAGAAGCCCATGCCTCGAGATTCACGGTACACCCTGGGATTACGAAGATGTATCATGACCTCAGGGAGTTATACTGGTGGACCGGATTGAAGAAGGACGTAGCAAATTTTATTGCTCACTGCACACGATGCCAACAGGTGAAAGTTGAGCATCAACGTCCTAGCGGACTTCTGCAACCACTCCCTATTCCGGAATGGAAGTGGGAGCATATCACCATGGATTTTGTGTCCGGTTTTCCCAAGTCACCGAAAGGCTCTGATGCTGTCTGGGTCATAGTGGACAGATTGACCAAGTCTGCTCATTTCCTACCTGTCAGGACCACTTATAGCTTAGAGAAGTTTGCCGCATTGTACATTCAGGAAATTGTACGCTTACATGGCACACCATTGTCCATTGTATCCGATCGAGATCCCCGATTTGTGTCACGATTCTGGAAAAGTCTACAGGAGGCACTCGGCACGGAACTCAAGTTCAGTACAGCATATCACCCGCAAACTGATGGACAATCTGAAAGAGTGATACAGATATTGGAGGATATGCTGCGACTGTGTGCACTGGACTTCAAAGGAAACTGGGCAGAGCACCTGCCACTTGTCGAGTTTGCCTATAATAACAGTTACCAAGCCAGCATTAAAATGGCACCGTATGAGGCACTATACGGGAGGAGATGCCGATCTCCACTTTGCTGGATTGAAGCCGGTGAACAGAAGCTGCTTGGGCCAGATTTAGTCCAAGCCACCACGGAACAAATTCAGAGGATCCGGAATAGACTGCAAACGGCCCAGAGCCGGTACAAAAGCTATGCTGACAATCGGAGGAAGGATCTTGAATTCCAAGTAGGTGATCTTGTGTTTCTTAAAGTGTCGCCACTAAAGGGAGTACTTCGATTCGGCAAGAAAGGCAAGTTAAGTCCTCGTTACATTGGTCCTTTTGAGATTTTAAAGAGAATTGGCCCGGTTGCATATAGTTTGGCATTACCGCCTGAGTTGGACAAGGTACACCGTGTATTTCACGTATCCATGTTACGAAAGTGTATACAAGAACCGGGGCAAGTCGTCGAGTATGAGCCACTCAAGTTGAGAGACGACTTAACATATGAAGAACGGCCAGTCCAGATCCTTGATCGGAAAGAAAAGACCTTGCGTAACAAGGCAATTCCGTTAGTCAATGTCTTATGGAGAAATCACTCTAGTGAAGAAGCAACCTGGGAACTTGAAGCTGAAATGCATGAAAAATATCCCGAGTTGTTTACTTGATATTGTAGACTGAGTTTTGGGGACAAAACTCTTCTGAAGGGGGGGAGGATGTAACACCCCAATTTCTTGACTGACATGTTTTGTGTATTGAAAACTGTTTTGGGAATGAAATGTCGGGTTTAGCTAATTTAATATCTATTTTTAATAGTGATAAAACTCGAATTAGCTAATTATGGGAAACTCGAGAAAATAAAAACTGACATTGGACCTTGGTCAATGGAAGATATTCTGAGTAGGAAGTGACAGAAAGAAACTGCACTGAAAAAGAAGTTACGGATTGGAAGTTAAGGCCAAAACAGTGAAATTAGAATTCAGCGACAACCAAACAGGGCCTTAACCAGAAAATAAGAGAAAATGGTCACTTGGGAGGCCAAGGGGAATTGAACCCTTGACCTAACAAGGTAAGCAACTTTGTCCCAAAAAGTTACCAACTAGGCTGTTGGTTACTTTGTGCATAAATACAGCAATATATGTATATAACCTATAATCTTGCTCAAGCCACCACCCAAATTGGCCAATGGCCTTGCATGCATTCCCTTCATCATAGCCCTCCATCACCTCCATCAGGTCAGCAGCCACTAACCCCACTAAGGGCAGAGATACACTCACATATATGTATATGTGTATAGCCCTATATGTATATGAAGCTATAATATATAAGCTACAACTTGCATCAATTCTCTCTTTAGAGAATTTTGAAATACCAAACAGTGAGAGTGTGTGAGTTCTGTTGTGTGTACGTAGGGTTGGCTGAGAGAGAGAGAGAGAGAGAGGAAAGGAAGCTTGTGCATGCATATGTGTTGTGAGAAATTTGGCCATTAGAGAGGAAAGGTGAAGGCTTGAAGTTGAAGTGCATGAACTGAGAAGCTTGAGGGACATTTAGAAAGGTCTGAACCAAGCCAAGAGTGTGAACTGCTACTGCTTGAAGGTAAAATTCTAAATTATCTTCAATTCTTGTTTTGTAGATTTTGGAACTGTTTGATAGAATTAGACTGCATGCATGTTTTATTCTTGATCCTAGGAATTATTCTGAGTGTATTGCATGTGTTAGAGGTCTCGGATAGGTCAAGAACCATGAAACCCGAGACCAACCTCCATTGATGAAGCTTGAAACACCAGGTCTGAATCGACCATAGCCGTTTAGAATTTTGCATATCGAGACCTGAAATAGACCCTAATAGGATCTCAAACATCTACCTACGCGACCCCAGAACACTGTATGGCCCCACGAATTTCAAAATATTCTTACGGGCTCAAAACTTAAATTGTCGATGCATGTGACTAAACTGAAAAATGAGGATAGGGTCTTGATCCTTATGATTTGTAGATCACATAGCTTCAAAAAACACATGAAATGGTTGAGAAATGAGGGTGCTCGAGCGTGTTACAGGTCACGGCTATTGTTTTGAAAACAGAATGGTTTAGAGTGATTCGATGCTTAAAATCGATGTCAAATGATAGATACTAAGTGCAGAAAGCTATCGGAATCGAAACCAGTTGAAAACCGCGTTCCAAATCTCACGAAATAGGAAGTGAAAAATCTGCAGAAATTAGGGCAACACTGAGGCAGTTAGTGGGGAAGACAGAGTTGACTCGGCCGAGTCGACCGAGTCGAACGAGTCGAGATGGGTTGGGCCGAGCCAACTCGGACATGTGTCAAACAACGGGACCGCCACCGAATTAATAGGACGGCGTCGTTTTGGACCGTTTATATGTTAAATAGTTACGTTAAAAGAAAAGAAAGGGAAGGAAGGAAAAAGGCGGGCTACGGGGTTTCGAACCCCTGACCTCCAGAACCCACGCGCCCCTTCTTTCCACTCGGCCACGCACCTGCGTGTGAATCATATCCGACATAATATATATATATATATATTATATATTTAATTAAACCAGAAATAAAAGACGCATTTTGCGCCTTATGGGACTCGAACGTGGTATCTATTGGAGAGGGAGGTGGCACGCGTCCGCTGTGCCACCCTATTCGACCGTTCATTTTCTGCCTAAAATAATATATATATTATATATATTCCGAAATTAATTTAATTTAATTAAAATCATTTAATTAAATTAAATACTCCAAATTAGTCCGTTGTCCAAAAATCATAAGTTATATATGTATTCCTACTGTCTCGGACCTCCTGAGTCCAATGGTGAGGTCCGTGACCGCAAATGAGGTACCGAAAAAAATATGATGTATGAAATTACTATAATACCCCTGACCCTGTACAAGGCCAAATGAAATCCGATTTCAACGGAACTGATACCAGTAGTAGACCTGACACTTGTAAGACTGTATACATGATTAGATGACGAACCCGAGACAGAAATTATGTGACGGCAAAAATGACCAAAATACCCCTGACATACCCGAACCCAAATTAAAAGCCGAGAGAGTCTAAATTTACTTTCTTCGACTTTCCGAACTCAATGGTTAGGTCCATAATATGAAAATCAGAACCGATAAATGTGTGAAGGCACTGAAACCCTAAGCCAAATGCTTAAGAGGTAAGACCTATGAACTAACCACTATAAGTTAGTTCCATGAAACCCATCATAGAGTAGACTTACTCAGTCTAAGGTCATGAGTTGATAAATCTCTATAAATTGTTTTAGGCTTAAGGAGAAAAGAGGAAGGCTCCGTTCATAGCTTCAAACTCGAATATTGAAGGTGAGTAACTTCTGACACTGTTTAGTTACTGCTCCTTGATCTGCTAAATTGTTTCGAATACCATATGTTTTAAATGCAATTGTTTTAAATGCATGCTTTTATCACCGATGACATGGTTTTTAGTTTCTCAAATGATTAACTATACTTCTGATTGATATGCTAGCACTCTGAACCGTTTATTTGTTTTGATCTATTGAACTTGACTTGGATTTATTGAACTATTAATTCCAAACTGATTTAATTACCATGTGATTTAAGCAAAGATTGAATTCGAAACTCTTGCCTGGATATCTGTGTTACTCACTGGGCTTTTTAAAGCTCATTCCATTATTTTAATAATTTCAGGGGAACCCTCAGATGGACAGGTTTAGCAGGTCCAGAACTTAGGGGGAAAATGTTGGAGACCCCCAGATAAAATGATAACACATTTTTGTGAATCTATACCATTTTTGTACTTTTTGTGTAACTGAACAGACTATGACCTTTTGTAGTGAAACTGTTTTGTAAGCTTGATTAAGATAGGACTGACTATGATGTATCCTGAATGCTCTGCCAAGTATATATGTATGCATTCTCTTGTGAAAATTTCGCTGCTTAAATTATATATGTCGAATGCATTATGCTTGGGATTTAGATCGGAATGGCCTGTGGTTAGGATTACCGTCGGGGTTTTGCTTTCAAAAAAAAAAAAAACTGATAAAACCCGATGGGTGCCTAACTGGCCTTTGCCACGTGCCCCAAATCCGCACAGGGTGGGTCTGGGGGATGTGATAATAACCAAACGTATTTTTGCAGTTTTCAAAAAATCAATTACAAAATTCTGAAACACATTTCAGAAATATTTTTCAGAAAATCATATCTGAATCACTATCCAAACGAAGCCTTTTCATGCATGATTTTTTCATTAACCCAATTATCATGTAAGACCTATAACTACCTATATCTCCCTCATTTCTGTATCTTTGCTTCTCATTCCTTTTGCATCCTAATCCATTTTTCATGCTTGTTAAGATCCTACAATTAAATCTAACCCTCATGCTTTGAAAAATTAAAAGCAGAACAGTTGCACTTACCTCAGTTTTAAGCTCCTAGCTCGTAGTTCCTCCTCATGTCTTCTCTGTATTCCTTCTTGCTCCCCTTCTGAAACCCAAAATTTTACCTCAGTCTTTCTGTTTCTCTCTTTATTTTCTAAATTCTTTCAATGATACCAAACCCATATATATATATATAAATAACCTTACCACCCCTCTTTCTTTCTTCCTACTTTTGTTGACTTTTCTTTCTTATATTTTCTGCTTTGGTCTTTTCCGTTTCTGAGCTTTTAATCTCCTTCACTAAATGTTGCTTTGAACGTTATATATCTTATATGTAAACACACCCGAACTTTCTGCCCTTCCCCCCCTCTCTCTCTCTCTCTCTCTCTTTTTATATATATGTATATATAATTTTGTGTATATACATATATTCTTTATTTTATGTATATAAATATATATATATACACGTATTTATACACACACACACACACACTTATACACATGTATACGATTATATATATATATGTATCTATATATATATTTAATAATTCATATATATATATACATGGTTATATATATAAATTTATATTAAATATATATACATATATGTATAGATACACGTACACGTACTTTGATGCTGGCTCATGGCTTGCTCGGGTATTGCTCGGGCATTGTCTATACATTGAAGATTGTTCACATTCCAAACTGTCTATTCCATTTGATATTATAACATAGAGCCCTAACAGCTCGGGTTTACATGGGTCGCTCGGTTACAATCCGGGTTGGGGAATTACAACTAGTATGGGAATGCAATGCTAAAAACCCAATATAAGTAAACCCGAACTCTAATATGTGGATTTTTACTTTGCCAATGTGGCCTATTTGTATAATTTCCAATCTCTGCTTCTTGAAATTGTGTATCAGTAATTGCTTCAATTCCACAACCCATTGATTATCGTGTTTCCATTATGTGAAAATTTATGAATTTTTGATATCCTATTTGTTGTGAATATCTATGAGTCCTTTGACTCCTTGGCTATATCTTGTCTTTGTGATCCTGGTGATCCCTTTTGTTGTGGACATTTGTAATCTATATATATGTACATACCTTGTGGAATCCTTTTTTGTTATGACTCTATTTGTGACTACTTTGGGTTGTGCTTGTCATAACGCCCATTTTGTGATGTTGATGACCTACGAGTCGGTGTTTGGGAATGATACGCAACATGTTATCTTGATGAGGACATTTTGATATGATGATAAGAGCTCTTGGTGCCATTCAAAGGAACCCAAAGATGAGTAGTGAACATGGATGAGTGCTGTGTGAGGGTAGCCTGGCCCTATTTAATAGCCTCCATTTGACTCAATTTGTATATGTTTGATTCTGCAACATTTGTTGATTTGATGATGTTATCTTTAAATGATAGATACGCCTTTGAGGCTTATCTTTGTATTCGATCTGAATCTCTTTGATTTGGGCAGCTAAACATTATATGTTGATAAATGTGTGCTAGGTGACTTGCTCAGTCATCCCTATTACTATCGTAACCTCTTTGTGAACTATGTTATTTCGGGCCTGATGGCCGATCCCTTTCAACTTGAAATCCTATGATTATCTTTTTGTTCTACACATGGTTTAACCCATGGCAAAGTGAAGGATTTACTTACTGAGCTAAGTTAGCTCATTCTAGAATTATAACAATTTTTTAGGAGACACAATATCGAAGGAGATATAATGATGGCGACTTGTGGAGGTAGTGATTTGGTTGTGGATAATGTTAATGATGTATAGCTTCAAGTCTTAATTTGAATATATATCCTGTAAAATTGATCATAATGTTAGATATTATGACATAGTGGCACTAAAAATATCATTAGACTTGAATGGTGATTGATAATGATGGAAAATATGTGTTGAGAATGATCTTATTGATGATTGATAAAGTTGATTGGTTATCAGATGAGTTGCATATGTGTAGCTTCCGCACTTGCTTAAAAAGAAAATTTTTTACTGTCTTGTGCAATTCATTTGATTTTGTATGGCCTGTTTAGGTGACAGTATCGATCACCGGCCCTTAATCTGTATAGGGTGGGTTCCAGGTTATGACAATTTTTGCCTCTAACACCCAATCAGGCACTGGTCATACCATCGTAGACCCTCAAGAAGTAAATAATCAAGTAAAAATAAATCTAGTAACTAGTAGCCCTTTAGAAAAGGTAAAAAATAGGCATGTTAATAATCTAGCCCCAAGTTATGAAGTTAGGCACTACAGGAAAAGGCACAACTAGCGACGCATGAATGCATCGCTAATAGTAGTCATATGCATCACTAAAGCTCTTTCGCGATGCACAAATGGACGTCACTAAAGGCGTCGCGAATAGTTGAGTCACCAATACTATTAGTGACGCACAAACTTGTATGCGTCGCTAAAGGTAACTATCACATCCCGAACCCCACCCTACGCGGATCTCAAGGACATGATGCCAGTTAGCCGCCTTGCCGGTTTGTCGACTGACAATGCGACCAACCAAAGGCAAACTTCTGAACTTACCGATGAATTGCATTCCAAATGTAGGGTCAGAGCAGTGGAATTTAAAACTTTTTTATCTTGGGAATGCAACTTAGTTATATACTGCAAAGGTACGTACCACAAAGCAAGTCTAAAACCAGATAGCTAATAACTCTAACCATAGAGCACGTCTATAATCAGACATATAACACAAAGCATATCTAACATCTCTAGAGTACCATTACCGTGAGCCATGTCCCAATATCAGTAAATTTAATCATATCATATCAATCATGTCACTCACTTGAAATGCCACTCAGCCTATCCATGTCATATTATGGTGCCTTCTAATCCAATGGAGATAAATCCTAAAAAATGTTAGGATAATGGGGTGAGATTAAATAAGCCCAGTGAGGAACACATGTTCCTTGTCATAGGTTTCAAAAACCAGTTCTTACTTACAAAGCACATGGAGGGTTCAGTTCTTTCTGAAATAGTAGTTTTATAAATTCACTTAATGCAGTTAAGTAGAATAAAACATAACCGAACCAAATAGCACAAACAGATCAGAACAGAATAGATCATAACAAAACATAACCAAACAGAACAGAACAGAACACAACAAATCAGAACAAAAAAGTACATGATGCCAATATATCAATTAGAGACACGGGCATATCATCAACGGAACGGAACATAACGGAACGGAGCGGAAATAATATATCAATCAGAGACAAAGGCATATTATCAACGGAATGGAACATAACGGAATGGAGCGAAAGTAATATATCAATCAGAGACAAATGCATATTATCAACGGAACGGAACATAACGAAACGGAGCGAAAATAATATATCAATCAGAGACACAAGCATATCATCAATGGAATGGAACATAACGGAACAGAGCGGAAACAATATATCAATCAGAGACAAAGGCATATCATCAACGGAACGGAACATAACGGAACTGAGTGGAAACAATATATCAATCAGAGAGAAAGACATATCATCAACGGAACGGAACATAACGGAACAGAGCGAAAACAATATATCAATTAGAGACAAAGGCATATCATCAACGGAACGGAACATAACGGAACGGAGCAGAAACAATATATCAATTAGAGACAAAGAAATATCATCAACGGAACAGAACATAACGGAATGGAGCGGAAACAATATATCAATCATAGGCAAAGGCATATCATCAACGGAACGAAACATTACGGAACTGAGTGGAAACAATATATCAATCAGAGACAAAGGCATATCATCAACGGAATGTAGGAAAATAAATCAAATAATAGAACAGGTCAGTATTGAGCGGAATAAGACAGAACATAACAAAAAAAAAACCAAAGCAGACCATATAACAAAACAGAGTGGACCCGAATAGAACAGGAGAGCAGGACAGGACAAAATCATGCCACGTGTAATGCAGTACAAGGAGTATGCATTTAAACAATATAGCATATAAAACGGTATAGTGTATACAGATACAATATCTATACAGTGTAACTTATACACCAACTCAGAAGTTCCAAGTTACTCACAAATTGTTCGTTTATCTCCTTGTATAGATAATCTGATAACCTCCAGATATTGTCTCAGACACATCCTTGTATATCCTGAATAATCATCATCAATCACAAACAGATCAGAATTTAACCATTCATGTCTTATTTATCATCTTAGGTATCTATCGGATTACCTAAGATAGCCTAATAACCTATTTCCCTTTCATTGGGTTTCATCCGAGGCTATTTCATTCTTTAATTAGGCTTAGCAATTATCAGGATTATAATCTAAGTCATTTAGACTTCAATCGTTATCAGTTAAGTACTTATTTAACCTTAGGGGCAAAATGGTAATTTTACCATTCTTGTCCCGGACCCTGTCGTGGTCCTCAGAATATTCCATATAACTCACATGTAGATTTTTAAGTCCTTTGGACTTCATTTGGTATCTGCTTTTGATTATTAGGACACATCAGTCATTTTTTATTTTACGCTCTGACTGTTTCGGAGTCTTATTTAGTCCCTCAACTTCCATAATTATACTTATGACAATTTGTCAGATCAGACTGGCCTTTATTCAGCCTCTACTTTGCACTTACTATGCCCAAGGGCATTTTGGTCATTTTATGTTTCATGAAATTCTAACTCCGATTCACCATTTAATCATGTGTCCAGTTTCACGAGGGTCTGGGCTTCTGTCAATATCAATTTCATCCAATTTGGACTTTATTTGGGCATCGTATAGCATCAAGGGCATTTTGGTAATTTCACATGCCATAACTAAATTTTTCAGGACCTCAGTTCATAAAATAGACCTCACTATTAGGTCCAGAATGTCCGACATAGTTGAATTGGACTATCTTTTGTGTTTAATTAACCTTGGGTATCATCAGGGCCAGTACAATCATTTACTATTTACGTGTCTTTATTTTTTGGGACTTAATTTCCCAGATTAGACTCTACCATTGAGTCCAAAATGCCCGAAATAGTAGAAATACATTATTTATTTATTTTATTTGGACCCCGTTTGACTCATTTAGTGTCCAAGGGTAAAATAGTAATTTTATCCAATTAATAAAATAATTAAATAAATTGTTTTATTATTTTATTATTTTTTCAGGGGTGTATTTGTATAAAAAATCCCACGGATTGGGCCAGAATATAATTTTGCAAAACAGTTGGAGTCAAAATATAATTTTAGAAAAGTTTGGGGTTCAAAATAGAATTTCAGAAAAAAGGGTTTAGAACTGTTCGATTTTAGGGTTCAGTTAGTTGAACCGGTCTAAAACTCCTGAAATCATCCGGTTCACTTCCTTCAGAAAACCGGGATACAATATCCCCATTGTCTCCCTTATCCACAGTTTGGGTTAACCTTAATCCCAATTTCAATTTTCTATCGCTGTAACCAAACAGTCCATAATTTATTTAAAACAAGTTTCAAAATGACACAGTTTCAATAATACAGTGGCTTGCTCGTAGCTCGACACGTGTCTAAGTCGACACGTTTGGTCTAGACGAGTTAGGCGAGTCGACTCAGTCGACTCATCGTCTTCTCCATCGCGCAGTTACTGTAACCCTAATTCCCGATTTTACATTCTTCCAATTTCCTGACTTTTAGGGATGATTTGATCTCTGTTTTCAGGTGGCATGGGCTACTGAATGTTTAAGAAACATTTTGTCATTCAGTTTAAGCCTCGAATCAAGCTCAAACGTTCGGTCCAAAGTTGGATAACCGGACCTACAACTGGCTAGTAAATCCTTGTTTTTGCCCCAAATCTTGTGAGGTTTCTTTAGTTTTGATCCATGCATCATGGGGTTCAAGTCCCTATTCCAAAAACGTGGTTTAAAAGTCTAAAACAGGGGCTAGGTTTCATGGCCGAAACCTGCAACTCAGGTTTTGGAGGCCTTATTTTGAGGTTTTTGATCGCGTTTAAGTGTTTTTGGAACACCAATGGCTTCTATTTGAGGTTTTGACAACCCAAACTTGATTTGGTGTGGATATTTTCAAACCTGCACCTCTAACGTCCATCTATGGCGGTTTGTATACGAATTTAGTGTTCTAGGCTGTTTCAAGGCTCTAATTTCGTGCCTCATTAAGGATTATATACTTTAGGTATCATGCATAAAGTTAAGGGGGCTCGACAACTTCAAAACAGTACCAAAATTTAACAAAAAGAATAAAGCAGTTTGAGGTTTATTCCTCTGAACAGTGAACTCCTCTCTTCTTGGCTTGGCTCAGACCTTCTTAATGTCCCTCAAGGTTGCCCAGACTCCTTTACGTGCACTTAGGTGACACTCACATGCATGCACACACATGTATATGAACCTTCCTCTCACACACAATGCTCCCCTCTCTCTCTCTAACACCCACACAACACACAGAAGATCACTCACTCACACCTGAGTGCAGCACACTGATTTTCTTTTAGAGGGTCCCAAGGATTGTAGTTTATATATATATATATTGTTGCACCTATACATATACATCTGTATATATATATATATATATATATATATATATATATATATATATATATAGATGCTTGTGTATCAGAAATTCGTATGACTGATGTAGGAGTTGAAAAGGGGATGATGGGAGCTAATGATGAAGGATTTGCATGCATGGCCATTGGCCAATTTGGGAGGCAGACTTGAATAATTTAGTGTTATATACAATTCTGTTATATATATAGGCGCAAAGATGTTAGCAGCCCACTTGGTAATTTTTTGGGTACTTAAAATCTTGCCCCACTTGGTCAAGGGTTCAAATCCCCTTGGTCTCACTTTTGGGTATTTTTCCACATTTTGGGCTTAGGCCTTGTTTGGCTGGCACAAAATTCTGTTTTGGCTATTTCTGTTATATTTTCTTTTCCAGTGCTCTTTTTATGAAACGGTTCTTCTGAGGGTTTTGTATTCAGTTAGCTTCGATGTCAAAGGCCTCGTGTCAGTTATTATTCATTTGTGGCCATCATAGTTCACTAATTCGAGTTTCTACAGTGTTAAAACGACATCATTTCACCTAATTAATAGGTAATTAGGTTCAGGTATTACACCTCTTCTCCAGACATGTTTAATTATTTTGTTGGCCTTATCGTGACCATCAAGAGATTCTCGATTAACTTTCTTAATTATTCTTTATGTTAGTTCTAATTAATAATTATCAAACTAATTATTAATTAGTCAGGTTAGGGCATTACATCCTGCCCCCCTTAACAGAAGTTTTGTCCTCAAAACTTAGTTGGTCATATCTAGGAGGCTCTGACCTCTCTTCATGCCAATACTATCATTATAGTTTCACACAGATTTCATATCAGATACAGGAATCCCCATTAAGTCTGATTTACAACCACAATTGTATAATCTCAACAAGGTTCGATTATCAGACCCATATCACATTAAATCAACTGGGCGATCATCCTCAAATAAGCAGAAATCATCTACTAGGATCATTTAATCATATGTGATCCTACTAGTGATTTACTTGATATCCGCAATCACAAGCATCAGTGCCAGAGTTAGCAATACACCATTTACGACGCACTAAACTCGAACCTACGTGCGTCGCTAATAGTGTATTGGCATTCTTTAGCGACGAATGTGGAGCGTCGCTATAAATTAATTTCTTTGCTTTTAGTGACGCCTTTGTGTGCGTCGCTAAAAGTTTTTTTTTTTAAACCATATTTTGACCTGAATTATTTGTTTTATTTGTTGTTTTATTACTGTTTAAACCTGTATCAATAATCCTGATATACAATAAAATCTGAACATTCTGAAATGAATATATTAAAAAAGAAAAATACATTCATATATATATATATATTATACTAATTACTTACATTTGTAAAAGTACAATTTAACAATAAATACAAAAATAAAAAATTGTCTAAAAAAATGTAACTATAGATGTCCATGAAAAGAAGAAAAAAAAAACAAATAAATATAATAAGTCCCGATGCAAAACATAAAGACGGCGGTGCAATAATCCCGATCAATCTAAAATAAAGATCAAATGATATATATTAGAACACTTATTAAATATATATATTAACATAAATTGTGAATAGTTTTTTTTTTTTGTATGCATAAATAGTAAGAACGGCATAAAGTAGCATAAGTTGCAAATTACTGATCTGAATTGATTGCCATAAGTTCATGGTAGTCTATTTTGTCATTTGTGAGATGTGTGATAGGGTTTCGGGATAGTTAGGCCGATATCCGGCATTTTGGTCTGTCAAAACCCCAAAATGGTTCTTTTCGGAGCAAAAACTTGCATAAGTTTCAAATCGTTGATCTGAATCGAGTTCCATAAGTTCGTGCAAGTCTATTTTATCATGTTTGAGGTGTTTCATGGGGTTTTGGGCTCGTTAGATTGATATCTGGTGTTTAGGTTAGTCAAAACCCCAAAATAGGCCTTTTTGGAGCAGAAACTTGCATAAGTTTTAAACCGGTGATCCGAACAGAGTGCCGTAAGTTTGTGCAAGTCTATTTCATCATTTTTGAGGTTTGTCATGGGGTTTTGGGGTAGTTAGATCGATATCCAGTGTTTTGGTCTGTCAAAACCCCAAAATAGGCCTTCTTGGAGCAGAAACTAGCAAAAGTATCAAACCGGTGATCCGAACTAAGTGTCGTAAGTTCATGCAAGTCTATTTTATCATTTTTGAGGTGTCTGATGGGGTTCCAGGGTAGTTAGGCCGATATCCAGTGTTTTGGCCCGTCAAAACCCCAAAAAGAGGCTTTTTAGAGCAAAAAGTTGCATAAGTTTGAAATTGGTGATCTGAATCGAGTGCCATAAGTTTGTGCGAGTTTATTTTATCATTTTTAAGGTGGTTTATGGGGTTTCAGGGTTGGTATGCAGATATCCGCCATTTTGGTTGGTCAAAACCCCTAAATAGGCCTTTTTGGAGCTAAAACTTGCAAAAGTTTCAAACTAGGCATCCGAACTGAGTGCCGTAAGTTCATTCAAGTCTATTTTATTATTTTTGAGGTTTATGATGGGGTTTCAGGGTAGTTAGGCCAATATCCAGTGTTTCGGTACCATCAAAACCCCAAAAGAGGCTTTTTAGAGCAAAAAATTGCATAAGTTGACAACCGGTGATCCGAATTGAGTGCCATAAGTTTGTGCAAGTCCATTTTATCATTTTTTAGGTGGGTGATGGGGTTTCAGGGTCGGTAGGCCAATATCCACCATTTTGGTCGGTCAAAACCCTTAAATGGGCCTTTTCGGAGCTGAAACTTGCAAAAATTTCAAACCGGGCATCTGAACCGAGTGCTGTAAGTTCATGCAAGTCTATTTTATTATTTGTGAGGTATGTGATGGGGTTTCGAGGTAGTTAGGCCAATATCTGGTGTTTTGGTCTGTCAAAATCTTAAAAAGAAGCTTTTCAAAGTGAAAAGTTGCATAATTATAAGTTTGTGCAAGTCTATTTTATCATTTGTGATATGGGTGATGGGGTTTCGGGTTCGGTAGGCCGATATCCACCATTTTGGTCGGTTAAAACCCCTAAATGGGCTTTTTTAGAGCTAAAACTTACAAAAGTTTCAAATTGGACATCCAAATCGAGTGCCATAAGTTCGTTCAAGTCTATTTTATCGTTTGGGAGGTGTGTGATGGGGTTTTAGGGTCGCTAGGCTGATATCCGGTATTTTGGTCTGTCAAAACCCTAAAATGGGCCTTTTTGGAGCTGAAACTTGCAAAAGTTTCAAACCGGGCATCCAAATTGAGTGTCGTAAATTTGTACAAGTCTATCTTATCATTTGTGAGGTGTGTGATGGGGTTTTGGGGTCGGTAAGCTGACATCTAGAATTTTGGTTTGTCAAAACCCCAAAATGGGCCTTTTTGGAGCTAAAACTTGTAAAAGTTTCAAACCGGGCATTGTAGCTGAGTGCCATAAGTTTGTGCAAGTCTATTTTATCATTTTTAAGGTGGGTGATGGGGTTTCGGGGTCAGTAGGCCGATATCCCCCATTTTGGTCAGTCAAAACTCCCAAATGAGCCTTTTTAGAGCTGAAACTTGTAAAAGTTTCAAACCGGGCATCTGAACCGAGTGTCATAAGTTCATGCAGGTTTATTTTATTATTTTTGATGCGTGTGATGGGGTTTCGGGGTAGTTAGGCTGATATCCAGTGCTTTGATCAGTCAAAACCCCAAGATGGGCCTTTTTAGAGCTGAAACTTGCATAAGTTTGAAATCAGTGATTCGAACCAAGTGCTTTAAGTTTGTGCAAGTCTATTTTATCATTTTTGAGGTGGGTGATGGGGTTTCGGGGTCGGTAGGCTGATATTCGCCATTTTGGTCTATCAAAACCCCCAAATAGGCCTCTTTTGGAGCTAAAACTTGCAAAAGTTTCAAATTGGGCATCCAAACCGAGTGCTGTAAGTTTGTGCAAGTCTATTTTATTATTTTTGAGGTGTGTGATGGGGTTTTGGAGTAGTTAGGCTGATATCTGCCATTTTAGTTGATCAAAACCCCCAAAGGGCCTTTTTGGAGCTGAAACTTGCAAAAGTTTTGAATCGGGCATCCAAACCGAGTGCCATAAGTTTGTGTAAGTCTATTTTATCATTTTTAAGGTGGGTGATGGGGTTTTGGGGTCGATAGGCCGATATCTACCATTTTGGTGGGTCAAAACTCCCAAATGGGCCTTTTTGGAACTGAAACTTGCAAAAGTTTCAAACCAGGCATCTGAACCGAGTGCCGTAAGTTCGTGCAAGTCTGTTTTATTATTTTTGACTCATGTGATAGGGTTTTGGGGTAATTAGGCTGATATCCAGTGCTTTGGTTGGTCAAAACCCCAAAATGGGCCTTTTTAGAGCTGAAACTTGCATAAGTTTGAAACCGGTGATCTAGACCAAGTGTCGTAAGTTTGTGCAAGTATATTTTATCATTTTTGAGGTGGGTGATGGGGTTTTGGGGTCGGTAGGCTGATATCCGCCATTTTGGTCTATCAAAACCCCCAAATAGGCCTTTTTGGAGCTGAAACTTGCTAAAGTTTCAAATCGGGCATCCAAACCGAGTGCCGTACGTTTGTGCAACTATATTTTATTATTTTTGAGGTGTGTGATGGTGTTTTGGGGTAGTTAGGCTGATATTTGATGTTTTGGTCGATCAAAACCCCAAAATGGGCCTTTTTAGCGTTGAAACTTGCATAAGTTTGAAACCGGTGATCGAAACCAAGTGCCGTAAGTTTGTGCAAGTCTATTTTATCATTTGTGAGGTGGGTGATGGGGTTTTGGGGTTGGTAGGCCGACTGCCATTCTGGTCAGTCAAAACCCCAAAATGGGCATTTTTGGAGCTGAAACCTGCAAAAGTTTTAAATCGGGCATTTTAGCCGAGTGCTGTAAGTTTGTACAAGTCTATTTTATCATTTGTGAGGTGTGTGATGGGGTTTTGGGGTTGGTAGGCTGATATCCACCATTTTGGTCGGTCAAACCCCCAAATAGGCCTTTTTGGAGCTAAAACTTGCAAAAGTTTCAAACCGGGCATCCGAACCGAGTGCTGTAAGTTCGTGCAAGTCTATTTTCTCATTCGTGAGGTGTGTGATGAGGTTTCGGGGTTGGTAGGTTGATATCCAGCATTTTGGTCTATCAAAATCCTAGAATGGGCCTCTTTGGAGTTGAAACTTGCAAAAGTTTCAAACCGGTCATTTTAGCCGAGTGCCGTAAGTTCGTGCAAGTCTATTTTATCATTTGTGAGGTGTGTGACGGGGTTTCGGGGTTGGTGGGCCGATATCTGGCATTTTGGTCCGTCAAAACTCCAAAATGGGTCTTTTTAGAGCTGAAACTTGTAAAAGTTTCAAACCGGGCATTTTATCCTAGTGTCATAAGTTTGTGCAAGTCTATTTTATCATTTGTGAGGTGGGTGATGGGGTTTCGGGGTCGGTAGGCCGATATCTGCCATTTTGGTCTGTCAAAACCCCCAAATGGGCTTTTTTAGAGCTGAAACTTGCAAAAGTTTTAAACTGGGCATTTGAACAGAGTGTTGTAAGTTCGTGCAAGTCTATTTTATCATTTTTGAGGTGTGTGATGGGGTTTGAGACCAATGGTAGGGTCCGTTTTACGAGACTAGGGCCCGAAAAATAAAGTCACGTAAGGGGTAAATGACCAAAATACCCTTTGTCCAAAATTAACAAGTTATTAGTGTATTCTTACTATCTCGGACCTTCTGAGTCCAATGGTGAGGTCCACGACACGAGATGAGGTCCCGAACATAAAGACACGTAAGGGGGTAAAATGACCAAATTACCCCTAATACCTTAAAAGCCAATTTAAAACCAGGGAAGGTCTAAATTGACTTTCTTTGGCATCCCGGACTCAATAATGGAGTCCAAATTACTGAAACGAAGTACAGAAAAATGAGACACATAAAATAGTAAATGACCATTTTGTCCTTTTACATATAAAAGCCCGAATTAAATTCTAAGAAAGCCTAAACCAACTTTCTTCGATGCTTTGGACTCAATAATAGAGTCTATTCGACCAAAAGAAGTGTCTAAAATAAAAAGACATAAAATTTGATGAATAGCATCTGTCAGACGACTATGGACTAAAATATTGCCGAAGTATTAAACTAAGGCAAGTACGAAGAAATAAAGTACGAGAAGACGCGACGCGTTAACATGTCAAGTAAATAACTTTAATTTAAAGTTAATGGAGCTACCAGAAGAGTATAAATTGAAATGAATTTAATTTCTAACACATTAAATTGTGTCATAGGTTAAGAGTACGAGTTAAGTTAAGTACATATGAAATTATGAAATCGTTTTAGACTCTAATACGATTTAAGCATAAGTTAAGGAATATCGAGATGATATTATAATGAATGTGAAGTTGGTGAGATGTTTATGAATTGTTCTTAGGAACTACAAGGAAAGTGGGAAAGCGCATTATTAGCACTAACCCTAAAGGACCGAGGTGAGTAACCCTACATTCGAAGTGGAGATTTAACTTCACGGATTTTAATGAAGTTTTGAGTTCAAGTCATGAAAAGTATTTGAATATCGAATTCAGTTTTCATACGTCTTTTGTTTTAAATTACTCCGCTCAGATAACAGATTTATTTACAGTCCTTTTAAATATGCCTTAGCATGTTTGAGTTTTATTGCAAAATCTCTGAGATATATTCTGAATTCGTATATTCTGAGAATTGGAAGTTCTTTTATAAAGTTATATACCTTATGTTTAAATACTCTTGAATAGTATTTATGAGGAAAATTTATGAGATAAAAGTAGTTTTCTTGAAATACAAGATAACTGTGCATAAGCACAAGACAGGATATTGGAGTTCGCAAGGGACTCTATTATCCTGTGGAGCTGACAAGCTTTTGGGTTCTACGGAATTCAATGGATTGTCAAATGTCTGGTAGCAGGATCTAATCCCACAGGCAAAGAGATATCTCGACAAGAGTAAAACGGGAGTCTGGTTCGAAACAGATTCCAAGAGTAAAAGAAAGAAGAAAAGATATTTGAAAATGGAAGCAGGTCTTACCCTCATTTCCATATTTACATGTTTGAGTTTATATATACTCTATTTAAGAAGAACATATTTTTAGCTTGAACACTTTACATGTTTCAAAGCTATGAGTTTTATGAATGCATATATTCTGTGTTCAAAAGATACGTACAATTGACAGTGATTGATTTATAAACCTTTATGAGCTAAAACCACTATTGATTGAAAACCCCATGACGAATGTTGGAATTGCTCACAAGCTTAGATTAGCTTACCCGGACTTTGTTCGGATCCCCCTTTCAGGTGACTGACAGCAGTCGAGTTTTGAAGACGGTGATCTGCCGGCTTATGGAGATATGATTAGATGGTTCCTTGGTGGGGTTATGTAGAGTTTATTAGCACTTATGTTTAAGATACAGTACGACAATATGTATAAACCCTACAGGGTAATTAATATTGATGGTTGTATGATTTAAGTATTTAAAATTTTAGTTATGCTTTGATTGTATAACCATGTGTATGCATATGTGTAGAGCGGCAGTACCGGGCGGTGTGCTTAAATTTTAAATGAGAAAAGAAAAAGTTTTCACGCTTCCGCAAAAACACGAGTTGCACCGCCGTCCGATACCGCTGCTCACAAGACCGTTCCGCCCAATGGCCCCCGGGTCTGAGGGTGGCGGGTCGCGATGCGAGATCCGCACAGGGTGGGTATCGGGTCGTGACAGAAGATCTTATACACAACCCCTCATATTGTGCTTGGCTCCAAAAGAATCTCAATACGTCCTGGCTGAAATACATGGGGGGATATGTGGAAACTATAATGATGGGAGGACCATTGCCCACCAAGCACTGAATGAGGGCTATTACTGGCCCAGTATGCTAAAATATGCTAAAGAATATGTTAGGAAGTGTGACAAATGTCAACATTTTGCTTCCTACCAACACCAACCTCAGCATGAGCTCGTCCCTATCACCAGTCCTTGGCCCTTTGCCTAGTGAGGAATAGAAATTGTAGGGCCACTACCAAAGGCCCTTCAAAATAGAAGATTTTTACTAGTCGCCATTAATTACTTCTCAAAGTGGGCAGAAGAACCTTTAACTAACATCACAGGGGTGGAGGTGAAGAACTTCACTTAGAAGAATGTTGTATGCAGGTTCGACATCCCTAGAGTCATTATTTCAGATAATGGAACACAATTTATACGAAAGGTATTTGAAAAATTCTGTAAAGATCTCCACATTAGTCACCATTTCTCTTCTCTAGGACATCCTCAGGCTAATGGGCAAGTTGAGGTCCCAAACAGAACCATTTTGGAAGCTATAAAGAGAAGGTTACAAGAGGCCAAGGGACGATGGGTAGAAGAGCTCCTTGGGGTCCTCTGGGATTACCGAACTACTAAGAGACTTCCAACTATAAAGACGCCATTTTCACTACCTTATGGCACCGAGGCAATCATTCTTGTTGAGATCGGTATGCCAACCCTTAAAATAGATCTCTTTGATCAAGAAACTAAGAACTAAAAGCTCGTAGAAAAACTGGATCTTTTGGAAGAAAAATACGAGCAAGCACGAATAAAGACTAAAGCCTACTAGCAAAGGATGGCGAAGTACTTTAATAGGGTGTTACAGGTCTGGTTCATTTACTATTGCAGTTTTGCCACCTATCTACAGACCCCTAAACACCTTATATCTTATTATAAGTGTTACAGGTTTGGTCCATTTACTATTGCAGTATTGCTACCTATGTACAGACCCTTAAAAACCTTGTATCATACTACAAGTGTTACAGGTTTGGTCCATTTACTATTGCGGTGTTGCTACCAGGCCTCTAAAAATCTTGTAATCTTACTACAAGAGTTAAAAGTCTAGTCCATTTACTATTGCAGCATTGCCACTTATGTACAGACCCCTACAAGCCTTGTATCTTGCTACAAGTGTTACAGGTCTAATTTATTTACTATTGCGGCATTACCACTAGGCCTTTAAAAACCTTGTATTCTTTACAAGTGTTACAGATCTGTATACCTATCACTGCGGCGTTGCCACCAAGCCCCTAAAAATCTTGTATTTTTTACAAGTGTTATAGGTTTGTATACTTATCATTATGCCATTGCCATCGGACCCCTAAAAACCTTATATTCTTTACAAGTGTTACAGGGGTCTGTATATCTATCATTGTGGCATTGCTACCAGACCCCTAAAAACCTTTTATTTTATAAATGTTATAGGTTTGTATATTTCATTATTCAGATCCTTAGAAAATCTTATATTTTATAAGTGCTATAGATTTCTTAGGCTTGTACTTTTACGGAGTATTGCTGATTTGAATGTTGAAGTTCTTATTTGAAGTTAAGATAAATCAAAGAAATCAACGAAATTACCACAAGTTCTGAAATGATCATATTTTATATCAAAATCCCCAAGGAAAAAGGACAAAGTAAAAAAAAAAGTCGTATAAAGCTATTTTTCTATAGGCTCAGTATTCTCTGGTAGCTCAGCTTGAGAAGGGTTTGGAACTGGTTTCTCTTCATCATCAGGATCAAGGGCATCTAACTCAGTTTAAGAGACTGGGATATCATTCAGACCGTTCAAGTTCAAATCTAGGTACATCTTTCGAAGTTTTTTCTTGAAGGTTTTGTACCCATGGTCGATGAGTTCTCCCCCCAGCTCTTGAACTTCGATCTTCAAATCTTTCTTGATCTAGATCTTTGTAGCCTCAACACTGTCATGAAGTTCTTTAGCAGTAGTAGCTTTAAAGTCTGCAAATTTCTTCTTCAGACCCTCTAGTTCGGCAACTAGGGCAACCTTCCCAAACTTTATAATGGAGTATGCATTAGCAGCTTCTTTCAGCTTTCACTTAGTAGCAACCATTATCAACCTGACAGTCCCTAATTGAAGTCTAGTTTCATCAAGTTTGAACTAGAGGGTGTTGATTTGCTTTGAATCCTTAGGGCTATTTATAATGGTTGCGAAACAAGGAACGGCATGAAGAAACACAAGTTCAAGTTAGTATCATGCAAATATATCTAGAAAAAAAATTAAGAAAAGTACTGGAGAAGAGACTTACCCTTATATGAATAGCCATCAGGTTATTGGCTATCTTTTTGGCCTTCTACCTAGTGTACTTGTTCGGGCACATGGCCCACGAATCCTTGAAAGCCTTCTACATAACACTCTGCCTGGACTTTTCAGGAGTAGGAGGCGTGGATCTAGCTTTCCTTTCCCTCTCTTTTGTTTCAGTACAGTGGGAGCTAGAAGGGGAATGACCTTGTAGGTGGTAGGGCGTGCCAGTTCTTCTGATACTGTTCGCTCAAGAAAGTCAAACAGTCTTTGAGACAAGAGTAGGCTTAGTAAGGGCAGGAGTCTCCCTAGTCTTTTTCTTCTATTCAGGTTTCCATTTAGTGACGATCGACTTCTTGACCACCTCGCTCATGTCTTCCACTAGACTAGCCTCCATAAGTTCTTTGGAGTTAGGATGGCTTCATGGGAACGATCCTTGGTCCGAAGAAGTTTTCTATACTTGTCTTGGAGGTCCTTCGTGAAGATAAATATTTTCTAATAAATTTTATCTGCATGGCATATTTGGATCAAAAATCAGTCAGACATCAAACCTCAACAAATAAGAAAAATAGGTTATATAGGAAAATGATCTCACCATTGAAACTAGTTTTTCTTGGGAAAATGGTGGCTCGTCTTTCGAAGTCCTCACACTGCCAGCCTCCCTTAACAAAAAAGTACCATTTCTTTTAAGTTTTGATAGAAGAGGGTACAGAGGTAAGGGGTTTGAACCCTTTGTTAAAGGACATGTAGAACATGCCCTCCGACTTCATATACTTCATGTCCATATTACTACAGATTAGGTGAACATTAACCTCAACCCCGTTTAAGTGATTTAGGACTATAAAGGCAATCAGATGCCTCAAACTATTGATATTAAGATTGACAGGACACATATTGAACCACTAAAAGAATTTTCTTATAATACAGTGGAACGAGAACCATACCCTTACCTTAAAGTATTGGGCATAGATCTCATCATTCTGAATATTAGAGAGGCGATCTATAGGGCTTGAAACCCTACAGGACACATTCGTAAGGAAATCATATGTGACCCTCAGAGTATTTATCATACTCTGAGTTATGGCACTCTCCCCTCTTCTCTCTTACGAGGTTTGTCGGAGGTCCTAGCCACTCTAGTCCTAGGTTCAAGATGAGCCTCAACTGTAATATCTCGACTCGGGATATGACACATATACCGAGGCACACTGTAGAGTGGAATATCACTAGGACTAAACCGAGCCGTTAAGCTTTATATCATTGTATTTGTTGGACTGAATGGATTGGAATGTGAATGGTTCACTTTTATAAACATTGTTGGGTAACATTGGGCAACACAAGACTGAGCCTCGTAGTGCGTGCATGCACATACTCCCATGCATGTGACCGTTTGCGTACACACATAGTTTATTAAAATTACGATGCATACGTACGAGAGGCAAGCAGTCATGGGTGTCCGAGTATCGCTGCATCGGAAGCCGCTTTTATGGAAAAACGTGCACATGAGTATATGTATATATATACATATACAGTTACGGGTAAATTTATATATATGTGTGTATAATAAATAAACTATCTAATATACATAACACATGTATATATTGGTACGGTCAGTGTATATATATCTATGTATATATATATACATATGTATTGAATTAAGGTAAAATAAAAGAAAGGAAATAAAAGCAGTGAGGGCAAGTGGGGCAGTCGGTGTGCACGTGTAGTGTGAAGTGGTGTGGTGGCTGCATGTAAGCAACCGTGTGTGTATAGGTGGCAGTGCGTGGGTTCTCTATGTAACTAGCTGGCAGAGCCACCGCCTTTATATGTAAAAGAAGAATTGAGATAGGAAGGAGGAGGTTCATGGGTTCAGAGAGGAAGCCAAACGATTAAAAAGGAATTGCATCAAGGAAGAAAGACCAGAAACCCAGGTGAGTGACCAAAATTCTATTTTAAGTTTGAAAGCAAAAAAGCTTGGTTTAATACAAGGGACTTATGGGGTATGAAAATTGGAACTCAACGCAAAAAGAATCACTCAAAACGGTTGAGAAACCAGGGAAAAACATTGAGTTGCAGGTTCTGTAAGGAATTCGGGTCCCATGGTTTTTGTGTTTTAGAATCTATTCAAGTGATGAGGAACTGATCCTCTATTATACAGGAATAATTTAGAGACAAATTGGGGTTAAAACAGTCAAGAAATATGCATAGAAACTGAGGAATTCAGTCGCCGGAAACTAAGGAAAAGAGCGATGGAAACCATGGTTTTCTTAGGTTTAAAACTGCTTAAATGAAAGCTTAAGGCTGGGGGATTAATTTGGCATGAAAAGATTCAAAAAAGAGAAAAAATAGACGTGAAACAGTGAAAACAGTGGCTAGGGTTTACTGTTTGGCGACTGTGGTCGGAAAGATGATCGGGGAAGACGGCCGGAATGTCGAGGGGTGTGTCGGGTTAAGTTAAACCAGGTTCGGGTTGGATTGGGTCGGGACCCGATCAGAATTAAAAGGGGCAACTGATATGGCAATTTCTACATTTTGTATTTGAATTTAAATGGTAAATGGGATTGTTTGGTTGCAGATATAGAAAATGTAGAAATTGGGTTTGGGTTTAACCGAACCATGGATAAGGTGGACAGAGTGGTTATGCTATTCTGGTTCTTTAAGGTACACTGAACCGACTGGTTCAATGAGAGGTCAGACTGATTTAGGGTTTTGACTGATGAACCCACTGGTTCAGACCAGAACTGTGGGAAATTATGAACCGACCCCAAAGGTTTTAGGAAATTTCACTGTGGCCCAAACAGAAAAATTAATAAAATATGAATTTTTACAAAAATGCCCCTAATTCAAATATGGGTCAAACGAAGTCCAAACGAGGCAAATGTACAGTCAATTTTTATTATCTCGGACATTCTAAGTCCGATGGTGAGGTCCATTTCATGAGACGGGGTCTGGAAAGATAAAATACAGTAAAAATGTAAAATGACAGTTTTGCCCTTTTCAATCTAGAAGTCCAAATGGAATTCCTGTGAAAGCCTAAACCGACTTTTTTTCGGCATTCCGGACTCAATGGTAAAGTCAAAATTTGTATTAGAAATACTTATGATAGATGGGCATAGAATTTGATGAATAGTATTTATTCTGAAACGTATTTGTTGATATATAGGGAACTCGATAGGAAAAAGGCAAACCCGCAGGAGACTGATTTAGGAACGCATATTTAGAGGTAAGTAAATTCACTTTCTCTTCCATATGGTGTTTCTAAGCCAATTTTATTCTCTTACTGCCAGACTTGTACTCTTGAACGTACGTAATGTTATTGTTTCCACAATGTGATATTGTTCTATCTTGTGGACATTGATTGACTGCTATATCATTGTTATCGTGTTGAATCACGCTTTGAAAAGCCTATTGTTATGTTCCATTGTATATATGATATTCCATATTTATACTCTTATGGAATCACTTATGATCATGAAATATTTAAGTATACCGGATTTGTGCTCAAGTCACAATATCTATCTGATGCTTTCTAATACACTAGAGACCTACGGGTCGAGTCCGTGAACGGACATATGGCAATACACTGGAATTCACTGAGGGGGTATGCCGGGCCCCAACGACCGAGGGTGTGCCAAGCCCTGTCACAGAATAAAAGCATCTCTTATATGACTGTTTGACTGCGATTGTTGAATTATACTATTCTTGTGTTTATCTTGTATTGAGAGATATTTCCTTATTGATTTGATTGTGACCGGTTTATTGTGGCAGTACCTTCATGTTGATATATTGTTGTTGAGAGTTTCTTGTTGATGTTATATCCATTACTCCTGATTGTACATTGTAACCTATTGTTTATTGGCCCTTGTGGAAACTGTTCTCATTGGCTATCACAGCATCTCTTTTATCATATTCTTATACCAGTGTCGGAGATCTATCTTTACTTGCTAAGCTCTCGTAGCTCATTCCACCCTACTTACCCCCATTTCAGGTACTAATGCTGCAAGACACCTGTAGGAGTCTGAGAGCGTAGGAGGGCATTTGAGGAACTGTGCCAGTCTATGTTTTAGTTCTCCCATGTATTCACCAACCATGGGTGCTGGTTACGTCTAGTTCTTATTTTGTTTACCATAGAACCATATTATGTATTGTAAAGACTTCCGCTGATCATTGTATTGAATAGACTTTCACTGACATTGTGTACTGAAAGACTTCCGCTGATTACTGTCATTGCTAAGACTTCCGCTGTTATTGTTTTAAGATTTTAGTACTTTGCATATTAGTACTATGATACAGGAATGGACAAGTAGGGACGACCTTAGGGTCGGCCCCACGACATGAGATCCACATAGGGTGGGTTTTGGGTCGTGACATCAACTATCATGATTTTTGAACCAGGGGTTGGACTACCATGGTGTTCTATTCCTAAGCTTTCCAATGAACTAAAAACTTCAAGACCCAATTCTAATTGATTCTGGACTCCTAAGGGTCCTATGAGTTCATGGTCAGTACTCGACTGGGTGTCCGAATTAGACATTTGTAAGTAAACAAAAAGAGAGGTAGAAGAACTAAAATAGAAACAAACACACTCGAATTTAAACTTGACCGCAGAATTGGTATTGAGAATCTGATCAGGCATAATCACTATCGCATTGAAGAACATGCTTGAGCACCGAAGGGGCGATAGGCAAAAGTCTTTTGAAAAATGATGAAAGAATGCAAAAAGGTGATTCATTCCCTTTTATATGTAAAGTGTGAAACCTCAATTGTAACACCCCGACCCTGATTAATTAATAATTAGTTTGCTAATTATTAATTAGAACCGATATAAATAATAATTAAGAAGTTAATCGGGAACCTCATGATGGTCATGATAGACCAATAAAATAATTAAGCACATCAGAAATGAGGGCCTAATGTTCGAACCTAATTACCAATTAATTAGGTGAAATGATGTTATTTTAACACTGTGGAAACTCGAATTAGCGAACTATGATAGCCACAAATAAATAATAACTGATATAAGGCCTTTGATAACGAGGCTAACCAAAATATGAAACCCTCATAAGGAACCGTTTCGTAAAAAGAGCACTAGAAGAGAAAATATAACGGAAATAGCCAAAACGGAATTCTGCACTAGCCAAACAGGGCCTAAGCCTAAAATGTGGAAAAATGCCCAAAAGTGAGGCCAAGGGGATTTGAACCCTTGACCAAGTGGGGCAAGATTCTTGTTACCCAAAAAATTACCAAGTAGGCTGCCAACAACTTCATGCCTAAAATTGCAACAAAATTGTATATAACACTAAATTATTCTAGTCCACCTCCTAAATTGGCCAATGGCCATGCATGCAAATCCTTCATTATTAGCTCACATCATCTCCTTTCAACTCCACATCAGTCATCCGAACTCACCAAATCTCTGATATGCATGCATTTATATATATATATATATATATAGGTGTATATGTACAGGTGGGCAATGTGATATATATAAGAACTATATACCTTGGGACATTCCAAAAACATGTGTGAGTGAAACCTAAGTGTGCGTGTGTAACTGTGTGTATATGTGTGCTCATGAAGGTTGAGTAAGAGAAGTAGGTTAGAGAGAGAGACACATTGTGTAAGCTTGAGTGAAAGGTGTGTGTATGTGACTAATGGAGGTGCAAAGGGGAAGGAATTGGGAAGTGCACGAGCAGGATAGAACCACCATTGAGGTCTCACCTTGAGCCAGAGAGAAGGAGATCCACTATTCAGAGGTATAAACCTCAAACTGTTAATTTTTCTTGTTTAAATTTTTGGTACCATTTTGATGTTGTTGAGCCTTATAAATTGCATGCAACCTTGTTTAAGGCGTGAGAATGGACCTCAAAATAGTCTAGAACACTAAATCTGTATACAAACTACCATGGATGGACCTTAGAGGTGCAGGTCTGAAAACATCCACACCAATCGAGTTTGGATTGTCAAGACCTTAAATAGAGGCCATTGGTGTTCCAAAAACACTTAGACGCGATCAAAAACATCAAAATAAGGCCTCCAAAACCTGAGTTGTAGGTTTCGGCCATTAAACCCAGTCCTAGTTTTAGACTTCTAAACCCGATTTTGAGAATAGGGATTGAACCCCCATGCCATGAGGGTCACGTTGAACCAAACCTAAGCCAAAATGGTGATGAAATGAGGGTTTATGATGGAGTTGCAGGTTCGGGTATCAAGTATGAAACCAAACGATTAGGTTAGTTTTCAGGTATCAAATGAATGCCAAAAGACTGGCCAAATCCCTAGGAACGTGTATCAACAAAGAGCAGAAGAGATCGATGATTAAAAACACACGAAATTGGAAGGAAAGAAACCCAGAAATTAGGGCAACACTGGTTAAATTGGTGAGGAAGATGATGAGTTAACTCGCTAATTTAAATCGAGTCAGACGGGTTAACTCGGGACACGTGTAAAGAGGCAGGATGGCCACTGCATTATTCGAACGATGCCGTTTTGGACTTGGTTTACAACGGTTCGGTGGGAATGGATTAAACCAGTCGGTCAAGCAATTCAATAAGCCAGTTTAGGGTTCTGTCCAGTGAACCCACTAGTTCAGACCAGAAGTTAGAAACATTAGATTTTGACCCCCAAACTTCTGGAAAATTATACTATGGCCCACTAGAAATTTATTTAATATTAAATTAATATATTTAAATGAGAAATATTTCAAAAATACCCCTAAGTTAAAAATGGGTCAAATGAAGTCCAAATAAAGTAAACAAATAGTGTATTTTAACTATTTTGGACGTTCTGGACCCAATGGTAGGGTCTCTTTCACTAGATGGTAAGACACGTCAAAGTGTAAATTACCAAATTGCCCCTAACATGTCCGAAGCCAAATTAAAAATCGAGAAAGTCTAAATTGACTTTCTTCGACGTTCCAGACTCAATGGTGAGGTTCGTGTTATGAAATGAAGTACGAAAAAATATGACATGTAAATATGTAGAGAATAAAATCAAACCTCATGATTTAAGGAAGCTACCAGAAGAGTATACGTTAAGAAAATAGCATTTAAGATAAAAGTTAGGATTTAATACGATCTAAGCATAAAATAAGAACATCAATAAGAGATATTTGAAGTACATATGAAGTTAATAGATTATTTATGAATTGTTCTTAGGAACTGCAGAAGAAGTGGGAAAGCGCATTATTAGCACCAACCCTAAGGACTAAGGTGAGTAACCTTGCATTTGAAGTGGAGATTTAATTCCACGGATTTGAATAATGTTTTAAATATCAAATTCAGTCTTTATACGATTCTTGTTTTAAAATATTCTGTTATGATATGCTCATTAAATGTTTTTATATACAGTTCATTTCTTCGAAATATTTAGCATGCTTGAGTAAAATGCCAATTTCCTTAAATATTCTGAATTTGATTATTCCAAGTATTTGAAGTTCTATGGCAAAAGTTATATGCTACATGTTTTAAATACTCATGAAAAGTATCTATGTGAAGAAGCCATGTGATAAATGTTTTACTAGATAACAGTGCATAAGCACACAGGCAGGATTTTGGGTTTCTTCGGAACACAATTGACCTGTCATGTGAAATGCCAGGTAGCAGGATCTAATCCCCTAAACAATGAGATATCTCCATGTATATGTAAAATGGGAGTCTGGTTCGAAACAGATTCCATTAATGAAAGTGAAAAGATGACAAATGATTTTTAAAATGGAAGCAGGTTTTACCCCCATTTTTCACTATGCATGTTTATATGTTTTGAAATGTATATACTCCATTTAAAAAAATGTATGTTTAGCTTGAATACTTTAAATGCTTCAAAGCTATATTTATGAAGAATGCATGTACTCTATGTTCAAAATATACGAGCAATTGGTAGTGAGTATTTTATAAACTCTTATGTACGAAACCAATGCCAATTGAAACCCCACGACAAATGCAGGAATTACTCACTGAGCTTCTTGAAGCTCACCCCATTCCCTAACATTTTTTAGGTATCGATGATGAATGGGAGCCTTGTTCCATTTGGGGATGACGACTAGTGGCTCTATTATGATCACAGACTTTTGGAAATACTAGGACCGTAGATGGTCAAGTTTTGATGTAATAGATTTTGGAAATTATGTATTAAGCCCAAAGGGCAGCCAAATATGTATTATGTATAAAACTTTAGAATTTTATTTATGCTTTGAATGTCTATTCATGTGTACCGCTATGAAGAGTGGTAGTACCGTGCGGAGGTGCGAAAGTTTTAAATAAGGAAAGAAAAGAAAAAGTTTTTCACGCTTCTGCAAACACAGGCTGCACCGCTGTCCGATACTGTTGCTTATGTGAGCCTTGCCCTGAAGCCTCGGCCGAAAGGTGGCGGTCGCGATACGAGATCCGCACAGGGTGGGTTTCGGGTCGTGACATCAATCGTCTCTACCGAGCTAATCCAGTAGTTGGATACCGGTAATGGCATCGGTATTCAGAACGGTGGTAGACATGGACGATGGGACATTAACTGTCCCATCAATGATTGTCTTCTCAGGATACGGAATGGCGTATTTATAACTGGCATGCCCTTGACGTCTTAGAAACCCTAACCTTAGCTGTAGATAAGCCCATAAACTTGAGGCTTGGTGGGGGAATAGTTGATTTACCAAAAAGTGACCATAGTACCCACAACACGGCGTGTCTCCCCAACTAGTTCTTCACTACACAAATCACAATAATACATTCCATCAAGACAATTAAACATACAGACCACAGGAACAGGACATACCGAACTGGTCACCGCCTTCCATAGGTTACCGACCTCAGAATAGGGAAACAAAGTTTCAATATGGTAATTACTATCTATGGATATCTTTAAATCCTACTTTCATGACTCCTAATTCTACTCAACTCAGGAGATCTACTACCTATAAATAAGGCCTTAAGGTATGCATTCAATTCATGTTCAATTCTTCTTTTGAATTACTGTCTTTATTTCTCTACTAACTTTATCATCAGAGTGGCTATCACCAATGTAACACCCTGATCTGAATTAGGGATCATTAAGCCGTTGATTATAAATTGGTGATCGAGACCTTAAGTAACGAGATCAGTTTCAACCCCGACACGTGGACTTTTAATAAAAGTCTTGAAAACCCAAGACGACTGTATATCACTTTCGTTGCAATCACCAACCTGTTTCGGTTGGTTCCATAGTAATTGTATATTTTCTCGCCAACCACCGATCCTTAATACGAGTATAAAATTTAGGCATGAACATTTCATAACTAATTTAAGCAAAAATAATGCAAAGTCAAATTAAAAATCAAATTGAGGCCAATGGGTTTTGAACCTTTGACCAAGATAGGCAATGCAATTAAGTCCCAAAAAGGAGCCACTTAGGCTATCAAATGTTTTGTGTTATAAAATACACATGAAATATATATGTGTATATACAATGAATGATCTAGTAAAAAAAATAGATAAATAAATAAAGTAAAATAAAATAATTATAACCTACTTTATATATATATATATATAGATATATAAATATGCATATACACATACATGTAGGTATGAGAGTGTGCGTGTGCAGAATAGTATACTGGTGTGTGTAAGAGTGGGTATTGTGTGTGTATGCCCAAGTGTGGGTCAGTGTGTGAAAATATGTAATATATATATACACACAAAACAAACACACACACACACGGCCAATTGATGGCTTGCCCAAAACAGTGGAGTGAAGCACTCATTAGAGATGCTACCACAAGTTAACCTAGTTGGTGGGGGAAATTAGAAATGGCAATGATCATGTATGCACCTATATACATATTGTATGCACACACCCACACGAGAATTCAGTCACACAGAGAGAGAGAAAGAGAGAGTTCTGAGAAGAAGAAGGGAGAAAATCAGAAGTAGAAGGGAGAGAGAGACCACTGTAACAGGTAAATCCAAGTTTTTCATGTTTTTCTCTCTCTAGAAATTTTCCTACGTATGAACTATCTTAAGCATTGATTGTGTATTTATGATAGTTAGAACATGTTTAAATAAGAACAAGGCATGAAATTGGAGTCTGAAAACAATAAAAAACATCAAACCCAGGAAGGCAGCCATTGGAGGACCTTGCTTAAGCAGGTTTGAACCCATGGCAACCAAACCAAGTTTGGTGTAATGAGACTTTAAGTAGACCCTATGGGTGTTCCAAAAACCTATGACCGCTATCAAAAATCAAAAGAAATGACCCCCATAACATGAGATGCAAGTTTTGGTTTTGAAAACCAAACTCTGAAACTCACACCAAAACTAGGTTTAAAGAATGGGGAATGAAACCTTATGGAAAATGGATCACAACAGAACAAACCTCAATGATTTTGACTGAAAAATGAGCATATACGAACAAGTTACAGGTTGGGTTATCAACCCTCTGCCCGAGTTAATAAGACCAATTCGAACCCTATTATGAATGCAAAACCTATCCTTAATGTTATGGAAATGGATGGGGATGAAAACAGAGAGTGGAGAATGATTGAAAACTCACGAAAATGAAGAAAATGGAAATTGAGAATTAGGTCAACAGTAGCTGAAATGGTGAAGAAGACGACACTGAGTCCACTCGCAAAACCATTTAAAACGATGGGTGAACTCGGGACACGTGTGGCCGTGAAGGCTGCCACCGCATTATGAAAACGCCACCGTTTTGAGATTAGGGTTTAAAACCCTGATTTAGCGTGTTTGGTTACATGGTTATGGCCCAAATTTAATAACCCACGTGGCGACAGACTATCCTGTCCAGGTTTAAGGGTTTTATCCGCCGTTTGGTTTTATAAAATCAGGAAAAATAAAAGGGGCCGAAGCCCCTGAGGTTCGATCACCAGACCTCCCCCACAAAACCCAAGCCTTATCCACTTGGACATGCGTGTCCTATGGTGTATATAATGGCACGATATATATATATATATATATGATATATATAAATAATTAAAATAAAGAAAATAAAAAGGTGCAATTGCACCTGGTGGGACTCGAGACCAGGACTGTTTTAGAGGGGAGGTGACAGGCTGGCCAACATGCCACCCATTTCACATCCGACCTATTATGTAATTAAAAAATATATAAATAATAGTTGATAAATTTAATTTAATTAAAATTATTTAATTAAATTAAATAGTCACGAAATGCCCAGTGTCCAAATTGGACAAGCTATTAGTGTATTCTTACTATCTCGAGCCTCCTGAGTCCAATGGTGGGGTCTACGTCATGAGACGAGGTCCCAAAAAATAAAGACCCGTAAAAATGCTAAATGACCAAAATGCCCCTACTGCTACCAAAACCCAAACAGAGTTTCGCGAAAGCCTAAATTAACTTTCTTCGACGCTCTAGACTCAATGGTAGAGTCTATTCGATTAAGAGAAGTGTCTAAAATTAAAGGACATAAAATTTGATGAATAGCATCAGTCAGGTGGCTATAAGTTAGAACATTGTCGAGGTACTAAACTAAGGCTCGTATT
Source organism: Nyssa sinensis (assembly GCA_008638375.1). Taxonomy (NCBI): domain Eukaryota; kingdom Viridiplantae; phylum Streptophyta; class Magnoliopsida; order Cornales; family Nyssaceae; genus Nyssa; species Nyssa sinensis. Next base: position 28,972,667 of record CM018041.1, on the reverse strand, counting down.
TTGAGGTAAAATACAAAAGACATGACACGTAAACATATGAAGTAATTAAATCAAACTTAAAGTTAATGGAGCTACTAGAAGAGTATAGTTTAAATGAAAGTTAATTTCTAACACGTTAAATTGTGTTATAGGTTAAGGCTCAAGTAATCAGTATGGATAAAACACAAGCAGCTTTTATGAAAGATTTATTATGGCAACAAAAGGTGATTGCCCAAAAAATTTGGATCGCTAAGACATGTGAAATCATTTCAGTTAGGCCGTTCATGTATAGAACCCCAACTAAGGCACAACTTGCTAAAACGAAAATTAAGGAACAAGAAAACACTGAAACCTTGAGTGAATGGCTTCGGAGGTAATATTTATTTACCATTAAAGTACGTAAAGAAAGTAGATATGTGGTACAATTATAATTAGGCTGATTTTTTTTAGTTAGGCCTACACAGTCCAAGGATAGATTTAAACCACAAGTTGATTTGAATGTATATGAAGTTTATGAGATTCCCCTAAACTATTTTAGGTTGAGAAAAGGGAAAGGCAAAGGGAAGGCACCTCAGTAGTGCCAACCCAGACGTATAAGGTGAGTAACCCTGTATTGAAGTGGAGATTTAACTCCATATAGTTGAAGAAGTTTTTAAGTTTAAGTTATGTAAAGCATTTGAATATCAAATTCAGTCCTTATATGATTGCTGTTTTAAAATATTCTGTTATGACATGCTTCGTAAATGTTTTTATATAGTTCCTTTCTTAGAAATATTTAGTATGTTTGAGTAAAATGCCAAATTTCCTTAAATATTCTGAATTTGATTATTCCAAGTATTTGAAGTCCTATTGCAGAAGTTATATGTTTCATGTTTTAAATACTCATGAAAATTATCTATTGAAGAAGCCATGTGATAAATGTTTTATAAGATAAATGGTACTTAAGTACCACATGTGACGTTGAAATCCTTTGGGATTCAACTATGACACGAAGAAATGCCCGGTAGTAGGATCTAATCCCCCAGGCAATGAGATATCTCCATTGTAGCATTGCTGTAAAACAGGAGTCTGGTTCGAAACAGATTCCACCTAATTAAAGAGAAAAGATGACAAACGCTTTTGAAAATGGAAGCAGGTTTTCACTCCCATTTTTATTATGTATATTTATATGTTTTGAAGTGCATATACTCTACTTGAAGAAATAGATGTTTAGCTTGAAAACTTTAAATGTTTCAAAGCTACCTATTTTAAGAATGCATATATTCTGTGTTCTAAACGTACAAGCAATTGGTAGTGAGTATTTTATAACTCTCATGTACAAAACCACTACCAATTGAAAACCCCATGACGAATGCAGGAATTACTCATAAGCTTAGATTAGCTTACTCGGATTTTTATCTGTCCCCCTTTCAGGTGATTCACGGCAGATTTGATTTTGATGTTATTGGTGATGAGTCTGGCCGTTTGGGAAGATATGTTTAAGTAGTTTCTTTTGGGAAACCCTATGAACTCTAATAGTACATTTTGTATTAGTGGACAATGTAAAAGTGTGTATTAAGCCCCTCGGGGCAGTGGGCATGTAATGTTATAAAGTCTTTAAGTCTTTAGTTATGCTTTGAATGTATGATCATGTATACCGCAATGTAAAAACGGCAGTACCGGACGGATGTGCAAATTTTAAAATGAGAAAAGAAAAGAAAAAGTTTTTCACGCTTCCGCAAACCACATGTCACACATCTATTCGATACCGTTGCTTATGTGAGCCTTGCCCTAAGGCCCTCCGGGTCTACAGGCGACGGTCGCGATTCGAGATCTGCACAGGGCGAATTTCGGGTTGTGACAACCAAAGCCTTCCCTATGATCCTCTGACCTTAAGTTCTTGAAAGGTAGTTTGGACGGAGAAGCCTTCAGACCAAAAAAGAGCAACAACACAATTCATATTGAGTCAAATAAATTTTACTCATAAAATAAAAGAACATATTTATTCTTGTTTTTATTTTTTGAAAAAAATGTCATTTTTTATACGTAACTCTCCGTTATTGTATCTCATTTACTAAGGAATTGGGACATTCCAACACATACAAGGTGGAAGCCAATATTTTGTATAAATGTGAACTCAACTTTCTCGAGTGAGGCCCACATCACATCATTCTTCAACTAACCTTCTTTGAGATTTATAGATATTATACATGCTTACTTGCTGGTTTGAGAAATTACACTGACATCCTTTCTGTTTTAACGTGAATAATAATGACTTCTCTTCCATTTATCAATAGTTAGTTGACCAAACGAATTATAAAGATGCCATCTTCAATATTTTCATAAATACCGATTTTAACTTAATTAAAATTAAAAAATGAAAAATAGAATTTTCTCATTACTGCATCATCTCTTTCCTTTATATATATAAATATAAAACAAAAAATTAATTAAACACACCAAGTATTTATTTCCATAGCCATCCTTTCACCATCAAACACCAATTGAATTAATTAAAGACTATGAAGAATGCTTGAGCCTGAACCAACACTTTTGAAGGGGTTCATCCCTACTAGCCTCGAGCTGGCCGAGTTTAAGGTCTTTGGGGTGAAGGCAGTTGTCACATAAGCCATTATGTCCAACATTAGAAAAGTGGTAGCTTTGATTAACATAATTATATTGAAAATAGAGACAAGGCAATGCGAGTTTGGTAGCTTCAATCTCATCTCTTTAAAAATATTTTTTTAAAATCTATCCGTCATCTTTAAATTTTGTCCCTTATTATCTCCCTATTATACCTTTCAGATACAGATTTTTTAATAGACTACACAAACAATTATCATAATCATATGAGCAGAATCTAGTTTAGATTCAGGAACAATAGAAGGGGAATGAGTATGAATCACTAGGTTCATGAGAGTAGGTTTCAAGAATAGAGTTGTTGACCATGGATGCAGGTTAAGGGAATGAGAATAAGAAGCCTTCGTATCTTAATGCACGTATTTAATTTATTCGGAGCTATTAGAGCGGGATCCACTTTTTGGGGAATATGAGTCGAAGCAATAACAAGAATATTTCTAGTGGAACATCTTTCACAATCCCTGGAGAGATGGTTCACTAATAGACCGAGGGATAAGTAATTCGACTCATTCACATCCAGATCATGAATGTTTGGAATCCATATTATGCAAGGAGACATTGCTTTTGCTAATTCGAATTGAAGGGTGATATAAAATCGGTCTATTTCCGGCATCATATCCATAGTTAGCGCATTCATCATAGTTAGCAGCTCCAGCTCCGTATCAAGGTCACGATCGATATCGTCACTAGCATCAATATCGTCGAGAATGAGAGTTCCACTCTATAAGCTGAGACGTCTATCCATAATTTGGGAGTAATAGGTTTGGATGATCGAGAGGTTGGATTAAAGAATTTTTTAATGAGAGAAAATTCAATAAGTGGTTCAAGGGAAATAATTTCAGTGTTTGTCGATAGTTAAAGGGATTTTGAAGGTGAGTAATGGTTTTCCGGAGGGGTTTTGACAAAAAGGGAGAGGTGGTTGAGGGGTTTTGGTTAAGACGACTATAATACCCTGACCCGGAATATGACATGTAAACTGAGGTAAACCGAGTCAGATAGTGTAATACCAATGTAAGCCTTGCTGTTAAGGCTCTATATTATGATATCAAATGGACTGAACGATTTTGGAATGTGAACGGTGTCAATTATATAGACAGTGCCAGGCAACGCTCGAGTAGGCCAGAATTGAGTATCGTAATATGTGTACATTCGCAGATGCATGTATGTGTACGTATACATATATGTATAGGCCCTCAAAAATAAGTGTATGTATATGCGTATAAAAATTTATATATGTGTGTATATACATATATATATATATATATAGATTTGTATAGGAAAGTAAATATATATGTATATATATATGGTTATGTAAATATGTATATATAAATATGTATATGTTGTAAAGTTAAGATATACAAAAGAGGGGCAGCATGTGCACAACATGTGTTATGTGTGCAATCAGTGGGTGTTATGTGTGTTGAGGAACAGCAGCAAAGCTACCGACACAAGGAGGGGCAAGTGGTGGAGTATAATATGTATATATATATATATAACAATATCTTAGAAATTTGAACGTGGAGGATGAAGAAGAAAGGAGCGGTGGAAAGCAGTCCAAGAAGGCTATAAGAAAGGGAGGAAGAGAGAGAAAAAATGGGCGCTACAAGTGGGCTGAAAATTGCTTATAAACAGGTGAGGCTGTTTTAAGAGAATTCAGAAACAATCAAAGTGAAGCAAAGAGCTGTTTCTGATATTCAAAAGTGAAGAAGAAGGAGAAAACCAAAGGAAAGGAGTGGGAAACTGTGAGCCAAAAGCTTAGATGGGTGAGTGAGATTCAGTTCTGGTTTTTAAGTTCTAGCATGATTCGTTTAGTTATGCATATAGGGTCTTGATAAGCAAGTAACTAGGATCATTTAGCAATTTGAATCAAGTAAAATGGTCAAGGAATGAGAAAGATTAGGCAGTTACAGTTCTTGGTTAATAATCGGGTTCTAGGGTTTTGGGTGTTTAAACTTCATTTGAACAATGAAGAACTCATCATCTAGGGTGCAGAAAGTAATTAGCAAGAAAAAATGGGAAAAACAATGATGAAATCACTGAGAAATCAAGCTCACTAGAAAAGCACTTTTTTGGCCAGAGTTACTGTTTTGGCCTATTCGTGGACTTTGGTTGGTTTAGAAGGAAAATTAGGGTTGGCAAAGTGATCCTCATGAAATTCTGAAGAGGATCACATTGAGTTTGGAGAAGAAAACAACCAAAAAATATTAGCCATCGCCGGAGAAGACGACGGAATTTCGCCGGAACCCTAACGGAAAATCGAGGAAGATGGTGAACAGTGGGTTCTAATGCGGCATCGTTTATGCTTTCAATGTGATGAAACTACGCCGTTTGGTTTATTCTGTTTTAAAATTATATATATTGAATACTGTCTGTTTGGTCACAAAATTAAGAAATCAAATTAGGGAATTGATTGGGAATAGAGATATTCTATTCCAGTTCTATACGTTAGCCACTGTTTGGTTTCAAAGAATTAAGAAAAAAAATACGCGGGGGCTGCTGCCCCCACGGTTCGAGCTGAAGACCAAGGGAATGAAGGATTCTAAGTGTTATACATGGGCCACTGAGCCACTAAGGCCCATGTGACTATATACAGTCATAATATAAATAAATTATATAATTAGTTAATTTATTTAATAAATTAAATAAATTGAATTAATTTAAGTAATTGAAGATAATTAAATCGTGGTCCAAAATAAATGAGTGATTAGTGTTTTCTTTATGTATCGGGCATTCTAAAGTCAATGGTGTCACAACCCGAAACCCACCCTGTGCGGATCTCGTATCGCGACTGCCACCCTTCGGCCTGAAGGCCTTAGGGCAAGGCTCACATAAGCAACAGTATCGGATGGTAGTGCGACCTTGGTTTGCGGAAGCGTGAAAAACTTTTTCTTTTCTTTTCTTATTTAAAATACTTTCGCACATCCGTCCGATACTGCCGCTCTTCATAGTGGTACACATGATAATAAAATCCTAAAGTTTTATACATATTACATATTCGATTGCCTCTGGGCTTAAGTACATGTTCTCCAAAATTTGCTACACCAAAATGTGACCAGCTACAGGTTCTAGTACTTCCAAAAGTCCTTGATCATAATAGAGCCACTAGTCGTCATCCTCAAATGGAGCAAGGCTCCCATTCATCATCGTTACCTGAAAAAATGTTAGGGAATGGGGTGAGCTTCAAGAAGCTCAGTGAGTAATTCCTGCATCTGTCATGAGTTTCAATTGGCAGTGGTTTCGCAGATGAGAGTTTATAAAATACTCATTACCAATTGCTCGCATACTTTGAACATAGAGTACATGCATTCTTCATAACAGATAGCTTTGAAACATTTAAAGTATTCAAGCTAAACATGCATTTCTTTATATAGAGTATAAGCATTTCAAAACATATAAACATGCATAGTGAAAAATGGGGGTAAAACCTGCTTCCATTTTCAAAAGCGTTTGTCGTCTTTTCTCTTTGATTAGGTGGAATATGTTTCGAACCAGACTCCCATTTTACGTATACGTGGAGATATCTCATTGCCTGGGGGTTTAGATCTTGATACCTGGCATTTCACATGACAGGTCAATTGAGTTCCGAAGAAAACCCAAAATCCTGACTATGTGGTCTTTGACAGGTCAATTGAGTTCCGAAGAAACCCAAAAATCCTGCCTGTGTGTTTATGCACTATTATCTTGTAAAACATTTATCACATGGCTTCTTTAAATAAATACTTTTCATGAGTATTTAAAACATGATGTTCATGATTTTATGATAGAATCTTCAAGTACTTGGAATAAGATATTTCAGAATATGCAGACATGGTAAATACTTCTAAGGAAGACTGTAATAGAAATCATTCATTGAGCATGTCACAATAAAATTTATAAGAACGGAATATCTTAAAACAAGAATCATGTAATATTGAATTTAATGCTTTAGATATTTTGAAGTTGAAAAAATCTTCAAATCCATGGAGTTAAATCTCCACTTCAAATGTAGGGTTACTCACCTTAGCCCTTAGGGTTGGTGCTAATAATGCGCTTTCCCACTTCTTCTGCAGTTCCTAAGAACAATTCATAAATAATTTATTAACTTCATATGTATTTCAAATCTCTCCTATAGATGTTCTTACTTTATGCTTAGATCGTATTAAATCCTAACTTTTATCTTAAGTGTTATTTTCTTAACGTATACTCTTCTAGTAGCTTCTTTAAATCGTGAGGTTTGATTTTATTCTTTACATATTTACGTGTCATATTTTTTCATACTTTATTTCATAACATAGACTTCACCATTGAGTTCGGAACGTCGAAAAAAGTCAATTTAGACTTTCCCGGGCTTCCATTTGGCTTTTAGGCATGTCAAGGGTAGTTTGGTAATTTATATTTTGACGTGTCTTATTTTTTAGAGTCCTGTCTCATGAAACGGACCCCACCATTGGGTCCAGAATGTCCAAAATAGTTACAATACACTATTTTTTTTACTTTATTTGGACTTTGTTTGACCCGTTTTTAACTTAGGGGTATTTTTGAAATTAATTTAATATTAAATAAATTTCTGGTGGGCCATAGTATAATTTTTCAGAAGTTTTGGGGTCAAAATCTAATTTCCATAATTTTCGATCTGAACTAGTGGGTTCAATTCTATTTTAAGTGAACCGGCTTAGGTTTTCATTAAACCAACCGGTTTGCTCGGTTCAGCACGTAATGCTGACAGTCATGATGACGTCAGCCCTAACATTTAAATTTTAAAATATCACCGTTTCACACGACGTCGTCACACTTAAACCTTTTGTGCCACGGGTCGAGCCTCGACCCGAACCCTAGATCCGGCCCAACCCATTTCGACCCGATACTATAGATCGTCTTCCCCAACTCCCCTCACTGTAACCCTAATTTCTGTAAACCAAATTTTCCAATTTCGTGAATTTTACACTATTTAAACCTTCTATTTCTGATTCTAAACCATTTCTGAATCATTAAGGGATGGTTTGGCATTAACTTGGGGTTCTAGTTTGGACTCACGGTCGTGATTTGGAAGATGATACTCAAACCTGCAACTTGGTCCTACAGACTCATTTTTGAGTCAGATTTTATGGGGTTTCTTCTGGGATGGTTTATTTTTCATGGGGTTCACGTTTCTATATTCAAAAGTGGGTTTAGAAGTCTAGAACAAAAACTGGGTTTCATGACCGAAGCTTGCAACTCAAGTTTTTGGGTTCAATCTTTGAGATTTTGGATCGCGGTCCAACATTTTTAAGACTTTGGGATGGTCTAGATCAGGTTCCAATACACAAATCTAGGTTTGGTTCACTTTAATTCAGACATGCACCTTAGAGGTCCTTCAATGGTGGATGTATACGGATTTAGTGTTCTAGGTTGTTTAGGGTTTAATCCTTGCTCCTTATTTAAGTTCACAACTTTATAAACCAATGCATGCATAAAAAGAATCTTAAAATAGTGTGTATATATAAAATTTTTAGAGAGAGAAAAACAAAGGGTTTGGTGATTTTTATACCTTCGATAGATCTCTTTCCCCTCTTCTGTTCTAGGCTCGACTCAATCGATAGTCCCTTTAAGTCAGGTGAGCCATGCAAGCATTCTTTTCTCCCTTCTTCTTCTTCTTCTTCTCCTCTCTTCTTCTTCACTTTCTCTCTCTAACACTCTCCCTCTCTACTTTCTCTCTCTAGTCGACACATGCACTCACATCACAATCTAATTTCTTTCTGAATTCTCCTTCACTTCACTCACGTCTACAGCACACTAATTTTTAGAGGGTCAAGGAGTGTGGTATGCACATATATATATATATTATATTATAGCATTCTCTCACATATACACCTATACATATACATAGATGCATGTATATCAGACTTAGTGAGTTCGGTGACTAATATGAGTTGAAAGGAAATGATGTGGGCTAATGATGTAGGGATTGCATGCATGTCCATTAGCCAATTTGGGAGATAGCCTTGGCTAAGTTGGGTTTAAATACAAATTGGTTGCATATCTAGGCACAAAGATGCTAACAGCCTACCTGGTAGTTTTTTGGGTAACAAGAATCTTGCCCCACTTGGTCAAGGGTTCAAATCCCCTTGGCCTCACTTTTGGGCATTTTTCCATATTTTGGGCTTAGGCCCTGTTTGGCTGGCACAGAATTCCATTTTGGCTATTTCCGTTATATTTCCTTTTCTAGTGTTCTCTTTACGAAACAGTTTCTCCTAAGGGTTTCGCATTTTGGTTAGCCTTGTTATCAAAGGCCTCGCATCAGTTATTATTTATTTGTGGCCGTCATAGTTCGCTAATTCGAGTTTCCACAGTGTTAAAATAACATCATTTTGCCTAATTAATTGATAATTAGGTTCGGACATTACGCCCTCATTTTTGATGTGTTTAATTATTTTATTGGTCTATCATGACCATCATGAGGTTCCCGATTAACTTCTTAATTATTCTTTATGTCAGTTCTAATTAATAATTAGCAACCTAATTATTAATTAATCAAGGTCGGGGTGTTACAAATGGAGGGGTCCGTTTCATGAGAAGGGGTCCCAAAAAATAAAGACACGTAAAAGTACAAAATGATCGTTTTCTCCTTTTTAGTAAAAATGTCTGAATTAAATTCCGTGAAAGCCTAAACTAACTTTCTTCGACATTTTGGATTCAATAGTAGAGTCTATTTAAGTAAAAGAGATACTTATAATAAAGAGACATAAAATTTGATGAATAGTATAATTCATGTAACGATAGACTGAGATGTTTTTTTAGAATCTTAGGAACACCGAAAGGCAAGAAGAAGACAGTGTGATTTTTATAAAGATACAGTAAGAGGTAAGTGATATTTGATCTCTACATGTAATACTTTCAGCCATGTCTACAGTTTTTCATATATTATCTACTGTATTCCATACATGCCAAAAAGTTCATGAAATCCACATTCGATATTGTTCTATCATATGGGAAGTTTTCATATGACTACCATATATCTCGATCATGGTTTTATACACTTGTGCACATATTTATTGTACATTTGTACTTAGGGCCAAAAAGGGGTCAACCAATTATATTTTTATTACTGAGAACAGTTATGTTCCATATTATATTCTTCGTAGAGATTGCATGATCTTGATATATTATTATGCCAGATTTGTGCTCAGTCACAAACTTCATCTGATGCTTACTACGACCTACGGGCCAGGTTCCAAAAGGGGAACATCAGCTACATTGCTATGCGAGGCATGGGATGTAGAGTTATTACAGAGCTCTGAGTGTTGTTTAGGGGCCCTGGTTAGGGAAATCGCTTGAATGAGTACTCCAGAGGGGCAGCCGTGCCCCGAATTACAGTGGATCCACTTTTATTGATATCACTATCATTTTATCATACTTCAGAGAGGATCATATTATTATAAATGATCACGAGATTTCACAACTTTATATTGAGTGCTTATAATTATGCGTGTGACAGCTCATGACTGTAGCAGTATATTATTTATTACCAGATCAGATTTCCATTGTTATTTATCATTTGTACTTCTATCATTTGATATACATTTATGAGTCCTATGTTTCTTGACTGGCTATCATGTTGCATTTATCCTCATCTTTCTTGGATTATGCCTTTTATATACACTTGTACATATGGCAGAGCAAAGGATAACCACTTGCTGAGTTTTCATAGCTCATATAGATACTAAATTCATTTTTAGGCATAGATATCGAGGGCAAGCATTAGAGACTGCTAGATAGAAGTGGGCATTACTTTTTTGAAGTTGTAAGTGTAATATGTAGTACAGTTTGTAGTTCTCCTATGTCATCCACGTCTTGGGGATGTACAATAGTTAAAGAAACTTAAAGCCTGTATTTTGAGAACCATATATATATATCATATGCAACTTTTATATTTAAAGTCTTCCGCTATGTATGTTTATGTTATGATGTTATGATATGATGGTTATTGCATGTTAGTAGCACTGATTTTGTTGCAAGTTTCAGATGAGATCCGGTTCGACAAATGGGTCAGATCGGGGTCGCGGTTCGAGATCTGTATAAAGTGGGTCTCGGGTCTTGACAACTTGGTATCAAAGCATCCTAGGTTGTTAAGTGGTTCATGGGAGATGAGACTAAGGTACTAGTATTACAAATGTCCAAGTAGAGTCAGTCAGTAAATAGAATCTGACATACGATATTAGACTCTTGAGAATATGAAACTGATTTTTAACCATTTGCAGAAAATGGTGAACACTCGTACTACACCCCTACAGGATGCTACGGCTAATATAGCATGATTAGAGCGATTGGTGGAGAGGATTATACAGAACTCGCCTCAAAACTAGGCAGGTCCTAGTACTCTAGCTTAACCGGAGTGACAGGTACCACCAGTGGTACATATAGTTCGGCAGGAGAACGATAGAGACCAGGCTTATCTTTATAAACAATTTTAAGCACTGTGGCCATCTACATTCGATGGTACTTAGAGGCCTCACTGCAGCCGAAGAGTGGTGGCTTGAGATGGAGATGATTATTGATGTTATGACCTATACTGAGATGCAGAATGTGGCCTTCTCCACTTTTACTTTTAGGGGAGCAGGCCATAGGTGGTGGCCGCTAAAAAAGGCCAGAGAACCTCAGATGACTTGGTAGTGATTCAAAGTGATCTACAACGAGAAGTACTTCCCCTAGGAAGTCAAGGATCCGAGAGTCATTGATTTTCTTATTCTGCAGTAAGGAAACTCGACAGTGGAGGAGTATGAGGCCAGGTTCACAGAATTGCCTAGATTTGCTCCTGCTATCTTCGAGGACAAGCAGACCAGAGCCCGCAAGTTTGAGGGTGGACTACGATGAAACGTGTGGGACAGGGTTAAACTCCTACAGTTAACCACTTATAATAAAGTGGTGAGTACTACAAAGATCATTGAGCGTAGTGGCGAAACGTTCGCCAAGAGGAGGGCAAACCCAACCCTGAGGCCAAGAGGAAGTTAGCTGGCCGCAAAGCCTGGAGGGAGTCAGAGTAGAGGGCCAGGACCTTTGTTTACTTAGGCAGGAGCAGGATCTAGGAATTCTGGACCTAGACCGACCAGGGTTAATTCCACTGATAGGGGCGCACCTAAAAGCCCTACTTGCCATAAGAATCATGGAGGGATATGTTATATGAACACCAATGCCTGTTACTCATGCGGACAAGTTGGGCATTTTAAGACTAACTGCCCCTAGAGGAGTCAATCAGTTGGGAGTACGACAGTTACCCAATCTACCCCAACGACTACATCAGCAGCTCAAGTATAGACTCATAGCAGTGGTTAGGGAATTGAGCAGCAATGCTTAGGGCGGGTTTTCTTATTGACACCCGGAGATATACAGGCTACGACATCAGTAGTCATAGGTACTCTTTGAATTTATTCACATTATGCTAGAGTACTATTTGATACTGGTTCCACATATTTATTTATAGCACCGGTATTTGTTGCTAAGATGAACATAGAAACAGAACCCTTAGGTTACATGTTAACCATTTCTATGCCATTAGGAGAGTCATTATATGGAAATACTGTATATCGAGCATGTAAGGTACGGATCGAAGACTCATATTTATTAGTCGATCTGATACCGTTAGACATTTATAGTTTTGATGTTATACTCGGTATGGACTGGTTGGCCGCGAATCATGTATTTATAAATTGCATAACCAAGACAGTCAGTGTACAGATACTAGGATGTCCGAGCATCCAGTTTGAGGGAACGAGTGTAGCTACCCCACCCTATTTTGTATCCTCTATCCAGGCCAAACGTTTGTTACATAAGGGATCCCATGAGTTCTTGTGTAGCGTTATAAACACTCGCTTACAACAGCCACCCTTAGAGCAGATTCCCATTGTTAGGGAGTTTCTTGAGGTTTTTCTAAATGACTTGCTGGAAATGCTTGTGGATAGAGAGATAGAATTTATTATCGATGTATAGCCAGGTACCTTCCTAATATCCAAGAATCCATACTGTATGGCACCGACAGAGCTGAATGAGCTAAAGCTGCAGCTTCAGGATCTATTAGACAAGGGTTTCATCAGACCTAGTTCTTCACCATGGGGTGCCCTGGTATTGTTCGTGAAGAAGAAGGATGGGACCATGCGGTTATGTGTTGAATACCGCGAGCTGAATAAGGTCACCATTAAGAACCGATACCCTCTGCCAAGGGTGGATGATCTCTTCAACCAGTTGAAGGGAGCATAGGTCTTCTTTAAGATTGATTTGAGGTCCGGGTACCATCAGTTGAAGGTACGACCTGTAGATATTGAGAAGATGGCTTTCAGAACCTGCTACGAGCATTATGAGTTCTTAGTGATGTCGTTTGGGGTCTCTAATGCCCCTACTGCATTTATAGATCTGATGAACAGGATTTTCAAGCCACATCTAGATGACTTCATGATTGTATTCATAGACGACCTCTTGGTTTATTCCAAAAACTAAGAAGAGCATGAAGTACATCTGAGGAAGGTTCTACTCAAGTTAGGGGAGTAGAAACTGTACGCTAAGCTGAAGAAGTGTGAGTTTTGGCTCCCTAGCATAGCATTTCTGGGGGATGTGATTAGCAAGGAAGGGATCTCTATCGATTCTCAAAAGATCGAGGCAATCATGGATTGGCCACGGCCAACCAGTGTCACGAAAGTGTGAAGTTTTATGGGATTGGCTTGCTATTACAGAAGGTTTGTCAAAGACTTCTCAAAAATAGCTACGCCAATTACACAGTTGACCAAGAAAGATGTTCCATTTGTCTGGACAGAGGAGCGAGAGAAGAGCTTCCAAGTGCTGAAGGACCGATTAGTTACAGCTCCGATCTTGACTGTGCTAGATGGAGCAGAGGCATTTGCGATCTATAGTGATGCCTCACTGAAAGGCTTGGGTGTATGTTGATGGAGAGTGGAAGGGTAGTAGCATATGCTTCAAGACAATTGAGGCCATATGCGAGGAACTACCCGACACACGACCTTAAGTTAGTAGGTATAGTCTTTTCATTAAAGATATGGAGGCATTACTTATACAGAACCACGTGCGAGATCTTTATTGACTATAAGAGTCTCAAGTATCTGTTTACATAGAAGGAACTCAACATGAGACAGCGCCGTTGGTTAGAGTTGATAAAGGACTACGAGCTCAGAATACAGTACCACTCAAGGAAGGCGAACGTGGTAGCTGACGCTCTTAGTAAGAAGTCTTCAGGAAGCTTAGCTTGCCTGTTGACTACGCAGACAAAGATATTGAGAGACTTGGAGGATATGGAGCTATAGATAGTTCTGCCCAGCTTTGAGGCAATGTGTGCCAACGTCACAGTCAGCTTATCGATTATGGACAAGATCAGAGAACAACAGACTCAAGATGAAAAGTTGGCTAAGCTTCATCAGGAGGCTAAGTCAAATATAGACTCTGACTTTTTAGTGTGAGAAGGGATGTTATGCTATTAGGGTAGAATCTACGTACCTGATGTGCCAGAGCTGAGAAGGGAGATCCTTCATGAGGCACATAGTTCGAGGTTTTCTTTGCATCCAGGGAGCACCAAGATGTATTACAACGTTAGAAGCACTTATTGCTGGTCTGATATGAAGCGTGACATAGCTGAATACATAGAACTATGTGCCAAGTGCTAGTAGATCAAGGTAAAGCATTAAAAGCCTGGAGGACTTCTACAGCCGCTACCTATACCCGAGTGGAAGTGGGAACACATTACGATGGACTTCGTGTCAGGGTTGCCAAAAACATCGAGAATGAGTGATTCTATCTGGGTCATTGTTGACAGACTTACCAAGACAGCTCATTTCCTAGCAACCAAGATGACACAGACCTTGGAGCGACTAGCAGAGTTGTACATCAAGGAGATTGTTCGACTTCATAGAGTCTCGGTATCGATTATATTTGATCGGGATCCACGATTTGTATCACGATTTTGGAGAGGTCTACAGCGAGCTATGGGTACGGAGCTGAGTCTTAGCATAGTGTATCATCTTGAGACTAACGGACAGTTATAGAGGACAATATAGACTCTAGAGGACTTGTTGCAGTTTTGTGTCATAGACTTCAAGGGAAGTTAAGAAGATCAGTTGCTACTAGTAGAGTTCACTTACAATAATAGCTTCCAGGATAGTATTGGTATGGTGCCATATGAAGCATTATATGGCAGAAAACGTCGATCATCCTTGTGTTGGACAGAGGTGGGTAAGAGGAAGCTTTATGGGCCAGAGATAATGGAGCAGACTACAGGGAAGATACAGCTGATCAGACAGTGTTTACTAGCGACTCAGAGCAGACAGAAGAGCTATGCTAATGCTCGAAGATGAGAGTTGGAGTTTGCAGTAGGTGATTATGTGTTCTTGAAGGAATCACCCATGAAGGGTGTAGTGAGGTTTGGCAAAAGGGGAAAGCTAGGGCCGAGATACATTGGACCTTTCAGGATCATGAAAAAGGTCAGGCCAGTAACCTACCAGCTTGCTTTGCCTTCAGAGTTTGCACATGTACACGACGTATTTCATATATCGATGTTGAGGAAGTGTGTAAAGAGTGTAGATCAGGTAATTGAGCACGAGCCTTTAGACGTCCAGAAAACTTGAGTTACATAGAGCATCCAGTGTAGATTTTGGACCGCCGAGATCAGGTTCTGCGGAACAAGACTATTTCATTAGTCAAAGTTTTGTGGAGGAATCACCAAATAGAGGAAGCTACTTGGGAGCGAGAGGATGACATGTGCGCCAAGTATCCTTAGTTAACTTTACTATAGTATGTACTACGTTTGGGGACAAACTTATTTTAATTGGGGGAGAATGTAATACCTTGACCTGGAATATGGCACGTAAACCGAGGTAGACCGGGTCGGATAGTGTAATACCTAGTGTAACCCAAGCTGTTAAGGCTCTATATTATGATATGAAATGGACTGAATAATTTTGGAATGTGAACGATGTTACTTATACAGACAGTGCCGGGCAACGCTTGAGCAGCCTAGAACCGAGCATCGTAATACGTGTATATATGTAGATGCATGCATGTGTACGTATATATATATATATATGTATGTATAGGCCCTCAAAAAAGTGTATGTATATGCATATAGGAATTTATATATGTGTGTATGTACATATATATAGATATATATATATATATATAGAAAAGTAAATATATACGTATATATATACGCTTATGTAAATGTGTATATATAAATATGTATATGTTGTAAAGTTAAGATATACAAAAGAGGGGCAGTATGTGCACAATATATGTTTTGTGTGCAATTAATGGGTGTTGTGTGTGTTAGGGAACAACAGCAAAGCTGCTGACACAAGGAGGGGCAAGTGGTGGAGTATAATATGTATATATATGTAACAATATCTTAGAAATTTGAACATGGAGGATGAAGAAGAAAAGGGCGGTGGAAAGCAGTCCAAGAAGGCTGTAAGAAAGGGAGGAAGAGAGAGAAAAAGTGGGCGCTGCAAGTGGTGCAAGTGGGCAAAAAATTGCCTATAAATAGGTGAGGCTATTTTAAGAGAATTCAGAAACAATGAAAGGGAAGCAGAGAGTTGAGAGTGTTTCTAATATTCAGAAGTGAAGAAGAAGGAGAAAAACCAAAAGAAAAAAGTGGGAAACTGCGAGCCAAAAGCTCATATGGGTGAGTGAGATTCAATTATGGTTTTTAAGTTCTAGCATGATTCATTTAGTTATGCATATAGGGTCTTGATAAGCATGTAACTAGGATCATTTAGCAATTTGAATCAAGTAAAATGGTCAAGGAATGAGGAAGATATAGACAGTTACAGTTCTTGGGTGATAATCGGGTTTTAGGGTTTTGGGTGTTTAAACTTCATTTGAACAATGAGGAACTCATCCTCTAGGGTGCAGAAAGTAATTAGCAAGAAAAAATGGGAAAAATAGTGATGCAATCACTGAGAAATCAAGCTCACCGAAAAAGCTGCATTTTTGTCCGGAGTTAATGTTTTGGCCTATGCGTGGAGTTTGGTTGGTTTAGATGGAAAACCAGGGTTGGTAAAGTGATCCTTATGAAAATTTGAAGAGGATCACATTGAGTTTGGAGAAGAAAACAACTGAAAAATATTGGCCGTCGCCGGAGAAAACGACGGAATTCCACTGGAACCCTACCGAAAAATCGAGGAAGATGGTAAACAGTGGGTTCTGATGGGGCGTCGTTTAGGCTTTAAATGTGATAAAACTACACCATTTGGTTTATTCTATTTTAAAATTATATATATTGAATACGGTCTGTTTGGTCACAGAATTAAGAAATCAAATTGGGAATTGATTGGGGATGGGGATATCCTATTCCAGTTCTATACGTTAGCCGTTTTTTGGTTTCAAAGAATTAAGAAAAAAATACGCGGAGGCTACTGCCCCCACGGTTCGAACTGAAGACCAAGGGAAAGGAGGATTCTAAGTGGGATACATGGGCTACTGAGCTACTAAGGCCCATGTGACCATCTACGGTCATAATATAAATAAATTAGTTCATTAGTTAATTTATTTAATAAATTAAATAAATTGAATTAATTTAAGTAATTGAAGATAATTAAACCGTGGTCCAAAATAAATGAATGATTAGTGTTTTCTTTATGTATCGGGATAAACCGTGTGAACCCTGTGAACTTTATGAAAAGTGTGTGAGTAACTCGAACTTCCCTGTTGTGGCTTTTATGAATATGATGAGAATGCAAAATGTCATATTTTTTCTCCCTTAATGTTTAGTATTTTATACTTATTTGGTGCCTAAATGTACTCATTATTCTTATACTTTGATTTAGGATGCAAATGGAGGTGCTAAGTTCAAAACGAAGCTAATTGGGCGATTCTAGATAGTTTCGACAATGCTTCATAATTTGGGCATAACTCTCTCATCCGAGCTCTGATTGAGATGCTTCAAGATGATATGGAAAACCAAGAAACCGATTGACAAATTTCATGTTTTGCGTTTTGAAAGATTTCAGCTACAAGAAGGTCGAAATCGGGTTTGAAGTTGCTGTACCTACACCACTGACATTCCTTAGCTGTACGAAATTCTAATGCGTGGGTCCATGCAATTTGTTTTTGGAAATTCGAAATCTAGTGCACAAAAATTCTAGTCCAAAATACCACTTTCCTAGTTATATTAGGACTTTATTTTATTTTTAATATTTTTCTTAAGTAGTCAGATTTGGATATTTTTATTTTAGGATAATATTTAGAATATCTTTAGGAGTTTGATTAGGTTTCAAACACTGAATTAATGTGTAAAAGGGGGAGAAAAGATCAGACCACACACACGCACGCCTTTCTCTTCCCTCTTCTCTAATTTCTCCTTCGAGTTTTCATGGCCTTGCGCGGCTAAACTTTTATAATTGGTCGAAGGAAATGGAAGTCTCGGAATCAATAAAACTGTGAGATCTAATTTGTTTTTATTGTTCAATTTATGCTTTGAGTATCGGATGTTCTTCTGTGTTTATTTGCATGATCGTCTCGTTTAATTGCTAGGAGGCCTACTAGTTTATTATTCATTACAATCTATTGCTAGGTTAGACATCAAATCCGTAATGGTTTGATCCCTCTAATTTGTGAAGCAACTAAGATTTAATGATTTGCTGCATTAGAAATTATTAGATCTTAGGAAGAACGCTCGACTAAATTAAATACAACCGTTTGTGCTTGTGTTGTTTAGCTTCATCGATCTTTCTAATTCTTAAGGCTGCTACTAGATTAAACCTTTAGCACTTGTCTTGGGTTGTTTAGTAGTTAGGGTTAATTTGATCAGCTTGTTTTCTAATTAACTGCGACTAAGGAGAGATAGGAAAATAGTTCAAGCGGTGAATATTCAAAGTGTGAATTGATATATACTTGCATCAATGATCAGTTGTAAAATTCTGATGGTGGATGTTAACTTAGATCAATGTTTGTTCTTTTGATTGAATTCGATACTTTAATATGAGTTGTTCCTTAGTTGTTTTTTATTTTTTGTAAATTATTTTCGTTATACTCAAACCCCCCATCCTTGTTCACGTAACATAAAACTAGGCTAGATACTCTTTGTGGGAACGATCCTTGCTTGCACCACTACATATATTTTTAGGAGTTTAGGTTTTATTTTTTGGCTGCTTGCGGCAGCACACCAAATTTTGGCGCCGTTGCCGGGGAGTGATTCTAGTTGATTTCTGTTCTTCTTGTGATCCTTATTTCATTTTGAAAAAAAAGAGTTTTAGAGTAGAATTTTTTTATTTATTTTATTTTATTTTTATTTATTTTATTTTCATTACTCTAGATTTTTCCTGATTTTTTTTCATGGTTTATTAGAGTTTCCTTGATTGTTTGTGACTGTAACTCGATCTTTTAATCAAGGTGATTTGCAGTGCGATCCAAAAATAGAGAGAATTTTACGTAGGTTAAAGAGGGAAGCTCAGAGAAATTCTGAAGAGAACGATATAGCTTTTGATTCCTTATTTGCTTGCAATTTTGATTTAAAAGAGGAGGAAGTCATGGCTGGAAATCAAACTTTGAAAGAGCTTGTCGCCCATGATTTGAATCAACAACCCTTATGCATAATGTTCCCTACTTTAGATGCTACTACTACTTTTGAATTAAAATCTGGACTAATACATCTTGTGGCCACTTTTCATGGCCTTGCAGGTGAAGATCCTCACAAGCATCTAAAGGAGTTTCATGTGGTATGCACGAGTATGAGGCCCACGGGGTGACTAAAGAGCAAATTAAATTAAGAGCCTTTCCATTTTCTTTGAAGGATTCGACGAAGGATTGGCTCTATTATCTTATCACGACCCGAGACCCCACCCTATGCAGATCTCGTGTCGCACACCCGATCCGACGCTACTTGTCGAATCAAGGGTCTCAACTTGCAACACAATCAGTGCTACTAACATGCAACAACAAAAATGCGGAAGAAAATAAATAAAAGTTACATGTGATATATATAATATTTACAAAATGCGGAATATAACATTTCTTAATACAACTGTTCATCCCCAAGACGTGGATAAAATGGCAGAGCTATAAGACTATTTGTACTAAGTATTACACTGCAACTTCAAAAATGAATGTCCACCTCTAGCTATCAGGCCCTATTGTTTGTCCTCGATATCTGTGCCTGCAAAATGTTGTGTAATATCTGATGAGCTATGAAAACTCAGTAAGTAGTCCTTTACTTTGCCATGTGTACAAGGGTATAAAAGAATGCTAGCCAGTCAATGAATATATAACTCAATATCAAATGATAGAAGTCAAATGATAAGGAAATGAAACTGCTATGCCAACAATATCATACTGCTACAGTCATGAGCTATATCAAGTATGGAATGTAGGCACTGTATTGAAAGCTGTAAAATCTCATGATTATTCAATAACAATATAACATGATCAAGCTATGAATATCAACAATAAAGAATAGTGATATCAACTAAAACTGAGATGCACTGGTGGGGCCCAACTACCCCCTAAGCTAATATTCAGATCCGCTCGGGCTGTATGAATACTACTCTGTGTATACTGTAACTGTACGTCCCATGCCTCGCATAGCGACGTACTAAATGTTCCTCTCGGAACCTGGACCCGAAGGTCATAAATGGCATCAAATGGAGATGTGACTGAGTACAAATCTGGCACTAATAATATATCGAGATCATGCTATTTTTCACGAAGAGTATGGTGGAATCATAACTGGTTCTAGGCAATCGGACGTAACGATAGTTAGCTAAACTACGGTTACTAGACTGCTTCGAATAAAACTGTCTGGCCCTTACGGGCCTAGGTACAAATGTACATAAAGAAATCTGTGCACAAGTCTACAATCATGATCGAGATATATATAGAAATCAATAACTATCTCCCACATGATAGGGCAATATCAATGTGGCTAAATAAACACTGTTGTGTATATACAGAGTACAATAGGCAATATATATACAAGGAATTATGACATGGCTTGGAATGTAACACATGCAGAGATCGAATTTTACTTACCTCTTTCTGTATCTGTCTAGAAGGTCAAACCGCCTTCTTCTTGTCTCTCGGTATTCCTATGATTCAGGAAACTCAATCTTAGTCTAGGTATATATATTTAACTCATGCTATTCATCAAATTTTATGTCTCTTTATCATTTAGATTTCTTTTACTAGAATAAACTCTACTATTGAATCTAGAATGTCGAACAAAGTCGATTTAGGTTTTTGCGGAATTCAATTTGGACTTCGGTACTAAAAAGGGCAAAACGGTCATTTTTCACTTTTAATGGTTCTTACTTCTTAAGACCTCTTTTCACAAATCAGACTCCACAGTTGAGTCCGGAATGCTCGAATTAATAAAAATTCACTATTCTTTTATTTTAATCGGAGTCCGTTGGACTACTTTTCGACTTAAGGGCATTTTGATAATTTCCCCCTTCTAATTAATTAAATTAATATTTAATTAATTTATTCATCGGGTTAATTCATAATTAACTATAATTTCTGGGCATAATAAAAATTTCACAAAGTTCTATTCACTACCATAATTTTTTCAATTCATATGTTTCCATTATTTTTTCCCATTGTAAGCCAATCATTGGATAGCTTCTCCTTTTCAACCAAACACCTCCCGAACTCAAATCTAAAATTTTACCCATATCAGTAACAGTGTTGGGCAGCTATCTGAATGGGTGGGTCGGGTCGAACCTGACCCGGTTTGGCCCAAATAAAATCACAAAACTCAGCTGTTAAGCTGTGTTTCTTTCCTTCTAGTTTCTGGATTATTATTATTATTTTCTTGATTCCAATTTGATCTAAAACAATTTCTATGCTTACTAAAATCCCAAAATCAATCTAATCATTCATGCTTCTAAAAATTCAAGATTAAAATTTCAGTATCTTACCCTGTTGCTACCTTTTCTTCTTCAAACTCCCATTGTTCAGCCGCAGTTGCCGTTCTTCCAATAGCAACACCACCAAACTGCACCATTCTGAACTGCCCTTAAAACTGCTCCATTGTCACACAAACACATCCACCACCTGCCGCTACACCAACTCCTCATTGCTGCTATTTCATAACAACCACACATATATGCATAAATATCTCCTGCTCTGTTATGATTTGCCGCTGCTACACAACACCATCACAACACACACACATAAATACATGCACATTGGCCTGCCATGCATCGCTACTGTTGCTGGATTAACACCCAAACCGAACCCCTTCTACTGTTGCTTTGTCGCAACAGCGGCTGCTACTCTT